>JARBWK010000005.1:76864773-77269773 GCA_030556195.1 Anolis apletophallus
GAGAGCTGCTCCTGTTAGTAACCTGGCTGCTGTCCATTGGATCAGTTGAAGCTTCCAGACAGTCTTGAAAGGCAACCCCACATAGAGCGTGTTGCAATTACAGGATGTAACAAGAGCGTGGACTACCGTGGCCAAGGCAGGCTTCCCAAGGTACAGTGATGGCCATTAGGTTCTCTCCACAGTGTGGGTCACGCAATGTGCACTTCTTTACTTACTTCAAGGGGAAAGGCCAATTCCTCTCTTCTCATCACTATTTGCCTGCTCCAATGATGATCTTGCCACAAACAAAGTCTTCCTGTTATGCCAGCCTCTGCACATAATGGAGGTGTTTTTTTTTAAACCACTGAATGTTTTAAGAAAGTTTATTTTCTTTATTAAACAGTTGCTGCCTGTGACACTTTCCCTTTTTTCAAAAAAAATTTGATTGCCCTTCGGTCTCATCGCAAGCACAGAGTCTGTGATGCCCCTCCTGCGCGGTGACGGTTGCCATGGCAGCGCAGCATCATAACCAGAGGGCTGTCATTTCCTCCTGAGTCCTGCTGGGCAAAGCAAGGCTGATAAAAAGGCTCTGGCTCTGTTTATTGGCTCAGGGTTTCTCCTCAAATGTGAAAGGAGGGGCTCATTCGCTTCCTTGCTTTAGTGCAGAAGTAAAAGTTCAGAAATGGGGAGGAAGCTGAAGGAAAAGGAGGAGACCTAAAGGAATAATATGCAGGCAAATACAATTGGATGTGATGGTTTGAGTGTTGGACTAGGGGTGCATCTACACCAGGCATGGGCCAACTTGGGCCCTCCCTCCAGGTGTTTTGGACTTCAACTCCCACCATTCCTAACAGCCTCAGGCCCCTTCCTTTCCCCCCTCAGCTGCTTAAGGAAAGGGCCTGAGGCTGTTAGGAATGGTGGGAGTTGAAGTCCAATTCACCTGGAGGGAGGGCCCAAGTTGGCCCATGCCTGATCTACCATACCTGAATTACACAACATATCAAATTGCTCTTCAAAGATATCACACAGTAATGGGAGCTATTTGCCTGGCATAGTGAGAAGACTCCACAACTTATTTTGTAGCAGCAAATTCGGAGTCCCAAAACTCCCAGGTGTTACCTTTTTACTTACAGGTTGCGTAACGTGCGAGCACAGGAACGAGAGAAAACGCAACAATCTTACTGCTGGTACAATGAAGCCAAAGTTTATTTGCACAACGTCAGCTGACGGGACCTGCCCACAGAACTAGCTGCCTCAGGGCAAGAGCCCTCAACATTCTCTAACTTTCCCTTATATACACGCTATGGCGGCAGGTCCCGTCTCCTCCTTTCTTCATCATTTTCATTGGTTTACAACATTAACACATTTCTATTATCCAATTAAACATCATATTATTTGGCATCACATCCTATTTGCATTCTCATTTGCTAAACAGCACTACGCAGTATTAATTCTTCATTCCCACAGTATGTTATCTGCTATATGAGCATCCTGTACTGAATTAGCAACATTTCTAAAACGTCCCTCTGTGCCAGCAGGGAGGAACGGTTTCATTTGCCCATGCGCGGTTTCTACCAATCAGCAACAATGTAAACAAATACACGCTGGGTACTAGCTAGGCCAATCACGGCCAGTGTTATCAAGGAAAGGCACATGATGTACTCTAACAAATCACAGCTTGTGCCTGACCTACCAATCAAAGTGCATTATTCTCATAATGGCTTTTAGCATGATTTTTGGCAAGCTATCTCGCTATACTAAGCTCTGTGCTTGTGCATCACTCTCTCCTGACTGTACTTCTGCTAAAAGCGCCAATTCTGCTATAATTTCACACAGAAATCATTACAATATTCCTGAACTAGTAGTAATTTCTTTTTTGAACTGCACCTTCTAAAATTTCCCAGCCAACACAACCAGTCATTTCCCCAAGCTCTGCTACATTTTATAGATGTTCATGTGTTATGAAAAGTTCTTTGTGGAAAATATCAAGGACTGAAAACTATGGATTTAATCAAAAAATGCATGATAAACTGGGCTAAACATATTGGTAGGAGTGGAAACCAATTTGGTTGAAAAAATGGAAATATACCTTTTCAGTGGATCTTAAAGAGAACTGGCTGAAGATATTTCATAGATGGTATATGTCCCCTCAAAAACTCAGTATAATGTACTAAAACAGCCAGGGTAATTGCTGGAAATGTAAATCACATATAGGAAGTTTCTACCATATGTGGTGGACCTGCAAAGAAGCCACTAAATATTGGAGATGCATTCAAGAAGAAACTCAAAAAATCTTTAAAAGAAAGATTCCACACAAATCAGGATATTTCCTTTTAGGATTCACAGACAAAGAACTAAATCTAGATAGAAATGAAGACATCATGTTTACTTATATTACTACAGCAGCATGAATAACCTATGCCAAATATTGGAAAGCCAACCAGGTTCCACAAACAGAGCAATGGCTGGACAAACTACTAGAGATAAAAGATACAGATAGACTAACCTTCTCTTTGAGAAAAAGCACAGGAAGACCAATGAAACAAACAGACTGGACAATGGTTGAAGAATATATAGACAATAGATAAACAAAGGCAAGTAAGAAAAGAGGTAAGAGAGATAATGATCAACTGAAAGAGAGAGGGATAAAGACATAAGGAAAAACTCGCTAGACAAGAAACGAGAGAAAAACAGCAATAGACTATTAACTGCCTGGAATAAGAATACAAGTCAATTTTTTAACTCTTTTTATTCTTTCTTAATTCTTCTTGTTTTTTAATTTTTCTATTTTTTTCTTTCCCCTTTTTATGCTATTTCTTCTCTTCTCCCTTTTTTGTTTCCCTGTGCTCCCCCGGACTATGCCATACTCTTGCTGGCTACGTTTTGGATTTTGAACTTTACCACCTTCTTTTCACTCTCCCCCACTCTCCCCCACTCTCCCCCTTCCCTTCCCTCTTGCTCTATTGATTGTATTTGAAAAACCTTAACTATAATAAAAAAAAGTTCTTCATGGAAAATATCAAGGACTGAAAACTGTAGGTTTAAGGCCTTTCACTCTCAGCAATTGCACTACTGCTGCAGGATGTGATGTGTCACTAGGCCTTCATCATTATCAGTCACAAGCCTCATGTCTTAAAATGATCACTCTTTAAGATAGTTGACAGCCAGCACTATCTCTTCACTGTTCAAAGTGAAAAAATGGCAGAATGACAGTTAGAACAGTTGGTCTCAGCAGCTAGCAGAGGCAGCAGCCAATCAGAACTCTGGCTCCAGGCACAGTCAGCCAAATGGCTGCTGACACATGCTGCTCCAGTTAACCCACCATATCATGGTATTCTTTTTCAAATCCTCATAACTTTCCTTTCATCTCCATCCAAAGGCTAAGAGCAGACCATATATATATGACAGATCACATCAAATAAAAGTACTTTTAAAGACATTGCCAAAAGAAGCATACCCTTTCACATTCTGTCCCTCTTCTCTCCGGGATGACAAAGACAGCCAGATGGCTCCTGGACACATCCCAGTGACCACTTACTGCCTGGACCATGGACACTGATATGATGATGAGCCATTGACTCCCACGGCACTCCTTATGGAGGAGAAACCATTGTCCTCTAGATCAGTGGTTCCCAATCTTTCGTCCTCCAGGTGTTCTGGACCTCAGCTTCCACAATTCCTAACAACTGGTAAGCTGGCTGGGATTTCTGGGAGTTGAAGTCCAAAACACCTGGAGGACCAAAGGTTGGGAAGCACAGCTCTAGAAACCGTAACTGTAGATTCACTGGCAGAGATTTACTGACTCATATTCCATGTCTAAAAGTTGTTCAAGAGCAGTGCAGGACCTTTTGCTGCCTAGGGCAAAGGGCAGGATCATCCCAACCCCATCATCACATAAATACTGGCAATGAGTCGGATACTGGGCCTTTCACAAATATGTGTTACATTCCACTTTAGCTGTCATGATTGCATCTTATGGAATACATAGGTTTGCAACTTTTTGGCTGAGAATTCTCAGTACTGCTCCCTATACTGCAAATCTCAAAATATATAGCATTACACCATGGACATTAATGGAGAATATAGCACTATAATTATGTAGAGTAATAGGATGCCTTCACTGTGTGTGAGGGCAGCAAACATAAGAACATAAGAACATAAGAAGAGCCATGCTGAATCGGGCCTCAGCCCATCTAGTCCAGCATTCTGTGTCACACAGTGGCCCACTAGTTGTACACGGGGATCTCTAGCAGAAAGGAGGGCAAAACCCTCACCTGCTCCCGACCCCCCACAACCAGTACCCGGGGAAAATCCTGCCTGCCTCCATCAACACAGAGGTGGCACTTGGATGTCCATTTCAGTAGCTACTGATTCCCTTGGTATCCATGAATCTGTCTAATCCTGCCTTGAAGCTGTCCAGGCTGACCGCTGTCACAACCTCCTCTGGAAGTGAGTTCCATAACCCAATGACCCTCTGGGTGAAGAAATATTTCCCTTTATTAGTCCTAACTTTCCTACCTTGCCTTTATTAGTCCTAACTTTCCTACCTTGCCTTTATTAGTCCTAACTTTCCTACCTTGCCTTTATTAGTCCTAACTTTCCTACCTTGCCTTTATTAGTCCTAACTTTCCTACCTTGGCTTCTCTTAGAGGGCACAAGGTAAACCATGGTGGCACAAAGAGCTCTATTAATTTGCTACCCAACAACCCAACATCTGCTGGGTGGAAAAACTGCTTCGCTTCATATCATATTAAGCTTGACTGCAGAGTTGTAAGGCTATTCTGAGAGTCACAACTTTTCTATTTCACCATTTCACATAGGCCCCTTCACTGTCTGACCTGCCCAAACAAGCCAAAATGCCTCAGTGCTGGGATATCTCTAGGACCTATCTAGCAGTATAATCCTACCTGTATGCTGATGTCTTTTACAGAAGTGGTGTTCAGTATCCCATTAGGACATGCAGTATAGTTGGTAGGGGGGGAAAGGAAACCCTTCTGTGTTGTAGCATGTAAAATGAGGAGGTCCCTGCCCTAGAAGATCCATAGGACTCCCTTTGGATTGATGTCCTGCCATCATGTGAAGACACTTTTCATTCAGCACATCTTAATCTTGCTGTATCTGATTTTTAGCCTCCCTTTGTAACTTGGTGCTTCTAGCTGGACAGCTCCTTGTAATATCAATCAAAAGACAATGTTGTAATTTTAAATTTTATTCTGTGAGTTGTGTGTGTGTGTGTTTGTGTAAAGAAAAGTAAGATAGAAGTGAGAAATGGGACAATTAGGAGTGCAACATTCTCTTCTCCCAGTAAAATTCCATGACAGAGGCAGAATGATTGCATAATAAAAGCCTCTTCCGAAAAGCATCATTAGTGTCTCTTGACTTGCTGCTGTTATTTGTATTTTTTGTTTTAAAATTGCTATATAGGTTGACTTGCTGTTTTAGCTCTTGAGCTAGCTGCCTTAAGGGCTTTGCTTTTGAAGTAGAAGGGAAGAGAAAAATCATTTTTTAAAAACAGATCTCTCCATTTCTTCCTACTCCTTGCCTTCATTTCCCTGGTGACATTCTCCTTTGGGGCCCTATGTATCACAGTGCTAAAGTTACAACTGCCAATTCCTCCCACTCAAATTATTCCAGCAAGTGTGTGTGTACCTTCAAGCACCTGTCAGTTTATGGCAACCCCTGAATTTCATAGGATTTTTTAAAGGCAAGGAATACTCAGAGGTGGTTTGCCATTGCTTTCCTCTGAAATATAGGTCTCAGCACTTAGTATTCCATGGTGCATCCCCTTCCAGTATTAACCTGGGCTGACTCTACTTAATCTCAAGATCAGACTTTGCATTTGGTCTAAAGCAGGACTGGGAAACTTTGACAGTTTTTTTGTCGTGTAAGGAGCAACTTGAGAAATTGCAAGTCGCTTCAAGTGTGAGAAAATTGGCAGTCTGCAAGGATGTTGCCCAGGGGACACCCGGATGCTTTGATGTTTTTACCATCCTTATGGGAGGCTTCTCTCATGTCCTTGCATGGGGAACTGAAGCTGACAGAAGGAGCTCAACTTGCTCTTTTTGGATTCGAACCGCTGACCTATCGGTCATCAGTCCTTCCAGCACAAGGGTTTAAGCAATTGCACCACCAGGGGCTTTGACAGGTGTGGGGGCCAATTTCATGTCATGCCTAGACCACTCTACCAACAACTATAATAACTAATGACACCAGTGCATTTCAGTGGCAACTAAGATAAAAGCATTTTTTTAAAAAATCAGGAAATTAACTCTCCTGGTTTGCCATCGTGTCTCATTGGCATGGTTTTGGGGAAGGATGCTTTAGATGGCTATATGTTTATGTACATTGGGAAATACCACATTATGCACATTGGAAAACCCCACATATTGGAAAGTGCCATGTTTCTTTGATTCTAAGTCACAATTGATAATCATAATAAATAATAATAAATATTTATTTATATCCCGCTTTTCTCCCTCACAGGACCCAAAGCGGCTTGAAACATATTAAAATCATATAAACAACAACTCAAATACATTGATGATAGGTATAAGATGTCATAAAATAAACAGCTTGAAATAACAATAATATACAGTACATTCACATTCTTGTGGCATCATGTCAGATTATACTGCACTTTGTTCCACTCCATAAATATTATGGTGTTTCTTATTAGTCCAGCTTAGTTTCCTTCACGAAAGGCCTGTCTAAACAGGAACACTTTTAATTGGTTCTTGATAAAAGAAAGGGAGGGAGCTGTTTTAATTTCTTTTGGGAGGGTGTTCCACAGCATCAGGAACACCCTCCCAATGCAATTAATGTGTGTCAATTGCAAGACACACACTAATTTCAGGGGAAAAAGATTTATTAATATACGAAAGAGAACCCACAGTTATATGGAAGGGGTTGCATTTTAGAATTGATGAAATAGGGCATTTATCCCTCCCAATGTTGGTGGTCTATAACTTCCATCATCTCCCATCATTAGCTAGGCTCTTTAGGGATAATGAGAGCTATATTGGAGGAACATCCGGAGGGCCATTTATTCTCAGTCCAAATATAAAAGAAGTCTTTGATGGTGATAAAATACCATTTGTCTACACTTAAAAATGGATGCCCTGGGTTGACCTGGGCTCTTTGAATATCTCTAAACAGTTGTGTTTTGTGGAGGGACATTAACTTCTGGTAGAGAACATGCTCTGCATGCTGAAAATTAGCTCTGAAGACAAAACATCTATGGTTCAAAGAGATCGGTAGCAGGTGATGAAGTCAATGTTGCCTCAAACTCTGGGAACTCCTATCAGGCAGAACAAATAATACTGACCCAGACAGACAAACAGTTTGACCTGATATAAAGGTTTCATAATGTGTCATTAATAATACATTCTTATGCTGATTCAGTCCCTGAAATTGCCCTGCAATTACTACAATTTTCAGGCTCTTCCAGCCATCATGGCCATTGGAACAGACCCAAACAGTAATTTTGTTGAACTCTGGAAATTACCACCATGTGGCTTCAGCCCACATTTTAGACAGCTGCAGACTGTTATATGACCAGATTAAATCTTTGAAAACTACTCAGCATCACCATCTTCAGAGGATTTTTTTTACCGTGGTTTTATAGAAAGCGAGGAAAAGGGGAGAAATTGTCTCATCTCTTTAACCACTGCAGTTTCTGCTTGGTACACACTCTAGATAGTCTTCCAGTAGCTAATGCTTCTTTTCCTGTAGATCGCCACTTCCCTTCACCACCTCTTAGCTGCCTCTTCTTTCATTAAGTTGGCTATATTGGTGGGTGCATCCTGCTGGCTGAGAACCATTATTCTCTGGTCTCTCTATGATTATGTTCGAGCGGATACTTTATCCTGGCAGTCAAAGGAAGTATCCCACTGTCCTAACTTTATCATCCTCCCCTCCAGTTGTTTAAAGAAAGTGGGAGAATAATGCAGCCCTTCCTCCAGCCTTAAGTAACATAGCCAACAGAATTGAATGCTGAGAATTGTATGAGGGTTATCCAGAAAGCAAGGTTACATTTTTTTAAATACAAAGAATGAATATATTTTAATAAAATTTAAATGGATTGTAGCATAGGTATTACATTATTTTTCCACAGTCATCATTCAGTTCAATACATATTGTCATCTGTGGGATGGGTTTTTGATGCCTGTGTCACAGAAGTTTCCCTGTGCCTTTTTCAGCCAGTTCATCACTTCTATTTTCACCTCGTCATCGTCTGAAAAGTGTTTTCCACCAAGGTGTTGCTTCAGTTTAGTGAACAGATGATAGTCACTGGGTGCGAATTTGGGTCTGTGAGAGGGGTGACTTAAAACATCCCAACCAAATGAAGTCAACAACTCTTGAGTTGCATGAGCGGTCTGCAAATGCACATTGTCATGAAGGAGACAGACTCCTGCTGTCAGCATCCCATGACGTTTGTTTTGGATGGCTCTGCGAAGTTTCTTCATGGTCTCACACAATATATTTCATCCCCATTTTGTCACATGCTGTTTTGACATTACGTCCTCTCCATAAACTGAAACGATTTCACAATAAATCGCAGCAACATTCATGCCCTTAGCATTTAGATAGCATATTACAGTGTGAACCTCGCTCTTGGAGGGAAACTGAATGAAGACGCTCATCTCTAACCTTCACCACAATGCCAGCCAATAAACTACCTACTACTGGCACCACTCATTAACTTCCACTGGCTTCCCGCTACACAGCAGTGATACCAACTTTCCCCATGAAAATTCCCCACAAGAGCTACGAGCCTTGTAATCTTACTTTCCAGATAACCCTCATTTTTTGAATACATCTGTATTCTACTCCACATTTATATAAATACTTCTTTCGAGGTTTTTGGCATTCTAAAACTTCTCCAAGATATGTCAGAATCATTTTGGACCAGATAGCCAAATATTTCATAAGAACAGAGCTCTCGCCTACAAGATTAACTATATTTCACTATATTGCCCAATTGTCTATTTGGTCCTTCCTTGAGTGCTAAGTAGATTTTCCCTTGATTTGCACAAGGCCATAAAGCAAGTCTTCATGTGATTTGAGGGAAAGCGGCATTTTTCCAAAAACCCCAAGCAAGCATAGGATTCCGAGAATTGTTGTCCAAAAACACTAACTTCTCAAAGCTCTGGACTAAGGGTTTTCCATGGGGGTTTTCTTCCCAACTGACTAAAATAGCTCCTTGCAGTTACAGCAGACATTCTGACAGATATTATCATATTGGCCAGAAAACTACTGTTAATAGATTACTACAAATACAAATATGAATAGATTACTGCAACACACTCTACGTGGGGCTGCCTTTGAAGACAGTTCAGAAATTGCAATTAGTCCAGCGGGCGGCAGCCAGATTACTAACGGGAGCTACATACAGGGAGCATACCACCCCCCTGTTGTGTCAACTCCACTGGCTGCCTGTCCAATTCCGAGCTCAATTCAAAGTGCTGGTTTTGACTTTTAAAGCTCTATACGGTTCTGGCCCAGCTTACTTGTCCGAATGCATCAGCCGCTACATCCCACCTCATAATCTAAGATCATCCGGGGAGGCCCTGCTCTCACTCCCGCCTACTTCTCAAATGTGGCTGGTGGGGATGAGGGATAGGGCCTTCTCGGTGGTGGCTCTCCGCCTGTGGAATGTGCTCCCTATCGATGTACGATCCACCTCATCCCTCCTGGCATTCAGGAAAAAAGTAAAATCCTGGCTGTTTGACCAGGCGTTTGCACACCAGCACAAGGCAGCATTTTAGATGGGATTTTAATGGAACGTGGATGAATAGGGCCAATGCTTTTATGGACAGAACATTGTTTTAATCTGGAATGAATGCGTATGATGTTTAGGTAATTGTATTTTAATGTATTTTAATGTATTTTAATTGTTGAAGGGTTCTGGGGTCTTATATTGTTATTGTGTGTGCATCGAATTGCGCCTTACTGTAAGCCGCTCTGAGTCCCCCCTCGGGGGCTGAGAAGAGCAGGGTAAAATCCTGAAATAAATAAATAAATAGATAGATAGATAAATAAATCTTGTATGTGTTTAAGTTTTCCTATGAAAGCAGCTGGGCATATTTGCCCTATGTCTACATTCATTTCAGATTTGTGGATGTGCAACATGCAGTGCTGTTGCACATGCAGTTTCGAATGATGTGTATCCACTGTTTTCAAAACTGACAATAGAACATATTCTGTCATGCATTTAGATGAACGGTCCCTGTAGTTTTGAGATACATTACATTCAAGAGACATTCCTCTGCCTATAAGTGAATAGCAGAACTCAGCTCCATAGAATCAAAGAAATGTATGCAGGCACAAATTAAATCCTTTTCTGAAAATCAGGTTCTATGTTAACAAGATTTGGGCTGCATCACTTGGTTCTTAGAGATGCAATACACTGCTTCAAAATATTGCTCCCATGGATGAATGCTAGATGGGACTGTCTATATCAGTGAGGCAGTGAATCCGCTCAAGTTTTTAATAAAAAATATAAGTAGCTATGCAAGATTCTAATTATGTTAGGAGATTAGGTTCAGCACCCTGAATAGCTTCTTCATAATTCTGCCTAAAGCCTTGAACCAACTTTATAACCTCACTAACTTGGAAGCCATCACCTCCCATAATTCTCCTTACCAGCATAGTAACTGGAAATGCAGACTGCTGGATTCTGGATACTGTAGTCAGAAGGAGGAATAATTCAAAATTCAATATACACAGATTTCCTCAGTCAGAAATGCACAGCTACTTGCCTGTGAGCGCCTTCAATGCAGGAGAGTTAATAAAGGGTCTGCAAGCATTTTAGATGCAGACGACAACAAAGAAGCTTAAGGGGATGTGTTCCAGTCAGATAGCACCCAGCTGGATGCCATAATAAGTTTAGGGGGATGATTGCTGCTGATTACAGGATTCTAATTAAAAGGAGTATGCAGCTTGGGTGGGGATAATTCCTGTTATGTAAAGAAGCCTCCGAGCTCAGCTTACCTTGGCTTCCACCTGACAGCTTCTGTCAGCCAGAGTTGCTTTGCTGGGCAAGGAATGGAATATTTTTCTAGCCACAAAGAGCAAGGTTGACTTTTTAGTATGAAGACCAGGTGCAGAAGAGATCAAAATATGTGGTTGACTATCGACTCACTTTGCAACTTCATTTATATATGTCCTTGGTGCTGGAGAAAGGACACAAGGCCATAAAGCAAGCCTTCGTGTAGTGTGAGGAAATTTTGTAGAGAGTTGTCCTCTCTTTCATTACATCTGGGGTCAGGAACCTCTAGAGTGAAATAGAGGACAAGCATAACAAGCAGCATATGCTGAAATTTCCTCTTCTATTCATTGATTAAGGAGACAGAGAACTACCCTGTATTTCACCTTGCAGTCCAAGAAACTTCAGCTGAGGTTTGTTTATGCCATCAGTTACCCTGGGGAAATAAAATATTGACTTCCTTCAAGTTCTTAATAACCAGCGGTTTCTGAACTATTTGTCTTTCATCATAAGCAAATGATTGTGATTTTTAACAAGGGAGCTTGGAAATGATTCTTAACAAGAGAGCTACTAGAATCCCCCCATGAACACAGCACTGAACAGGAATGAGGTTCTGTAATTCATAAAGAAAAACTCAGCAAATAGTGAACAATTTGTAATGACTGGTAAAGTGTGTGATGAAAAACCATGGATGTTTTCCTCATGCAGACAGAAATGTGGTCTCAAACACATTGTCCTTGAATTTTCTTTGTGCTGATAAGCACTTGTCTATTAAAAAAACATAGGGATCTATAATATATCAGGTCAGTCCACTTGTTCATTCAGGCCAATGGGCTATTCCTCTTTATGGTCTTAGGCAGAGGTTTCTCATATTACCATGACTGGAGATATCAAGGTTGGAAACATGTATTGCACATCTTTATTGTGCAACACATGCAATTTACTGCTGGATTATTGACTTTCCTCTAAACGGCTTATGTCCCTTCTAAAAAAGGCTGAAGATGAATAGCTAGTCAACAAAAGCAAATCCATCAGAAGTGTCCTAGTGGTTCCATCTAATTTTGGAAGCTAAGAGGGCCAGCACTGCTTTGTAGTTAGATGGGACATCTATACAAGTACAGATGACACGAAGGCCCCTTTTACACAGCTGTATAAAATCCACGTTATCTGCTTTGAACTGGATTATATCGTAGTGTAGACTAAGATAATCCAGTTCAAATCCAGTTCAAATCAGATAATGTGGCTTTTCTGCTTTGATAACCTAGATTATATGGTAGTGTAGAAGGGTCCTAGATTTCAGAAAAAGGAACCAAGAAAACCACTTCTGAAAATTTTTTGCCTAAGAAAACATTATGGAATTCATGGTGTTACCATAAATTGACATGCAATATGAAGACATACATACATGTGCACATGCGCGCACGCACACACTTTATGTTTCACCTAGTGCAACATGTTCATAGTAGAGAAGATTCGGACATGTGTGATTGTGTGTTTAAAAATCTTTCTCTATGCTGATAGGGAGTAACTAAAAAGTACTGTACTTTGCTAGAATCCAATAAAGAACTCTTGCATGAATGATTTGATCACTTCTCAGAAGTCTGCGAGGCATGAAGGAAGTGATGGTGGAGAAGGAAGGGGAGAAAATGTGGTGAGAGAGATAGTGCTGCCCACTTTTGGCTCTGGCCCCATGTAGCATTGGCTTCATCTCTGCCTACTTTCAGCACTTAAGCCATCTCTCTTCCCACTTGTCCACATTGCAAAAGAAATGTTGACCCCCACTGCTAGGCAATGCCCATCTACTGCCAGCACCTCATTGCTGCCTGTGCTGTAGGGGAAAGAATGACTCCATTTGCTAGTGCCTGCAGAAAGTACAGAACAGCTCATTCTGATTAAGGTTTTGATCAAGGTTCAGACTTTTCCTCAGAGTCCCTGCCATCCTTAGGCAAAATGCACATTCCTTAATGATGGTGGAGGAGACGCTTAGAGAGAAGCATAGAACACTTTTATATTATCGACTTTTATATTAACAAAGGTAAAGATGCACCAAGTTAAAACAAAGAAGTAAACAGAGGGCAAGTTGGGTTGCTTTACCTACTAGATGTTGCATCTCATACAAGAGACAGAAAGAACCACCAGAAAGAATATGTGTTTCTTCAAGTAATTTCTTACTTTTGGATTTTCTTGGTAAGACTTTGTTCTGGTGGGGTTTGACGTCCTCTGAGGCAGAGGGAGAACGACTTGTCCATTATTTAGTCAGTCTTGAAGGTGCTGCTAGATGCCTTCTTTCCAGACACACCTCATTTTCCTTTTTTACACTTAGGAGGTGTAGCTGATCTAATTATAGCCTAAGAAGGAGGAATTTGAGCCATGAAAAATGGGCTGGGAGAGGGGTGGCCTCCTGTAATGATCTGGAAAATTGAACCACCAACACCCTGATCTCGTTGAGCTTCTTTAGGAATGACTAGCTTGGGGACCCGGCCCTGCCCGGGTCATTTGAGAAGTGCAGCAGGATGTACAGTGGGTCATGGGGGCTCTGTGTGCCAAGTTTAGTCTTGATCCATCATTATTGGGAGTTGCAGTGGTATCATGAAATTACTGAAGGTAGTGCAGGTCCCATCATCTCTGTGTGTCCCGTCCCCCCAAGTGTAGTAGGATGTAGATTGGGTCATGGGGGCTCTGTGTGCTAAGTTTGGTCTGTATTGGTGAATGGATGAGGGATGCATTGTTTTTCGGAAGTGAGTGAAGGTACTTCAAGTCCCATCATCCGTGGTCCGTCTCACAGTAAACTGCACCAGGCTGTAGAGTGGGTCATGAGGGCTCTGTGTGCCAGATTTGGTGTTGATCAGTCATTGGATTAGGTTTGTAGCAGGATTGGGAAGTGAGGGAAGGTACTGCAAGTCCCATCATCCATGTTCTGTCCCCCTCCAAACTTCAGTAGGATGTAGAGTGGGTCACTGGGGCTCTGTGTGCCAAGTGTGGACTTTCCCGGTGTTTTTGTTGGGGGCCACAGTGGTCTGTGGAAACAGAGGGGTGTAAAAGTACTACAAATCCCATCATTCATTGTCAGTCCTCCCCCAAACCTCACCAGGACGTGAAGGCAATCATGGGGGTTATGTATGGCAAGTTTGGTCTCGATCAGTGATTGGATGAGGGTTGCAGCGGACTTGGGAAGTGAGTAGAGGCACTTCAAGTCCCATCATCCATGGCCCACCCTCCTCCGAACTGCACCAGGACGTAGAGTGGGTCATGGGGGCTGTGTGTGCTGAGTGTGGTCTGTATTGGTCCTTTTTGGTGGCCTCAGTGGTCTGTGGGAACCAAAGTGTTTGAAAGTACTACAAATCATAATACGTGGGTCATGTCATAGGGGGGTTATGTGTCCCAAGTTTGGTGCAGGTCCATCACCCGCACTGGTCGCTGTGGCCTGTGAAAGTGGCTGCCACATATCCGCCCTGGCCTGTGAAGGTATACCGGTGTAAATCAGCAAGGAGTTAAAAAATGGAAAAGGCCTGCATGGAATTAGCAGTAAGGTCCAATGAGGCTGGGTGAGGGGGCTTTGGGCCAGAATTATTTATATAAGCATTAAAAGGCATTAGAGAAAGGTATTTATTGTTTTCTCTTGTGTCTTTTGAGTGAAGTAGGGCCTTACCTTGTAGAGTGACAGTGCCTGTTCTAAAGATCCTGTCAGAAGCTGCCTTTCTCTGACACTGTGTCGAAGAGGGAAGATGGATGCCTCTTTTGGGCCTATCTGGGAGAAGGGGATTTGTAGGGGCTACAATGTTTTCTGGGAAGTGAATTGGGATGCAAATCCCATCATTCGTCGGCCATCCTGCCCTAAACTCTATTTTGGGGCCTGTAATGTTATGGCCTGCTATTGGTAAGTTTAAAAGGGTGCATGGCAGGCAGCCGTTTTCTAAAAGCTGAGGGGGATGGATGCCTCTTTTGGGCCTATCTGGGAGAAGGGGATTTGTAGGGGCTACAATGTTTTCTGGGAAATGAATTGGGATTCAAATCCCATCATTCGTCGGCCATCCTGCCCTAAACTCTATTTTGGGGCCTGTAATGTTATGGCCTGCTATTGGTAACTTTAAAAAGGTGCATGGCAGGCAGCCGTTTTCTAAAAGCTGAGGGGAGGAGAATACAGGAATCCATTTTGTTTTCACAGAGCCAAGTGGGGAGGGAATGTTGATGGTGCATTTTTTCCCCTCAGTGGGAAAAAATCCTGTTGTTTGAATGTAGAGGCCTGGATTCTGGGTTGCTGGCTTTTTTCCCCTCAGTGGGAAGAAATCCTGTTGTTTGAATGTAGAGGCCTGGATTCTGGGTTGCTGGCTTTTTTCCCCTCAGTGGGAAGAAATCCTGTTGTTTGAATGTAGAGGCCTGGATTCTGTTTTGCTGGCTTTTTTCCCCTCAGTGGGAAGAAATCCTGTTGTTTGAATGTAGAGGCCTGGATTCTGGGTTGCTGGCTTTTTTCCCCTCAGTGGGAAGAAATCCTGTTGTTTGAATGTAGAGGCCTGGATTCGGTTTTGCTGGCTTTTTTCCCTCAGTGGGAAGAAATCCTGTTGTTTGAATGTAGAGGCCTGGATTCTGGGTTGCTGGCTTTTTTCCCCTCAGTGGGAAGAAATCCTGTTGTTTGAATGTAGAGGCCTGGATTCTGTTTTGCTGGCTTTTTTCCCCTCAGTGGGAAGAAATCCTGTTGTTTGAATGTAGAGGCCTGGATTCTGTTTTGCTGGCTTTTTCCCCCTCAGTGGGAAGAAATCCTGTTGTTTGAATGTAGAGGCCTGGATTCTGTTTTGCTGGCTTTTTTCCCCTCAGTGGGAAGAAATCCTGTTGTTTGAATGTAGAGGCCTGGATTCTGTTTTGCTGGCTTTTTTCCCCTCAGTGGGAAGAAATCCTGTTGTTTGAATGTAGAGGCCTGGATTCTGTTTTGCTGGCTTTTTCCCCTCAGTGGGAAGAAATCCTGTTGTTTGAATGTAGAGGCCTGGATTCTGGGTTGCTGGCTTTTTCCCCTCAGTGGGAAGAAATCCTGTTGTTTGAATGTAGAGGCCTGGATTCTGGGTTGCTGGCTTTTTTCCCCTCAGTGGGAAGAAATCCTGTTGTTTGAATGTAGAGGCCTGGATTCTGGGTTGCTGGCTTTTTCCCCTCAGTGGGAAGAAATCCTGTTTTTTGAATGTAGAGGCCTGGATTCTGGGTTGCTGGCTTTTTTTCCCCTCAGTGGGAAGAAATCCTGTTGTTTGAATGTAGAGGCCTGGATTCTGGGTTGCTGGCTTTTTCCCCTCAGTGGGAAGAAATCCTGTTGTTTGAATGTAGAGGCCTGATTCTGGGTTGCTGGCTTTTTCCCCTCAGTGGGAAGAAATCCTGTTGTTTGAATGTAGAGGCCTGGATTCTGGGTTGCTGGCCTTTTTCCCTCAGTGGGAAGAAATCCTGTTGTTTGAATGTAGAGGCCTGATTCTGTTTTGCTGGCTTTTTTTCCCCTCAGTGGGAAGAAATCCTGTTGTTTGAATGTAGAGGCCTGATTCTGGGTTGCTGGCTTTTTTCCCCTCAGTGGGAAGAAATCCTGTTTTTTGAAGGTATAGGCCTGGATTATGTTTTGCTGGCTTTTTCCCCTCAGTGGGAAGAAATCCTGTTGTTTGAATGTAGAGGCCTGATTCTGGGTTGCTGGCTTTTTTCCCTCAGTGGGAAGAAATCCTGTTGTTTGAATGTAGAGGCCTGATTCTGGGTTGCTGGCTTTTTCCCCTCAGTGGGAAGAAATCCTGTTGTTTGAATGTAGAGGCCTGATTCTGGGTTGCTGGCTTTTCCCCCTCAGTGGGAAGAAATCCTGTTTTTTGAATGTAGAGGCCTGGATTCTGGGTTGCTGGCTTTTTCCCTCAGTGGGAAGAAATCCTGTTGTTTGAATGTAGAGGCCTGATTCTGGGTTGCTGGCTTTTCCCCTCAGTGGGAAGAAATCCTGTTGTTTGAATGTAGAGGCCTGATTCTGGGTTGCTGGCTTTTTTCCCCTCAGTGGGAAGAAATCCTGTTGTTTGAATGTAGAGGCCTGGATTCTGGGTTGCTGGCCTTTTTCCCCTCAGTGGGAAGAAATCCTGTTGTTTGAATGTAGAGGCCTGGATTCTGGGTTGCTGGCTAATCAGTGGCTATCAATGCCCTCTGTCTGGTGCCTTAGAATTTTGGAGTGGCGAGGCTGTCCAATCAAAGGACTTTATGCAAATAGCTGCCACATATCCGCCCTTCCGCCCTCCGCATACACACATACACACATACACACACACATACACACATACAAACATTCTATTTTATAAAGGTATACAGATAAAGCAGAATTTTCCTTAATGATTGAGCTCAAGGCAATATGGAGACATGGGTCACCACTGAGTCCTCAGGCTTCCTGAGATCCTAGACACACTTACTCAGGAGTCAACTATATTACACACATAGAGGACACTTAAGTGCTCCAGTAAGAGATGTGAAAATGAAAATGGACTGGAAAAGTAATTTCTTCTTACCCTACCAACTGCCTACCAGTGTTGATCCTCTGCCCACCCATTCTGGGTTCTTTGCTCTGTTGCTACATTAGCTGTCTGCTATCACAGCTATTCTTTCAGCTTTCCCACCATCTAAAATATTGTGTGTGTGTGTGTGTGTGTGTGTGTGTGTGTGTGTGTGTGACTTGAGAAACTGCAAGTCACTTCTGGTATGAGAGAATTGACCATCTGCAAGGACATTGCCCAGGGGACACCCAGATGTTTTGATGTTTTACCATTCTTGTTAGAGGCTTCTCTCATGTCTGTATGGGGAGCTGGAGCTGACATAAGGAGCCCCATAAACACTCGCCCCGGATACGAACCTCCAATCCGTCAGTCTTTAGTCCTGTTGGTGCAAGGGTTTAACCCATTGTGCCACCGGGGGCTCCTACCACCTAAGACAGTGGTTCTCAACCCCTTAATACATTTCCTCATGTTGTGGTGACCCCCAATCATAAAAATATTTTTGTTGCTACTTCATAACTTTAATTTTGCTACTGTTGTGAAATGTAATGTAAATATCTGATATGTAGGGTGTATTTTCATTCACTGGACCAAATTTGGCACAAATACCCAATACGCCCAAAATTGAATACTGGTGAGGTTGGGTGGGGGGGGGGGGGGCACAACTGATTTTGTCATTTGGGAGTTGTCGTTGCTGTGATTTATAGTTCACCTACAATGAAAGAGCATTCTGAACTCCACCAATGATGGAATTGAGCCAAACATGGCACACAGAACTCCCATGACCATCAGAAAATACTAGAGGCATTTGAGTTTTGGAATTGTAGTTCACCTACATCCAGAGAACACTGTGGACTCAAACAATGATGGATTTGGACCAAATATGAATTGGCATGAATGTTGAATATGCCCAAATGTGAACACTGGTGGAGTTTAGGGAAAATACACCTTGACATTTAGGAGTTACAGTTGCTGGGGTTTGTAGTTCACTGATAATCAAAGAGCATTTTGCACCCCACCAATGATAAAATTGGGCCAAACTTCCCACACAAAATTTCCATGACCAACAGAAAATACTATGTTTTCTGATGGCCTTTGGTGACTTCTCTGACACACTCTCGTGACCCCCCCACCCCGGGGTCCTGACCCCCAGATTGAGAAATGCTGATCTAGGTTATTATAGCAGTGCTTACATCCTTCTCTTGGTCATCCCCACAGTCTAACTCTCTGAAAATCAAGCCGGATTTCCCCTGCCATAGCCCGGGTATGTTGTTTCTCTCAGATCTGAGTAATAATTGTCAGTTGGAGTCTGAGCAGCTGCAGGCCTGTGTAGCTATAGGGTCTATCCTCTACCCGCTCTCTGTGCTTTCCCCACCAACACACTGCTTTGGGATTTCTTGACAGCTTCCCTCACAGCTTTGTGGGTGCCTCCCTGCTGTGGGAATGACTGCCTAATCTCCTTTGACGTGGATTTCCCAGCAGCTGGTGATGGCACGAAATGGCTCACAGGGGAAAAAATAAGATATTTCTCACTCCCCTTCCACTTTTCTCTCACTCCTGACAAGAAGGGAGCGCCGTCATGAAGAGGGAAGATGAGAAAGCAGACTTTCAAGTCAAATAACTTAGAGCATTTCTGGGCATGAAAGGGGTGGCTTTAGATGTTCCCTATGGTCACACTTCCCCATCCTGAAATAGAACTGCCTCTCAATTCTCATCCATCTTCAGTTACCTTTACATAGCAATAGGAAGTGGGAATTCAGTGGAAGTCCCATGCATTGCAGCACTTTGGTAGTCATTTATGTAAAAGGGATAGGTTCCTTCTTCCCCTCAGACTGGAGTCCATATTGTTCCATTGAATTCATAGAATCATAGAGTTGGAAGAGACCTCATGGGCCATCCAGTCCAACCCCCTGACAAGAAGCAGGAAAATTGCATTCAAAGCACCTCAACAGATGGCCATCCAGTCTCTGTTTAAATTCAATGGAAGCTACTGGGATTTGAGTCTAGTTCATAGGGACTGAGGGGAGCTTCCATGGGTGCATCTGTACTGTAGAAGCCATTCAGTTCTATAAGCTGTTTAGTTTTCTCTACTAAAGAATTATTTTTAAAGTACCCCTCTGTCAGGTGTACTTTTAGCTTTTCCTGAATGGCAGAGGGTTGGACTTGGATGGCACATGTGATCTCTTCAACCTCTATGATTCTATGATTGTAAGGCTTGATTCTATGAATGATGGACCCCCCGCCAAACTACTACTCTCATGATGCGATAGCCTTGAGCCTTGGCAATTAATGTGATGTCAAACTGCATTAACTCTACAGTGAAGTTGCACCCCAAGTTAATGGGTTAATGAATCTGTTTCACAACTTCAAAGGAACTGTCCAAAGTTCTGAACCCTATTTGGGGGCTTGGATTCAATATGTTGGATATTTCCTCCAGGCTAAAATCCAATCAAATGCGACTTTAAAAATATATGAATACAAAGGCATGCTGAAGGTGACTAGCACTAGGAAAATTTGGTAGAATTGGTAGGATGATACTCTGGGATCATTTTTCTATGAGAAGAGCCAATCTTCAGAATTACATCTCATTTTCCTTCCTGAAATATTTTCTTTTGCCATGAAAGTTTTCATAGATTTTCAAGGACGTGAGAGTATATCCATGCCTTCCAAAATAGCACAAAGCTATCTGCAATATTCTGCTTGTTCATTGTGGTCAGAACCTGCATCCTATCGCCTTACTTTCCCCATTCCTATTCTTGTCTGTAAGGTAGCTTCCAAGTTTCATTTTCCCTCATCTTCTATAGATGGCTGTGCCAAGCCTATTTTATGTTTTTCCCCCACATTTGAACAGATAGCCAAGGTCCTAGTGAGAATCATTGGCAGCTACCCAGAGTTTTTATTCATTTGCTCTTTCCTCTCTATAGAAGACCCTCTATAATCACATTTCCATGTGTGCCAGAATATATTCAGGGAATAAGTGTCAATATATGTAAATGGAGATATATAATCCCCACCCTCCTTTTCTCTCCCTATGACAGAAGAGGCCAATTTTAGTGGTCTATGCTGCCCTGAGACCTGGTGCAGTTTGCAGCCTTGCCACACTGTTGACATTCAGTGGCAAATGGCATAAGGCTTGGCTGGTTTAATGCCAAATTCCAGTTTCAGGTCATAAACTCCTTTTAAAGCAAACATTTTCTGCCAACTTTGGTATCTTTCATTGGCTTCCCAAGTTTTAGCAGTGAATTTAGGAGGGATGCTTGAGTGGAGGCATATATAAAACAGCTATGTGGGTTGATGTGGCCCATGTTGTCTGTGTTGTTCAATCAATCATCCATCACTTTCCCCCAAGAAAGGGACACTGTAACTTGGGAACCAGCCCAATCTCCCAAGGAAAGGAGTCTAGGGGCAGTTACAGCAAAGGCCCTCCCCTACCCAACATGTCTGTGAAGATGGTTAGATCAAAGGAAGACCCTCTTCTGAAGATCATTGCATTTGGGCAGGTTTACAGCACAGATATGGTCTGTGTGGACCTTTGCCATGTGGAGCTATATAGGTCATAATCAACAATCTGAATTGTGCCTGGAAACAGAACAGTAGGTACTAGTGCTGTTGTAACTAAGATACTATGGTGGATGCAGCTTTCTGGAGCTGCTGAAGTTTCTGAACCCCTTTCAAAGTAACGCAAACAATAGTTTGCTACTGTTCTAGGCTGAATAAGATTAGACCAAGACATAATTGTGACCCTCAGACAACATATTCTCTATCCTGTGCTACACAGTAGGCCTGGTTGATCAAGAAAAAAAATGGTTCAAAACTCGCTGTGGATGTATTGGGGGCTAGCAATTTGAATTTGAGGGACTTCCGAAATTTTTGTAATATAAATCAAATTTAGTTAAAATTAACAAAATTCATAATGACCTTGTTAATTGCATGCATGTTTAGCCCACATCCCTTCCTCTCAGCGTTAAAGCTTACACGCGTTGGTTCCCAGGTGCCGAGGAGGAGTGGAGGGCAGCCCCTCCACTCCTCACCACCTGGGAAACAACGCGTGTTACAGCTAAAGCGCATTAGTTCCCAGATGGCGAGGAGGAGTGGAGGGGATGCCCTCTACTCCTCCTCAGCACCTGGGAATGAACGCGCATTATCTTTAACGTGCATCTTTAATTACCACTGAATGACCTTGCAGCATTGAATAGCCTTAAAGATTCACTGACATGAATCAATCAGTGCCAGCTAACACCTCCCAACAAAGGATTTTCCCAGGAAGCAGCCAGGCAAGGCTATTCAATGCTAATCAAGGTGGCCAATTGCAACATTCACACCTGCCTCAAGCAGACAAGAGATCTTCCTCCCACCCTGGACATTATTCCACAGATATATAAACCCCACTTACCAATTTTCCAACAGATCCCTCAACCTCTGAGGATGACTGGGGGTAAAATATCAGGAGAGAATGCTTCTGGAACATGGCCATACAGCCCAAAAAACTTACAGCAACCCAGTGATTTGGCCATGAAAGCCTTCGACAATACAGATTTTGAAAAATTTGGCTTGACACGGAAACAAGGATTGCTGATAAAGCTTCAGTTGAGAAACCTTTTCTCCATGATAATTCTTTCAAAACTGATTTTCCTTTCTCTCCCTTCTTGTTCTTTCTCTCTCTCACACACATCCTTTCTTAACTATGAGTCAATTGTAAGTTAGATGTTTGTAACCAGGGGGCTGTCTGCATACAATTTGTCCTGACCTTGTTGTTACACCTAGCATACTCAGCACTAATTTAACTGTCACAATAACATTTTATGTAGATATATGTGTTAGTACAATATTCAAGCATGCAATAAAATGCTCGTGGGGTCAGTTTACCACAACTGGGAGAGAGAAGAATTTGCAAGAAAATGTTCACAGGGATAATTTTTTTCCTACAGAGACAAAACTTTGGGGAAAAGTCAAAGTTGGTAATACAGTTCTCTTTCACATTGCCGGATTATCATTTTCTGAATCCTGAATCTTGAGCTCAGGAGCAGTTCTCAGCAAAACTAAACAGATGGAAGGTTGGTTTTTTTCCATTCTGCCATTGGAAAGATGAACTGAGATGTGAATACTGACCTCTGGTGGCCGTATGATCCAAAAATGTATTGATTTGTTGCTTAGCATCCAGACCAGAATCAACTTGAAGGAGATGTGTTAGGAACTGCAAGGAGCTGTATTTTCAATCCTAGTTGATTTGTGCATGAATAAGACTTTCAGAATAATTGTTTCATGACATCTGAAACTGCCTTCCTTAGAGCTTCATTGAATTGGGTACACTTGCAGTAGTTGTGCATGCCAATGCTAGCACAGAACAGTTGTTACCCAGGGTAGACTTTCTTATCTCAGTATGGAAAAAACAAATAGTACATTTGCATGCAAACTTCACGTCTTTGAAGCAACACGGTAGCCTCTTCAGGCATTGGTGGTGGTGATGGAGAGGGAAGTGAGAAACTGATATTAAGAATGTGAAAATCTTCGAGTTTTTATTCTGGCGAGGTTCTCCAAGTGAACTCTTTCCCCTTCTAGTTTCATACCAACCACAAGACTGTCTGTTTTCTTCCTACATTGAAATCTACGCAATTTTCATTGCATTTTTCCTAGAATGCACAATTCATTAAATTTCCCCATTGACTAAAGTCTGCTTTAGTATCCTGTCTATTATGCTCCTTTTAGCTATTCACATTTTGAAATTTGCATTGGTTTGTGCACACTTTAGTTCTCAGAAACATTCTGATTTAATTCAGGTATTTCTGAGCAACAAACCTTATCCATTTCACTTTCTTCTCTGAAGAGTCCTAAGAGAAGTGAATTTCTATTTGCTTAGAAACTGTTAAAGCATTTTCCGGTCTCATTGCTTGCCTCCAAATAAACAGGAACTTCTCTTCATCAGAACTGCATGAGAGCATGAAGCACCCTTAGTGCATTGGGTCAAACTAGTTAACAGAGTGTTTATGAGTCTCATAGTTGTGTAACTTCTTGAAATGGGGTGTATTGCAACAAATCTCAAGACATCAAAGAGGCCATTTCCACCGAGACTGTTCAACAAAATGTCTTTCCATCCTTAGTTGACCATGCAAGCACATCTGGGGACAAAATGGGGAAGCAGGGGGGCACAACATGGACATTGGGCCACATACAGCCCTTACACTTTCCCCATCCCTGCTGGAGCCATTCAAGGCTAATTAAGGTGGCCAATTGCAATACGCACACCTGCCTCAAACTGACAAGAGTTCTTTATCCCACCCTGGACATTCCACAGATATATAAACCTCACTTGTCTTGTTTCCAATATAGACATCACAATCTCTGAGGATGCCTGCCATAGTTGTGGGCAAAACGGCAGGAAGGAATGCTTCTGGAACATGGCCATACAGCCTGGAAAACTCACAGCAAATCAGGACTATAGTTTGTTGTTGTTGTGTGCCTTTAAGTTATTTCAGACTTAGGGCAACTCTAAGGCACCCTCTCACAGAGTTTTCTTGTCAAGATTCATTCAACGGAAATTTGCCTTTGCCTTCCTCTGAGGTTGAGAGAGTGTGATGTGGCTATAGTCACCCAGTGGGTTCAGAGTTGCAGTCCAAGGTTCAAACTACTACATCACACTTTCTAAATTCCATCCCCCACTGTTTCCTCCCTTTCTTCCTTCCTCCCTTTTCTCCTTTGTTTTTTCCTATCTCTTTTTATTTTCTTTCTTTCTTTCTCCCCTCCTCCCTCTGTTTTGGAGGGAGGAAGATTGGGGTGGAAAGGATTCCCTCTATTTTGGAGGAAAGTAGAGAGGAGAGGAGAATTGAGAAGCAAGAGGGGTGGAGAGTATCCATTTTGGAAGGAGATAGAGAAAGGAACAGAAAGGAAAGGAACAGAAAGGAAAGGGTGCTAATGGCAATGTAGGGGGTGAATTAAATGATCTGGTGGGGGGGCCTAGATCTGGCCTGCGGGCCTTAGTTTGGGGACCCCTGAGCAACAGAGTTATTTATTTATTTATTTATTTATTTATTTAAAGCATTTATATTCTGCTCTTCTCACTACGAAGGAGACTTAGGGCAGATCACAGAACGCATACATGGCAAACATTCAGTGCCGTTAAACAGACAAGGCAGACAACAGATAGAGGTATATGTCTGCATTTCCCCCCCCAACTTCGGCATCCTGGGGGTTGTGCTTGATTCCAGCCACAAGGGTGCTGTCACTCCATCCTCTGTGACAAAGAGTACTCGATCACAGATATCCTCATTCCTTTGAACTCCAGCATTTTCTGGTACTTCCTTTTTATGGTGCCATAAAATACCTCCCCACTTAAGCAGTGCCTAATTTCTCTACTCACAGCTCTCAGCTGTTTTCGAACTGTTTAGGTGAACAGTGAGCTGGGCAGAAGGTCAGGTGCTCACTCGGACTGCCAACTTTTCGATTGGTGTGATCAATTGCTGCTGGTGATTAACCAGCTGTACTAAATCCTGGCCCTTGCCACATTCCCCTCCAGAGTTTGGAAAATTTGCTTTTAGGGATTACAGATCACAGAATATCTGCTAGGAATTTAGACTACAACATCCAGTGGCCGCACTGGCTAGGGAATGTGCAGAGTTGTAGATGAAAAAGTAACATTTCCAAGTTTTGTTCCTTGCCCTTAGGTTCCCATTAATAGCTTCAGCTGAATGACAAAGCTTTTGCTAGACTACACCTTTGAAGCTGCTGGTTGGTTTGCATTCAATAATGCTCCCCCTTCATCAGCAATACATTATTGTTGGCAATGTCATAATTATAGGTCCAGCTCCATACCCACATAACTGGCAGGCAGTGTCTGCAACAACTTTGCAGTTGCTATAGAGAAGCCACTTGCTCTTAGCAACAGAGAATGTGCCTTGATGTGCTGCTTTCTTGTGTCTTCTTACTCTTATTGTAAAGGATGGAACTAGACTTATCTTCACTACTTACCATATTTTAATATTTAATTTGATTTTTAAAATCTGGGTTTTTCTGTGTTGGCTTTCTGAAACCTAATTTAAAACCACAAGTTTCTGCTTCCATGTGTAATAAGATTTGCAAGATACTGGAAGCTCGATACTACATCAAATGCACAAGAGCATAACAAGAGCCATGCTGGGTCAGACCAAAGGTTTATCTACTAGGCCTCTTCCACACAGTTGAATAAAATCCCACATTTTCTTCTTTGAATTGGAATATATGGCAGTGTTGACTCAGGGCCCTTCCATACAGTCCTATATCCCAGAATATCAAGGCAGAAAATCCTACAATATCTGTTTTGAACTGGGTTATCTGAGTCCACACTCAGATGAGGAATCTTCTGCTTTGATATTCTGGGATATAGGGCTGTGTTGAAGGGCCCACAGATAACCCAGTTTAAAGCAGATATTGTGTGATATTCTGGGTTATATGGCTGTGTGGAAGAAACCTACATTCAGATTTTTGTTCAATGGGAGAAAAGCAGATTTTTAAGGACCAAGGTGCAACTATACTCTGCATTTCATGCTCCTGAGCAATAGATACACAGAGACTTACTGCCTCTGATATTGACAATATCTTATCTCCTGATATTTAGGTAGCTCTAGCTATCTTGACTTGAAACCATTGATGACCTAACCCAGTGTTTCTCAACCAGTGTGCCGTGGCACACTAGTGTGCCATGAGCAATCATCAGGTGTGCCGCGAGAAGACCTCTCTGCCCCCCTTCCTTCCCCCCTCCTCCTGCCGAACTCCTGCTGCTTGGGAGAGGAGGAGGAAGGGCCGAGTGGCGGTGAAGAAAAAGAAGGGGCCGGGGCACCGCCTCCTTCAGCCGTTTCCCCAGCCAGCCTCCAATCTGCCATGACTCCCGCCACGACTCTCACCCCTCGCTCGCTGAAGCCGCGCGGAGGAGGAGCCCCGCCTACTGAAGCCCGTCCACCGCTCATGCTTCTCCTCTGTGGGAGAACTGAAGCCGGGGGGGGAGGGGCATGGCACGGCCTGGCTCCACCCCCTCCCCCGGTTTCAGCGCTCCCACAGCTTCACCAGCCTTGAGGGGGCAGTGCCAAGCCAGCATTGTGCTGGCTCTGCCACCGCTGGCTTGGCACTGCCCCCTCAAGGCTGGCAAAGCTGTGGGAGAACTGAAGCCGTGTGGAGGGGCGGGGCATGGTGCAGCCTGGCTCCTCCCCCTCCCCCAGCTTCGGCACTCCCAGCAGCTGCTCCCAGCAGGTCACCATCCCCCAGCCATTCTTTACTGTGTTAGAGTATCATTTTGGTTGGTGGTGTGCCCCCGGATTTTTTTAATGTTAAGTGTGCCGCGGCTCAAAAAAGGTTGGGAAACACTGACCTAACCCTCATCAATGAATCTGGTGCCTCCGGTGGTGCAATGGGTTAAACCCTTGTGCCGGTAGGACTGCAGACTGAAAGCTTAGTGGTTTGAATCCGGGGAGCTGGGTGAGCTTCCATCTATCAGCTCCAGCTTCCCATATAGGGACATGAGAGAAGACTCCCACAGGCACCCCCCAGCAACATTCTTGCAGATAGCCAAAAAGCAGAGATCAATGTATCCAATCTCTTTTTGAAAGTCATCCAAGGGCCCTTCCAGACAGGCCCTACATTCCAGGAACTGATCCCAAGTGTTCTGCTTTAAATTGGATTATATGCATCCACACTGCCAGATAATCTGAGATTAACAGAAAACCTGGGATCAGATCTTGGGATATAGCACCTATCTGGGAGGGATCCAAGTTGACTTCTTGGAATACTTTTATTCACACTAACACATTGTCAACAAGCTATTGGAGAGATTTCTGAACTTTCTATAATTCTTCATTTGTCCAGATCAAAAGGAAAATAGAAAAGAAGCCGCAGAACTGCTAGAGTGAAACATTTTGAAAATGGATTCCAATGTTTTCTGCTGCTGTGCAGGTTTAATAAGATTAACCTCTGCCAAGTGCTAAACAGATTTTCTAGTTGCACCAAAAGACTACAATGGAAAAAGCAGAGGTAGGAAACACTACTGTTTTGGACTACAAATCCAGGAATCCCCAAGCCAAAGGACATTCTGTAGGATACGCAGGATGAATAGGGGATTTTCTAGGCAAGGCATCCGGTCTTGGAAAAAAAGGGGACTCTGTCTGCTTGCCAGAGATGTACTTAGCTGTGAGCCAGAAGGGCTGTAGGGCAGATATCGGCTGGCTGTTGCACGGCAGCGGAAAGCAGCAAAGAACATCTGGCCCAGGAGGGGAACTGCATTTCCACCAGCATTGCCTGCCCCCCTCTTTCTGGCTCAGTTGAGTGTTAATCAAACACCAGCTGCTCCGGCAAATTGCAGCTCTGGCAAGCCATGATGGAGCTTATAACACAGACTGGTACTGTTGGCATCAGCTGTAGCCAAGGAATCAAGAGGGAAAAGATGCATGCGAGAGAAAGATGAAGAAAGAAAGTGCTGGGAAGCAGTCAGATACAGCTCCCTCTGTTTCTGGCATTTTTGGGTTCTCTTGTGTCAAAGAGAAACAGTTCCAAGGAAATGAAAGATTTTAAGAGGCACAGAGTTAACACCTAATATGATTTCCTGTTGCAAGATGAGTGAGCAATGAACTATGGATTTTGGTCTTTGAAAACTGAATCTGTCAGGTTCTTGGTTCTTTTAGGCTTTGGGGAATCATGGCTTTCTTTCCAAGACACCTCTTCTCTGGGGATTTGGGGGGGGGGTTGAGATTATTGTGGTCTACTATTCTTCAAAGGCTCAAATATGGAAATGAGACAAAAATGCTCTGGACAGAGCCAGTGTCATATAAAAACACAACCTATTTAATAATGCTTATTTCAAAACAAATGTTGCATATCAGAAGCAACTTGAGAAACTGCAAGTCACTTCTGGTGGGGGAGAATTAGCTGTCTGCAAGGACGTTGCCCAGGGCATGCCCAGATGTTTTACCCTCCTGTGGGAGTCTTCTCTCATGTCCCCACATGGGAAGCTAAAGCTAACAGACGGGACCTCACCCTGCTCCTCAGATTTGAACCATTGACCTTTTGGTCAGCAGTCCTTTTGGCACAAGGGTTTAACCCATTGCGCCCCTAGGGGCTCCTATTTCAAAAAATTGCAAACACTTTACATACTGTTACCAAGTAACCTTCACATTAGGACCAGTATGATTATCCCCATAATACATTTGGAAGAACCAAGGCTGAGAGACAGTGGGTTAAAGTTTCAATAAACTGAGAGAATACATTGGGAGGGTTCTAATCTCAGTTATACTTGAAATCTTATCTACACAATATCTTGAGTTGAATTATGGTTTGTGTTTTTAAATAATCTGAAGGCAACAGATTCTATCTGATTTCCTCACAGGCTGGAGAGCAAGGCTGGAAAGCTAAGGAGGGTCTGGCCTTTGATAAGAGCAGCTGATTATTCCTTGCTTAAGAAAACTCTATGAGATCTATGGAGTTGCCATATGATATCAAAGCAATACAATTGATATAAACTCAAACCTCAACTACAGTTGTAGATAAAGCACTCCTATGTCCACTTCACCTCCATATTTATAGCACTGATTCTAGGGCACCACAATATAGTTCCTGGTCTAGTAATACCTACTTCTCTCTGTTGCATTGGGAACCTGGAGTTTATGTTGCCACCAGAACGGAGGGGTGTGTGTGTGCATGCATGTGTGTGCATGTGGTAGTCTCACCAGCTGCTTAGCAAAGGCCAGATGGGAAGGGGGGGGGGGGGTAAATGTGTCCTCTGTGACCTGGTAGGATGTCAGAGGATCATCAAACAGAAAGGATTTCCTCACAGGCTGGAGAGCAAGGCAGATCAGTTCTTTGTCCAAAACCTGTCAGGAGCTCCTATACACCTTTTCTTGGTTCTCAGACAAATCAAAAGGCTACTTCCAACATTGGCTTGAATACCTGTTATTTTCTGGCCCACAGAAATGAGCCAACCAAGCACAGACTGCTTAAATTCGAAGCTTTATTGTAACAGCTGGACAGCCTCCCCATTTTGCTTTTGGCCACACATACTCTACCTCCTCCTTCCTTCCTCTTGACTCAAAAATATAGGGAGTGACTCTTTTCTCCTATATCCATATCATTTCTGTATACATCACAGCATGTAAAGCATCCTCTCTCTGTTGCTTTGTTGCTCTGTGAAATTACTTGAATGCACACAACAAAGCAACACATATAGGATACTTTGCATATAGTGACGTACGATGACCCTAAGGTGAAAATATCATGGCTTTTTCTTGGCAAGATTTGTTCAGAGAGGTTTTTGTCTTTGGCATCTGCTGAATCTGAAAGAGTGGAACTTGAGAGATCATCTAGTGCAGGGCTGTCCAACAGGTGGTCCGTGGGCCGTATACGCCCCCCAGCTTGTTGGACACGGCCCCCGCTACCCTCCGCTACCCTCCACTACCCTCCTAAAATTGTTTTTTTAAAAAATATTTTTTTAAAAAAATATATTTTTAAAAAAAATGGCGGCCGGGGGGTGGAGGAGGTGGGGCAGGGAGGAGGAAGGGAGCCAGCTCCTCCTCCCTGCACCACCCCCTCCGTCCCTCTCTCTGCCCTGCCACTGCGATCCGGTTCGCAGCGGCGGGGAGGAGGAGGAGGAGGAATCCTCCCTTCCTCCTCCTCCTCCTTCCCGGCGCTGCTGGTGTCCCGATTGCCGCGGTGCTGGGGAAGGAGGAGGATGGCTCACGGGGGAAGCGAGCGCCAGGTTCTTGCTTTCCCCCATGAGCCATCCAGGCCTGCGGGAGAAACTTTGCCCAGTTCTCACGTCCCTCTGGCCAGAGGGATGCAAGAGCTGGGCAAAAAGCCTCCCGCAAGCCTGATGGCTCACAGGGGAAGCGAGCGCCCGGTTCTTGCTTCCCCCATGAGCCATCCAGGCCTGGGGAGCTTTCGCCCGGCTCTTGCGTCCCTCTGACCAGAGGGACGTGAGAGCCGGGCGAAAAGCCTCCTGCAAGCCTGGATGGCTCGTAGGGGAAGCGAGCGCCCTCCTTACGGCTTCGCCCTCTCCCCCAAAGTGTCACAACAGCTGTTGTGATGCTTTGGGTGAGGGGGCGGAGCCGCGGAAGGCTCCCCGTGGCTCCTCCTTCTCTCCCAAAGCATTTTGGGAGAGAGGGCGGAGCTGCGTGGCCGGGGCGTGGCCGGGGGCGTGGCCGAGTGGCCGGCCCCCAGGTGATCACTCACCAAAAGTCCGGCCCTTGGGCTGGCAGAAGTTGGACAGCCCTGATCTAGTGGATTTCCATGGCTGAATGAGGATTCACACCTTGGTCTCCAGAGTCTAAGCCTAACATTAAAACCACTACATCACATTGGCTCTCAATAGTGTCACCAGTAAAGACACAACAGTTATAATGTCAGAATTCAAAATGTATAGTTGCGCATGTGTTTATGAAGAGCGGGAGGCAGGGAGAGAAGGACTGAAGGGTTTCCAGGAGTCTTGCAGCATTCAGGATATGGGCACAGTCGCACAAACAGCTTTCCTATGAGGCTTTAACATCATAGGAAAAAAGAATCCTCCCAAAAATGAAGGCACTAGAAACCTTGTTTCCATAACACTAAAGACCCATGAGTCTGCATACTGTGTATCTGCATAGTTCTTACTTGGCAGTGACTGATGACTACCATGATTAGCTTGGGCCAACGAATCATTCTGAGTTTCACTCTGAGTTTCAAGGAGCTGTCTGATACTGAATTGTATTCCCTCCAAGATGGATTCAGTGCTTTGGATGCTTTCCTTTAAAGCTCATAATAAAAACCAGGAAACCTTCATAATAATTATCTGCTTGCCTTCTAATGTTTGCACAGTCTTATGGGTCATGTTTTTATATACTTACAACATTTACAAGAACACATTTAGCCTTCACCTGTTTAGAAAAACATGACGAGGGTTTAAAGGAAAATGCTTTCCCTGGTTTGTGTATACAGGAGAATCTCAAGCAACATCCAGACCCAATGAAAGAGAGGTGTTTTAAACTGAATGAAAGATCTAGATGATGCTAATATAAGCTCAGATGAAAGACTCATTCCTTTGATATTCCAAAATAGAAGTGAATATAAAGCCCTATATGATTCCGGCCCAGCTTACCTGTCCGAACACATCTCCCTTTGCATCCTGCCTCGCAGTTTAAGATTGTCCAGGGAGGCCCTGCTCATCTGGGGAGGCCCTGCTCTTGGTCCTGCCAGCTTCACAAGTGCGCTTGGCGGGGACGAGGGATGGGGCCTTCTCGGCGGTGGCCCCTATGGAACTGGCTCCCCAGCGAGATCAGGTCGGCGTCTTCCCTCCTTTCTTTTAGGAAGAAGGTTAAATCATGGTTCTGGGACCAGGCCTTTGGACAGCAAGCATGATATCACTTTGGATTGGACTGGAATTGGCTATATTAATTGTAGACAATGTTTCAATGGGATTTTAATCTCTTTTACCTTGATGTTTCATTCGCTGTTTTAAATTGATGTTTATTTGTTATAGTGCATTATTTTGTGGCATTGAATTGTCTCCTGAGTCCCGTCCCCCCCCCCCCCCCTTGGCATATCTGATGTACAGAAGGAGGGCACTTTGGGAATTTTGTTTATGTAGATTTTCAAGGTATAAATCAAGAGCATGTGTACAGGACCCATGTCATAGAGAAATGTGTCTATGCCTCCAAGGTTATGGAGGCCAAGCTTTGATAGATGTGAATGTAGATAATTTTGGCAGATAATCCATCAATGTCTTCTCCTCCAGGAACAGCCAAAAGCATTAGGGAGACTGAGGAAAAGAGAAGAGGAGTTCTTTATTCTCCCTATATAAACAGCCGTCAACAACAAATAGAATTAAATCTTACTTTGATACTACTAAGAGGTAGGGTCCTCCAGAACTCATGAAATTGTCAGCCAGTTTTGAGAGTCAGGGAACATTTCTGTCCTCCAAAAGATAAAAGTGGCCAGAAAGCTTTGGAGCAGGGATGCTTTTATAGATCTGAAGGTCTGGAAGGGTGGAAAAAATCGGAATAAATTTGGCCCAGTTGTCCCCAAATGCCCTTCAGGGGTGTAAGGGACACTGTTGCTATGTTTTGGCTCCCTCTGGGCCAGACACTGCCTGGAATCATAATGTGAGTTAGTCTGGCATAGTATGGTGATTAGATCCCTGAATCCAGGTGCTAGTCTCCACCCAGTCATAAAATCCACTGGGTGACCATGGGCCTGTTGTCTGTCTCTCTCTTTCTGATCTACTCATAGGTCAGAAGCATTGGGTAATGTTGTAAGCATTGGATGAGAAGGAAGAAATAGCAATATAAACTATCTTGAGCTCATAAAAGGAAAGATGAGACAGAAATATAATTGCTAAATAACTAATAAATTATCTGAGTAATAAAGAACTGATACATTATCTGAGCTTAAGAATATTTGTTTATTTATCCATTCAATTTTTAGCCCATTTTCAAGCTGCAGGTTTTCAGTACAGTGTGCCCCTGGTGGTGCAGTGGGTTAAACCGCTGACCTGCTGGACTTGTTGACCAAAAGGTCACAGGTTCAAATTTTGGGAGTGGCAGGAACTCCTGCTGTCAGCCCCAGCTTTTGCCAACCTAGCAGTTCAGAAACATGCAAATGTGAGTAGATCAATAGGAAGGTAATGATTTTCCATGCAGTCATGCCGGCCACATGATCTTGGAGGTGTCTATGGACAATGCTGGCTCTTCAGCTTAGAAATTGAGATAAGCACCAACCCTCAGAGTCAGACACAACTGGACTTAATGTCAAGGGGAAACCTTTACCTTTACTATGATATTCAATTCAGAATTAAAACTATACATAGCAATGTAATCGGATGCATGCCTACTTAGAATTAATGCCCACTGAATTCATTTGAGCTTACTCCCAAGTAACTCTGTCTGGGATTTCAGTCTGCTTTTGCTTCAGCCTAGCAATTGAAATCAAAAAGTCCTAGTGAGAATGGACTTTGGTTCCATTGCTTGCACTTCTGCTATGTATCTTCAAATTGTAAGAACAACACCCATTCAATTGAACTTTATTCTTATATGGCTGACAATTTTTCACAAGCTCTCGTGTCATGTAAGGAATACAGCCAGTGGAAACAGTGTTTGTTGAAGAGCTGGAATAATCATACACATATTTATATAGCTATTTCCTGAGATAATGGAGCAGCAGAGGAATATGCTAGAACTGTATGCTGAAATGCTCATTGCCCTGTACAGGAATCTTGGTGACATGTTTCCAGTCTCATGGCATTGAAACTGCAGCAATGGCGACCTCTAGCGGTTCAGACAAAAACATGCAAGGCAGACATCTGCAAGACATTTTTGCAGTGCTCTCATCTGCTCCTTTGAGAAGCCAGAAACCTTGTGCCTCCTCAGCCTGGCATGTGTGGCTTTTTCCCTGTAGAGCAGGATTGCTACTCCTTTTGCAGAAAAGAAAGCAATTGCTCTTTGATTGTTCCCTGTTCTGGCTTTCAGTGAGCAAGAAGATTGCTTGTAGCTCAGCACAAAATCACTTGCTACTGTGTGAGTAGTCACCCTACATTTGAGCCACAGCCACAGCTTAGGAAAAAAACAATAACCAAAGCTTCTCTACCAGGTGGTTTCCCACACTTTGAGGAGGCATCTCACTGTCCATCTTTAACTCCAGAGAGTTACTTTAAAAACTTTAAAACGACCAGTCCCTTTTCTAAATGGAATCCAGCTGTGTGTTCCTATTCGGCTGGGAGTTGGTCATTTTAATCTTTTCCTGTGCCATGATGCTATCACCAGAACTGTGGCGCAGCTGTCTGGGAGTCAGCTGCTTTAAGATCACTACTGACTGAAAGGTCATGAGTTCGAAGCCCGTCCGGGTCAGAGTGAGCTCTGACCAAAAATGTGTAGCTTGTTGTTAACCTTTGCAGCCCGAAAGACAGTTGCATCTGTCAAGTAGGAAATTTAGGTACTACTTTGTGGGGAGGCTAATTTAACTGATTTATGAGGCCATAAAAATCTCCAGGAAGTATGCAAAAAATGAGGAAGCAACAGCTCCCCTGGTGGCCAAAAGCTGGAATGTTAAATAGACTCTGAGTGTCTGACTATATATGTTGTGTGTCTATGACATTGAATGTTTGCTATGTATATGTACATTATAATCCGCCCTGAGTCCCCTGCGAGGTGAGAAGGGCGGAATATAAATACTGTAAATAAATATCACTCAATGACAAGAACTAACCATTGATATCTGTCTTTGTTCTTCTTATCTCTAATCAGTTGGTGAGCAATCCATGTTCTTCTCTCATGTCTTCATAGCTTGCTGAGCAAGCTCTGGTAAGAAATTCTGAAAAGCCCATTTGAATATGCCGAACAGTTGTCTTCAACTAACATTATTTATTAAAAACCTCTTGGAAAGTGAAATAATACCTGACTTTCCAGATATTATTTGACTAGGCCTACGGTTATTCAAGCTTCTAGTAGCACTGGTAACTGATTGCTTCCATATCAGTGGCCTCATATGTCCACTTCAGATTTTCGTCCAGGCTTTAAAGGAACCATCCGAGGTACTGAGCCCAAATATGTTCAGCACCTTAGACAGCTCCTTGAAAGCTTAACTCAGAATGGATTTCCCATCTCGCTGACATGGGAGCTACTATCTGACTCTGCTGAGGAGTCAGGAGGGGATTCATTTACCCAACTATTCCCAACTCCCACTAGATTTTCCATCCAAAACTGAAAGCATTCCCTTGTGTTCCCTCCACAAAATCTGCTAGCATCAAACGAAGCATTCCCAGAATAGGCGGAGACTGGTTATAGACCAAAGTAAATGACCACATTTACTGACTGAGTTGTATTTGTTTTTAGTCAGCGATTTGGCTTTTATGTATTTTATCCATATGTATTTTAATCTTGTATTGCTGTCTGATGTTTTTAATTTGTATTGTAGCATTGAATCCTTGCTGTAAGCCGGTCTGAGTCCCTCTACGGAGGTGAGAAGATCAGGATACAAAAGTTTTAAATAAATAAATAATAAATAATTGAAAGCTCTTAAAAGGCTTTAGGCAGCAAAGAGCAAGCTGATCAAACAATCTTTTTTCATTGGTTGATAAAGCCTCGCATCTCATCTCTTGTTATTGTTGTCTTGTTTCTTGAGTCTTCTTTTTTATTATTTATTTTTTTACCACATTTATATACCACCCTTCTCACCCCGAAGGTGACTCAAGGCAGCTCACAACAAAGGCACAATTCTATGCCTTAGGTACATATAAAAATAAAACAACATGAACTTTAAAATCACATAATGAAAATATATCACTTAAAACAATTACTTAAAATCACACAGTCCAGAAGCATATACCAGGACCCATTCCAATAGTCATTTGCATTTTCATTATTGTACTGAGAAATCATTGTTGAAATCATTATGCATACACTTGAACCCACAACCAGGATTTAACTTTCTTCCTGAAGGTCAAGAGGGAAGAGGCTGATCTAATTTCCTGGGTGATGGATTTCCATAGCTGAGGGGCCGCTACTGAGAAGGCCCTGACTCCCGTCCCCACCAGTTGCACCTGCGAGGGGGGTGGGATCGAAAGCAGGGCCTCCCTGACAATCTTAACCTCCAATATGGTTCATAGGGGGGGAGATATATTTGGACAGGTAAGCTGAGCTGGAACAGTTTAGGGCTTTATAGGCTAAAGCCAGCACTTTGAATCGTGCTCAGTAGCAGACTGACAGCCTGTAGATCTAGCGCAACAGGGGAGTTGTGTGCTCCCTGTACCCCACTCCAGTTACAAACCTGGTTGCCACCTGTTGAACTACTTAAAGCTTCTGAACAGTCTTCAAAGGCAACCCCACATAGAGCACATTGCAGTAGTCTATTCGAGATGTAACAAGAGCATGGACCACTGTGAAAATGTCATTTAAATGTATCAAGAGTGTGGGCCACCATGAAAATGTCATTTAAAAAATAAGGATTTGCTCTACAGCTTCTGTGCTGAAAAGGAATGCAAACAATTCTTCCAGCTTTTTTAAAATCTCTTTATTCTCCTTTATTACACCTTTAAACCATGTCACTAATTAGTCCAAGCTACAACTTGGGGAGCTGGTTTTCTCATTCTAATGTCTTTAAAGTATTCTTGATAATGTGCTGTTGAAGGCTTTCATGGCCTATTCTTGATATTTTCCACCAATACTTATTACAGTACTGCGCGGATAAATTTCTGCACTTTATGTAGATAAGCGGAACCTTTGAATAGAAAACTTTATTGAAATGAAGGACTTGTAGTCCATGAATAGCAGAGGGTCATGTTGGATAACTTTTAAAATGCTTAGAGAGGACATATTTTTCAAACATGGACAAATGGAAGGCATTTTGTATTTGCATACTTGCATGTCTTTTGCCCAAGTTTTTATTCTCATTTATAGGAGGCTTCCATTTTCTGAAAGACGATTTCTTGTTTCTAATAGCTTCCTTGACTGCTCAATATTGCACTGGCATTCTCTTGGCCTCTGAGTCACTTTTTCTGATCTGAGATAGACCTAAGCATTGATTGTTATGGTTTTGAATAACCCACACTCATTCCAGAGAGGCCTGACCCTGCTGACATTTACTTTCAACTTTTTGAAAATATATACCGTATATGTTATCATTTTTGAGAAATTACTTCTTTTGAAGTAAAACAAAAGATATAATTTTGGCTTCCTTCTCTTCTGTTTACATAAATATATCTTAAATTTGATCGCACTGTGATCTCTTTTTTCCTGATGATGTGTCCCTGAAACTTAGAGGTTTTGTCAGCTGGGCTTTCCCCAACTCAGTTTTCATAGAGTTGGAGTCTCTGACAAGGTTTTGCCATACTTTCATAGTTAGTTTCTCCCATTATTGTTGCTATAATTTAGATTAGGTGAACCTTATGTATTGAACAATTGTATGGATTATCAAACATTACTAAATAATTCTGCAGTAAAATGAATCTCAAAAAATAAAGTATGCTCCTGTCATTCTGCCTAACGATTAGGCTATTAACGAATACAATAATATATTCAATGTTCTAGTTTCAGGTTTTCAACAGTTCTAGAAAAAATTATAGAATTTGACCTCTGACTTTATACTGCTACCAGGATATTATAGGAATAGTATGTACAACATATAAGATTGTATTGGAAAAGTAGAAATCTCCATAATCTATTGGGAAAACCAGGATTCTCCACAGGCTTTTGGACGTGTGATCTTTTGGAGATTAATTGTCATTCACACTTTTTGGAATAATCATAACCTTTGGAAAGGCATGGCCTTGTTAGAGATCCTAACCTTTTGTAAAGTATGATCTTCTTGACAAGAGTTAAAAACTCATTTGAGGCAACCTTCTCCTTAATGGTGAATATCCACTACCGGTAGTATTCATGCAAGGCAATTAGGCTTCTCAACTGTTAGACTGATATACCTAGATGTCTCTTTGCACTGTGAGGAACAAAAACATGCCAATGCACCAAAAAAACCACAAACATATAGCCGATTTGCAGAAGTGTTATTTCAGTTGCCCAAAAACATCTACTCTCCTTTAAAACAACTTGGTTTAAATCATGCTCTCATGAGACCAAAAATAAAGTAGTCTTTAAAATAACATAGTTGATGTATTCACAAACCCTTATGTATGCAGCATACAGGTACTTTGCATATCAATCCAGTTACATATTGGGTTTGAAGTAGTTTCTCTATGCCAGGGGTGCTCAGAATGGTGATCAGGATCACCAGGGTGATCTTCGGACCTCATCCTGGTGATCTTTAGGCCCCTGACCAGGTTTTTTGCTGTTGGTCCTCTTCACGTGCCCCTGCATGCTGCAAAGAAGTCCTCCGTCGTTGCTCCTCCCCGCTCCCTGCTCGCGCGCCGCCTCCAAAAGCTCCAGAGTCCAAGAGGCAGAATGGGCCCCCTCTTTTGGATTCCTCCCTCCTCCCTCCGTCCTTCTCCAGCCACTCAGAGTCGTAGGAGACTAAAGAGGGCGGGCCTGGATGACGCGATGCATGGCTGGCCCCGCGCACAAGCGCAGAAGCGCCCATTCTGCCTCTCGGACTTCTCATGAGTTCTTGGAGGCGGCAATAGGAGCAACGACGGAGGAGGAGAAGAAGGACGCTTTGGGGTCATTTCCTTACCGCATCTCAAAGGCCGGTCTTTTTACTTTGGGGTGGGTGCTTGATTGTTCTGTGGCATGTCTCTTTGTTTATTTTTAATTTTTAAAAATGGCCTTTTAGGTCCAAAGCCTCTCTGCTTGCTTTGTTCCTTGAGAAATATATGTTGGGGAATATGGAAATGTGGGAGAAATGGGGTGGTTGGACGTATTTTTGCATGCCCCTTTGTTTACCTTGCTGAGTATTAAATGGCCTTGCAGTTCAAAAGCCTCTCTTCTTACTTTCTGGCTGATAATATGTGTGGTAATATGGCAGTGTGGGAGAAATGGGGTGGTTGGATGTATTTTTATGCTGTTTTATATTGTTGTTATTAAATTGAAATGTTGATGTTTTATAACTTCATTTTATGTAAACTGTCACGAGCCTGCTGGAAGGAGCGGTAAATAAAAATGAATAATATAAATAAATAAATACATAAATAGTTATACGTTTTACATTTCTGGGTAGGTGATCTTTGGGACTTGGTTTTTTAATCAGTAGCTCCCATGCTGAAAAAGTGTGAGCACCCCTGCTCTATGCAGATAACACAGGGCACCTTCCTTATAAACAACAGTGCAAAATCTAAAGCATCTCTCTGTTCTGAGAGTCTAATTAGAGTCTTTAAAGCATTCTGTTTCTACAGTCTTCTAAAAGCATATTGTTTCTAAAATGGAGTCTCAGTCCTGAATAGTCCCAGATCTGATCACATGACCTGCAGCCCCACCCACAACATAGAGTTAAGGAAAACTCTATACCAGGGGTGCTCACACTTTTCCAGCATGCGAGCTACTTTCAATTAACAAAGGCAAAAAGATCACCTACCTTATGTGCGCGCGCGCTTCATGCGCACACCCAGCTTCCACGCAGTGCGCGCGCACACACACACTTACCTCCACGGGGGCAGCCTTCCTCTCCGCCCGCCCCTCTCTCGCCCGGCTCCATGGCAGAACCGGGCGAAAGAGAGGTGGGAAGAGCGCCTTGCCTCCCCTGCAGGCCTCTCAAACGCTGCCGGAGCCCAGCCCGGATCGGCGTAGCTCCGGCAGCAATGGAGAGGCCTACGGGGAGGGGCGGCACGGCTCTCTTCTACCGCCGCCCGGATCGGAAAGGGAGCTGCACCAGGCCTTGCCCCCCTCCTGCAGGCCTCTCCATCACCACCAGAGCCGCAAGGATTGGCACGGCTCTGGCAGCAATTGAGAGGCCTACGGGGGGGGGGGGAGGACTGGCACGGCTCTCTTCCACTGCCGCCCGGATCAGAAAGGGAGCTGCGCCAGGCCTCGCCCCCCCCTCCCGTAGGCCTCTTCATCGCTGCCAGAGCCACGCTGATCCGGGCGGGCTCTGGCAGCAATGGAGAGGCCTACAGGAGGAGGGAGGCCTGCGGCTCCCTTTCTGATCCGGGGCAGCGGGGGAAGGGAGCGCGGCAGGCCTCACCTCCCCTGCAGGCCTCTCTATCGCTGCCAGAGCCCCGCCCGGATCAGCGCGGCTCTGGTGGCGATGGAGAGGCCTACGGGAGGGGGCATGGCCTGGCGCAGCTCCCTCTCCGATCCGGGCGGCGGGGGAAGAGAGCCGCGCCAGGCCTCCTCCCCCCCTGTAGGCCTCTCTGTAGTCGAGCCAGGAAGCCCCAAACCCAAAAAGAACCAACTGCAGAGAGTCCCCAGTATTCCTCTTGGCCCATGGCCTAAGTTGCACCAGTACCAGCTTAGAGCCCAAGTACCGAACCCAGTCCTCTCAGCTTTTTGACCACTTCTTTCTTGAACGAACTCAAGGTCCCTTTCCCTGGCTGGAAACGGCCAGAGGGGACCAAAAAGAACCACCATGGACTATGGGGGGAGGGAAGATGCCTTTGCCTCGGTGGATTGCCTTCAGGAGGGTTCTGGGAAGGGATCTATGCGAGTAGGGGGGCCTCGAACCCCTAACCCAGGTCTGCGCCAGCTGGGACCTGAAGTTCACCCAAGGACACTGGTCATGGACTCCTCTTGCTGCTATTCTCACTGCTTTGCACCCAAGTCCCCAAAGGCTCTGCAGTTCTCAAGGACATCTAAGGAAACTATAACTCCCAGAAGGAAAGCAGCATTTTGTTGGTTGTTTTAAAGATCATTCCTCTGGGAGCAACAGCTGCATGGGAATGTGTTGGGGATAATTGCTGGGGATCTCTGTATTGCCTTCACCCCTGTGTCCCTGTACGTACAGTGTGGCTTCATAAGTTTTCCCTTTGACTCCTTGTAACCCTTCCCTTCCCCATCTCGCTCTTGTTAGTTAGGAAAGACTGCCTTGAAAGTGTTTAGTTGTGTTTGTCAAGAGGAAATGCGACTGAGCCCTGTTCCAAAACCTTTATGGATCACCATATTCATATTGCATGCGTTTCCTGGTGGAGATCTTGTTATGGCAAAGCTAAGCTCTTGTCTTGGCCCCACGCTTCATCAGTCCTGAGGCGGTTTAACGGTCGGATTTCTAGTCTAACTAAACTAGCCTTTGGAACTTGGACAATAAATGTTTGTTCTTCACAGCGGGTGGCACACCTGGCCTCGAAACCAAGGTGTGCCCCAGAATAAGTTCTTTTGTCACCAAAGGGTCTGAGTGAATCACCTTCATCAGGCCTTCTTCCTCTTCTCCCTCATTCACATATGGATGAGACACATCAACCAATGATTTCATCACTTCCAGTTGCTGCCCCAGGTCGTTACCTGGCCCGGACTCTTTGTTTTCATTCATATGCCATCCTGACAGTAATCTCCGTGTAAGCCTTCCTTCCTGGAACTCCATATATGGTTGGAGACACCTGATTGGCTGGACAGGCAGATGGAGAAGGGCGCTGATAGGTTGCCAGCGCTCCGCCCATCAGCTGGTCCGACCAATCATCAGCCGATCAGCCGGGAGGAGGTGGGCGGGAGATTCAATTGTTTTGACAGCTCTGTAACCTTTAAAAGCCAATGTTTTCAATGTACATGCATGTTCTTTGCGGGAATCAGGGTATTGCGGTTCGCATCCTCTCAGCTGAGCAGAATAAACAATTTCGTGGCATCTACCTTGCAGTATTGGTGAGCATAATTGGATCTACGGGAGGCGGATAGGCTACGAGGACCTAGTCGCTCCGGGCTCGCCAGGTTAACCGAACCCTCGCGGCCTCTGTCCCGCAGTCGGTCTGCGGGACTTGTCCGGTTGTTCGACAACCGGTCTGTGGGATTGTCTGGTTGTTCGACAACATCTCCATCGCAGTCGGAGCCGTGCCAATCCAGGTGGCACTCTGGCAGCAATGGAGAGGCCTGCAGGGGAGACGAGGCCTGGCAAAGCTCCCTTCCCCCGCTGCCCGGATCGGAAAGGGAGCCGCACCAGGCCTCGCTTCCCCTGCAAGTTTCTCCATTCCTGCCAGAGCGCCGCCGTGCCGATCCGGGCGGAAGGCAGGGCCCTTGGAGGGAGCGCACGCATGGGAGGTGAGGCCTGAAGATTACCTGGAAGAGGGCTCAAGATCGACTAGGTGCTCGCGATCACCGTTCTGAGCACCCCTGCTCTATACCAATACATACATATACAATACAGTAAGCAATCTGAATTATATACATAACAAATAACTAGTGGAAGCTTGAAGTAGGTTGCTATTTCCAACAGATAGCATGTACAATAGGACGTTCATACAATTCCTATGAGATATAATAGCAATGTAGACATCATCAACAGTATAACCTAAAGATTACATGCCGTTAAAACAGCACAAAACTATCTTTCACAAGACCAAATTTTCTGAAATAATGGTCTGTTAAAAACAACAACAACAACAATAACAACAACACACAAAACCAAAAGGTCTTAAGCCTTTTGCTTGAGCACCGAAGAAAGCACAGCTTTTACTTAAGGGTTTAAAGGGGTCGGAAAAACCCCAGACACCTCTGGGTTTCTTTAGAGAGAAAAAATCTGTTCACCTTGAATATGATCCTTGTGCTCTATACAAATTCAACTACTAAAAATAAAAATCACACCTATATTTTTAATAATAAGGCAGACATACCAAATCGATTGGTGAGAACAAGGAAGGACAGTCCCATCATTGCTCTCCTTCTTTCAGCATGTGACAAAATATGCTGTCAGGCTTTTGGAAACTGATGCCCCAGCTACACTGCCATATAATGCGGCTTCAGACTGCGTTATATGGTCAGTGTTGACTGCATTGAATTGCATTATATGTGTCTACCCAGACCATATAATGCAGCTTTCCACTGAATTATATAGCAGTGTAGATGGAGCCTGGGATGGGCTTTTAAGGCAGTACATTTCTGTTTTTAAGGTTTTTGCATTGTCTTTTAATACATTTTAATGTTTTTCATGTTTAATGTTTCTAAAATCAGCCATTGTTTAATTAGCTTTAATTTTTTATATTTTTTACTTTCATAAACCCACTGTTTAATGTGATTCTCTATTGTTTTTAAATATGTTGCTAACCACCTTGAGTCTCATTGTTTAGATAAAGGCATGATATATTATGGGTTAAACCACTAGCTGCAGGAAAGCTGCTGATCAGAAGGTTGGCAGTTCAAAGCCACGAGTCAGGGCGAACTGTTAATTGTCACTCCTAGCTCCTGCCAACCTAGCAGTTCAAAAGCATGCAATGTGACTAGATTAATGGGTACTGCCTCGGGAGAAAGGTAAAAAGGGCACCCCATGCAGATATGCAGACATGCTGGCAACACAATTGGAGATGTCCATGGACAACAGGCTTCTTGGCATGGAAAATGGAAAAAGAGCACCTCCCCATGGACGGAGTTGAACATCACCTCCAGACGTCAGAAATGGAAATGTCTGTGTCATATGTAGCTGTTCACTGTATGTGTAAAAAGGCATTGGATGTTTGCCTCGTATGTGTATTGTAACCCCCTCTGAGCCCTTTCAGGGAGATGAAGTGGAATATAAACACAGTGTATTATAAAGTGTATCAATCAAGCATACAGTGTGGGAGGATCAGTTCTTCGACTGTAGCAGTCTCCGGTGAGAGAAAATTGAAACTTGGTTTTAGATTAACCCCTGGGGATGGAATTATTTTTACCCAGGGAATGAAGAATGCAAGGATCTGGCCCATAAGAAACCTCCCTTGGTGTGGATTTTCCTAGACATATAATGTTGTTGTCATTTAAAAAATAAATAAATAAAATTGAGCTTGTATAGGTAAATGTAAAGGTTTTCCACTTGATATTAAGTCTAGTCATGTCCGACTCTGGGGGGTGGTGCTCATCTCGATTTCTAAACCGAAGACCCAGCGTTGTCCGTAGACACCTCCAAGGTCATGTGGCCAGCATGACTGCATGGAGCACTGTTACCTATTGATTTACTCACATTTGCATGTTTTTGAACTGCTAGATTGGCAGAAGCTGGAGCTAACGGCGGGAGCTCACCCAGCTCCCCAGATTCGAACCACTGACCTGTTCACCTGCTCATCATTTCAACCCACCGCACCACCGGGGGCTCCTGTTGAGCTGGTAACTAATTCTAAAACGAAACTGAAATCTGGATTGTAAACAGGTGAAGCCTGCATCTGTAGCATTGTCTAAAACTAAGATTGTAATATACGCTGTTTTAACGCTGTTTTAATGTTGCTATGTGTTTTTATTGGTTATTTTATTGCTGTAAACCGCTCTGAGCTTCGGAGTGAGCGGTCTATTAAGCTGAAATAAATAATAATAATATAAAATATGCCTAAAGAAAGAACTTTCACCTTTCTGTCCTTCCATTCGCATGGTAAAAAAAATATTATTACTTGTACTATAGGCTTTTGAGAGCTGACTATTTTGTAAGGAAATAGCTTGTAATAGATGGTATTTAAATCTTTAATCACATTTTAACAGTAACCTTTTGTTAGGCTTTTTATTTGTGCCTCTTTTTATTTAATTGAGTCCCGGGGCTATAGAGAAAAGGTGGGAAGTAAACAAATAAGAGATCCTGTCAGCATTAGAAAATGAAAAGGCCTTTTTCTTTCATTTGCAGCTTTCCCTTCTCCTAGAAGGTACAAAAGGCAGCATGTCTACTGACACAGCCAAAAAGAGATGAGGGGCATGCTGCCGTGCAATGCTATTAATGCCCAGAACTGGGCTGCCATGGGATGCATCCAGGAGTTGCCTTGGAAACAATACATTATGTTCGGCAATCTATAGGTGAAACAATCCATTGTTTGGTTTCTTCAAGTCTGCATGAAACATTATGGCAACGGTTACACCTGGCATCCGAAAATAGCCTACAATTTTGGTTCCTGCTGCTGTATGTCTTCAACTTATCACAGCCCTATAATGGGGGTTTCTTGAGGGGATTTATCCAGAGGCGGTTTGCTATTGTCTGAAAGATTATTATATGCCCATTCTTATTGCAGGTTTTTTTCAAATACAATTGTATTACAAATGTTTGAAGAAAGAAAAATAGAAAAAAAGAATTTGACTACATAAGAAAACTATAGACTAAAAGAGTAAATAACACTTTAATTTAGAGCAATTTTAAATGGTTGTGGATAGTGAGATCCTGGCTGTGGATAGCGAAACCCGAAGCACGGATACTGAGTTCCGATACCAGGACTGGCAGCAGGCCACCCATGCACCTGGCAAAACGAAGAAGCCCAATTTTCCCCAATCAAGAAGCCTCACCAAGTTGAAGAAGGAGCCACCAAGGTAATTTATTCAAGTCAGCTGAAATGGATGACCGCTCACGGTAAGCCACAGAAGGAAACTAAGATCCCATACATAACAAAACATAAACTTTTATAGACAGAAGTCCTTTGAATTTCCCACTCCAAGCTGGAAATGGCTTTGCCATGATTGGCGGAACTCCATTGACATCAAGGCCAGCCAGAAGGAATCTCCTTGGGAGACTGCAGTGCCTGCCAGCCAATTATAGAGCATTCCCTACTTCCAATACAGATTTCCACTCTTCAATGGCTGACAGGGGACAGGATAGAAGTTTTCAGACAAAGACAACATAGTTTATGATGGGATTACGTTGTCCCATCTGGGACAAACAAAGAGGGGCCATCAGGTCCCATGCAGGTTATTGTCTTGGCAATGGTTTTAATGAGCCCATACTGAGCAAGTCTGGTGACTCTGTACCAGTGTCCATTGAATTTCAAAGCAGCATATTGTCCAAAGTGATAGAATTCTTGGATCCATTCCTGGGAAAGGGGAAATGGCATTGTGGAAAATGGGGCAAGCCATCCCAACATCAGGGGAGAGAATGCCAGGTGATAAATGTCCTTTCATATGTCCATGTGGCTGCACAAAGGGCAAGCGGTCTAACTCCAGATCATGTTGTCCCTTGCACAGCCAGGATCTATGGAGCCAATAGACATGGATTGGCCCCAGAGATGATGGGTGCTTGAGTCTTTTGTGTTTGAAATTATGCCCAGGAAATCTGATGGAGGGAGTTCCTGGGTCATGAGGTGCTGGTGAAGGTCACCAAGGACATGCTGGGTGGCTTTATACTCCTAAAGATGATTTTTGTATATTTTTATATATTTTTTATTTTTATAGTCACATTAAATGAGTACACAATACGGATCCGTGGATACTTGGGGCTCCCAGCTGAGGGAACCGAAGCACCCACAGGAGTGAGGATTAGTGTGGGGTTTACTGGGATGAAAAAGTAGTAAATATGAGGGAAAGATAGTGAGAAGAGCCCTGCTCCAGGGGCAATGGGGGCTGTGGGCCATGTGGCCCATGTGGCCATCAGCGCTGGCTGTGAAAGGTGAAAGCAAGAGAAACAGACTTAAGGAAGCAAGGAAGATGCAAAGAAGCAGACATAGAGGATAACGCACCACAGTGCACATTTATTAAGGAGTTACTATGCAATAGACTAAATGAAAAGGGTAAATAGTGTTGCAGAAAGTATCCCGGGTGCTGGTAGCTGCTGCTCAGCTCCCTCATACCTCCAGATGTCTGCATAATGGTTTTTTTTACAAACTAAAAGGTCCCTATCAGCTGCGGCTTGTCTCCAATGCAGCCCTAGTGAGATAGTTTAATATAATTTGACCCGGCGTGGAGGGGATCTGCACTCGACATCAGTTACACCAGTAGATTTCATGGTTTAGAGGGGATTTGAATCCTGGTCTCTTGGAACACTAGCCCAACATTCAAAGCACTACACTACAATGGCTCATAAAGAAGATTGTATATTTGGGTAGTGGGGGCAGAATATAAAATATGGATTAATGGATTATCTTTAAGAGATCAACTGTTAAAGAAATATGCTTTTGAGATATCTGGGTCCTTTTATTAGGCAATATATTATTTTAAAAGAAAGTTAGATTAATTTCTGAGGGAAGAGAGAGGATGGAAGGAGGGAGAAAGATTTAATGTTAGCTGTGATGGCCTTAAGATGGAGTGAGGAAGGAGATTTACAGACATGTACACTGGGTTGTTAAAGAAGAAGTGGTGCTTCCAAATGTCAAATGCCACTGCACCTAAAACCACTAGGAAGAACACACTTCTTGTGGCAGTTGTTTCTGATTTATCATTATCCTAAGGCAGGGGTCCTCAAACTTTTTAAACAGAGGGCCCGGTCACAGGCCCTCAAACAGTTGGAGGGCCAGATTATAATTTGAAAAGAACATGAATGAATTCCTATGCACACTGCACATATCTTATTTATAGTCCAAAAAAATCTGAAAAACAATATAATAATTTATTAGTATTTCAATGGAAAGTGTGGGCCTGCTTTTGGCTGATGAGATAAGATTGTTGTTGTTTTCAAGTCATTTCAGACTTAGGTTGACCCTGAGCAAGGGTCGGGTAAATCACCTTAGAGGGCCGTATCCGGCCCATGGGCCTTAGTTTGAGGAACCCTATCCTAAGGGGATCCATGAGGGTTTTCTGGGGCTGACAGGAATGAGTTGTCCAAGTCACAATGTTTTTGTTGTTTTGTTTTGTTTTGAGACTGAGAGCATGTGATTTGCCCAGGGTCACCCAGTGCGTTCCCATGACCAAGCAGGGATTCAAACCCTGGTCTTCAGAGTTGTAATCCATTGCTCCAACCAATACACCATAATAGCTTCCTAGATTTTTAAAAAATTCATTACATTTATGTTCCTCCCTTCCTCCCGTGAGTTCAAGGCATTATACATGTGATTTTCCTCCTCCTTTCTTCATCCTCCCAATAAATCTCATTCAGGAGACAAATGTGATAGAAATCAATCAATCAAACAACTTTCTGGCTGAGGTCAGAGCCTCGGGTCACCCACTGAGTTTTATGACTTAATTAGTATTAAAACTTGGATCTATCAAATCCCAGCTCAGCACACTATGCCATAATAACACTCCAAACAACATAGCAAAAATTGTTTATTTGTTTTTGAATATACAGTACAGTTACTCATATCCATCAGGGATACATTCTTGGACTTTGTATGGATATACGAAATCACAATAGTAATGAACCCTACTAAAATGAAGAACTTCTGGCCCAAGGATACTACTGAGTTGGCTTAGAGTATTGAGCAAATGCCTAGAGAGGACACATTTTGTCAGGCATTGATGAATAAAACTGAGGATATCAGACCGATGGATACAAGGGTTGTACTGTATTTAAAAATCAACCATTGTTTGCTATTGTAACTTTCTTCAGAGAGTAGGGATGAAGACACACATTCTCCCATCTCTACTCCATCACTTTCCTTCTTAGCCTCAATTATTTGGAGGGTAAACAAAGTATTCCCATGGACATTGATGGAGACATGATTATAAGCACTTGAGGGTTGGAACATTTGAACAGATTCTACTTTCGCATGCGGAGGTGTCATTTTGATTTACAGGAGGGAGGCTTCAGTCTTAAGTATTCAGTTTGTGAACAAAGCCTAGATTTAAGTTTAGCACCAGACCATTAGCTGTCATTCATCCTGAAGATGTCTGTTGCTGGTGCTATTAAGTTGTTGGTAGAACAAATCCTTCTCTTCTCAGACTGAGGCAAAGTCCTGGACCTCATGTACCCATAAAGTCAATAATGTTCCCTGTGATAAATATTTCCAGTGATAGGAAAACATTCAACTCAGGCTTTTAAACTGTGAAATCCATAACAATGTCCACAGTGTTCTTGTACTCCTTTTCCATGCCAAGTTATAATGCCATGCTACTCTTCCAGGGACAGCTTGTATACAGCCACGCAATGGTGCCTTCAAGAGCAGTTGCATCAGTCAAACTTCTGAGCTGCTTTGTTAAAGATGTGTTTGTGTCTACCATTTAATATGTCTATAAATGTTGCCCACACACTTTACCAAGAAACCCCGAAGGTGTCTTCTGCCTACACATGGCTATGAAGCCAGTCTCTACCCAGATTTAGCTGTTAGCAGGTTTCCTCAAACAACCTCAGAAACTGAAGTTTTGTATTGCTGTTGAAAGATCAGCAGCATGCTTCCCATTGAAAATATATGACAGGAAAGAGCTATTGAGGACTTGTAAGGTTTTGACCATGGTGGAAATGAGAAGATTATTATTATTATTATTATTATACTTTATTTATACCCCGACCTTCTCACCCCAATGGGGGACTCAGGGCGGCTTATATACCATGGCATACAATACTGCATTACACATATAATAATAAACATGACATGTCATTATTAAACAATTAGCATATCAGTTTAAACATATATTAATAAAAATAACAGATCAATTGAACAATTCATTCAAACATAAATACAATAAAACATCTTAAAAGTAAACATTCAATCCCAACCAAAGTGTGCTGATGGAATAAGCAGCCCGAAGCAGCAGGCAACAGGTGAGAACCCCGAAAATGAGCACCCGCACAGGTGTTCCAATGTCTGGATGATGGGCAATGTGGCCATTCAAGTAGCTGTGCAGCAAGGCTGTGGGGGCCATGGGAAAACCTGCACAGGTGTTTTGGCAGCTGGGCGATGGGCAGCACGGCTGTTAAAGTAGCCACAGAGTGAGACTGCAGGGGCCAGATTCTCTCCTTGAAGGCTGCTTGGTCAGCTGGCTGGAATGAGGATGTGGCTGCAGGTCTCCTTGTGGGTAAGCCCAGGACTGAGCAGGCAGCAAAGCTGGATGGCAAATACTCAAGCCCTAGGGTCTCTCTTGCAGCAGGGTCCAACAAAACTGGGCTTAGATATTTGATTGATTGATGGATTGATTTTTTATAACCTGTTTTTATCCTAGTGCAACATCTAAGGTGGCTTGCAAAACAAAGGATACAGCTTATCATGCTATCTTCTTACTTTCTTCCAAGCTTTGTTTTAATGATCCTCATGTGGTTCCCAGAGTTGGGAGCTTTAAAATTCAGTTTCATGGGAGAGAAGAAAATCTTCTATGTTGTGTCTGGTATAGAATACAGAAAGACTCAGGCAAAGAAGATTGTTTCTCTTTTTCAGCTGGCCTTTGCTTTAATTGGTTTACAATATTTTAACCTTGGAATCATCATATTGTAATCCTGAATCAAAAAGCATTATGCAATTCATTCTTGGGCCACCAGTCAGGAGAGACATGCCCAAATACTAAAGACTTTATCACATGGAGGTGGCTAATCAACACAGTAGCAGGACCATCTATTACCAGTCTGCCACCTCCCTGATGACATTCATTTTGTTAGCTTTGGTCCAGCTCTCCAAGTAGTCAAGGTCCTTTGAAATTCTCTGGGGTATTTGCTGATAGCACTGTCTTCTATTTCATGATCTAATTTAGTTATAAAGGTGTCAAACACAAGGATAGAACCCCGAGGCAAACTACAAGTCACTTGCTTTACTGCAATTAAGATACACTGCATCTGCAGCAGTCCCTAAGTCTAGGACCCCTTCCACACAACCGTATAAAATCCACATTGAACTGGATTACATGGCAGTGTGGACTCAGATAATCCAGTTCAAAGCAGATATTATAGATTATCCACAATATCTGGGTTATATTCCTGTGTGGAATATAATATTCTGGGTTTTATGCCTGTGTGGAAATGTGACTCATGGCTTTGATCCTTCTTCATTGGGCATGAGTTGGCATGGAGCTCTGGAGTGGTTGGCATGGCCATGATCCAACTTCTTTCCTGCACTGCTGAATACAGGGTTCTGTATTCACCGGTGTTCGATCTGGACAGTGAATCAGACCAAACTGAACCCAAGCCAGCCATCTACATATTCCCCAATTTTGCCAGCAGAGCGGCCTTCTATTCCAGCAGAATTTTGGGGTCTGATCTGACCAATCAGCTGTAAACAGTTTTAGAGTTTTTTTAGTTAAGAGTTCAATTCCTTTTGTTGTTTTAAAGTGTGTTTTCTATATTATCTGTAAGCTGTTCTGAGCCTCGGGGAAGGACGGCATACAAAAACTGAATAAATAAAATAAAATAAATGGATGACAAAGAACACACATTTTGTTGGCATGTCTCTAGGATGAGTTGTCCCCAAATTATCCAACCTTTATGGACATTGCATTTAAACATTGTTCTTAGTGATTAGGTATTGTTCTTAGTGATTAGACATGCTGTTTCTTGCATTTAGACATTGTTCTTAGTGATTAGACATGTTGTTTCAGTAACAGAGATTAATGAAGGATCAACAAGGTGATGAACACAGGTTTCCTAAGGGAAAACAATACCTTCTTTTTCACTGGACCACTTCCCATACAGTGCAACAGCATTCTAATCTATACTATCTCAAGACCAGAAGCAAATTTGAACTGCAGCCAGCCTCTCATTTTTCAGAAATAGAGACCAGCCATTGCCAAGAGTATTATGAGACCTGCAACATCAACTAGTACCATTCACTTAGAAAATATTTGCATTTTTAGAATCCTGTTGATGATTTAAGATGACATACTGTAATCTGCATTTATGTCAGTGTGACTACTGTAAAGGAGATATTCACTACCTCCTTGCACCATATCTTTGCCTTAGTTGGCCAATAGCATCAGGATGGCTACCAGGCACTGCTCTACCTATGACCACTGACGGACACCATCTGGCTTCTCTTGCACACCCCAAGCACCAGAAAAATATTTTGCCATTGCCTTTGTCTTCACATAGCAGCCAGAAACCACTTGGGTTAATGTTGCAGGCATCCCCATTTCTTGAATCTAGACTACAGATTTCATGGTCCCAACATAGAATCATAGAATTAGAAGAGACCCCATGGGCCAGCCAGTCCAATCCCCTGTCAAGACATAGGAAAATCGCATTCAAAGCACCCCCAGCAGATGGCCATCCAGCCTCTGTTTGAAAACCTCCAAAGAAGGAGCCTCCACCACACTCCAGGGCAAAGAGTTCCACTGCTGAACAGCTCTCACAGTTAGGAAGTTCTTCCTAATGTTCAGATGGAATCTCTTTTCCTGTGGTTTGAAGCCATTGCTCCGTGTCCTGGTCTCCAGGGTAGCAGAAAACAAGCTTGATCCCTCCTCCCTATGACTTCCTCTCACAGATTTATACATGGCTATCATGTCTCCTCTCAGACTTAAGGACATAAGAAGAGCCATGCTGAATCAGGCCTCAGCCCATCTAGTCCAGCATTCTGTGTCACACAGTGGCCCACTAGTTGTACACAGGGATCTCTAGCAGAAAGGAGGGCAAAACCCTCACCTGCTCCCGACCCCCCACAACCAGTACCCAGGGAAAATCCTGCCTGCCTCCATCAACACAGAGGTGGCACTTGATGTCCATTTCAGTAACTACTGATTCCCTTGGTATCCATGAATCTGTCTAATCCTGCCTTGAAGCTGTCCAGGCTGACAGCTGTCACAACCTCCTCTGGAAGTGAAGTCCATAACCCAATGACCCTCTGGGTGAAGAAATATTTCCTTTATTAGTCCTAACTTTCCTACCTTGGAGCTTTAGGGAGTGCCCCCTAGTCCTAGTGTTGTGTGACAGAGAAAATATTTTTTCTTTATTCACCTTTTCTATCCCATGCATGATTTTATACACTTCGATCAAGTCACCTCTTAAACGCCATCTTTCAAGGCTGAAAAGACCAAGGCGTTGCAACCTGATTTCATAAGGGAGCTGCTCCATCCCTTGGATCATTTTTGTTGCCCTTCTTTGTACCTTTTCCAGTTCCGTTATATCCTTCTTGAGGTGCGGTGACCAGAATTGTACACAGTACTCCAGATGTGGCCTCACCATAGATTTGTAGAGAGGCAATACAACATTTGCCGACCTATTTTCGATTCCCTGCCTGATCATGCCAAGCATAGAATTTGCTTTTTTCACTGCTGCAGCGCACTGGGTTGACATCTTCATTGAGCTGTCCACCAAAACCCCAAGATCCCTTTCCTGGCTTCTCTTCTTCAGGCTAAACATGTCCAGCTCTTTAAGCCGCTCCTCATAGGGCTTGTTCTCCAGAACCTTGATTATTTTAGTCGCCCTCCTCTGGACACATTCCAGCTTGTCAACATCTCCCTTCAATTGTGGTGCCCAGAGTTGGACACAGTGTGATTCCAGGTGTGGTCTGACCAAGGCAGAATAGAGAGGTAGCATGACTTCCCTGGATTTAGACACTATATATTGATGCAGGCCAAAATCCTGTTGGCTTTTTTTTTGCTGCCGCATCAGATTGTTGGCTCATGTTTAACTTGTTGTCCAACAATGTGATGTGGCAGCATCACATTGTCCAGGCTTTGGGAATTTTGGATATACTTCTGACTCTCTTGCTTTTTCCATCACCAAACCCAAAAAAGAGTTATGGAAAACTGGGGGGAAAATACACATTTTCATTGACTGTCATAAAAGATATTTCACAATTGTTGGTTTAGGATTCTTGTTTGTTTGTATTCTAGAATAGTGTATCCATAGTTTTCTAATGCCAGATGAGGAGCCCTTGAAAGGGGAAGATGTCTGACCTGAAGATATTCTTATAGGTGTAGCCACGATTGCATCAAAACACAAGCACAAGACCACTGCTGTGTAAACCCGACCTCATTCCAAACTGGTGTAACAACACTAAGCTCTACTGCCCTCTGCAGCGATTATGAGAGCAAAACAAGAACACTGACCATCATAGGTGAATATGTGACCCCAGAGGAGGATCCCTGGGTCAGGGAGACCCATTTTCCTCGATCCGAGGCATCCCTGTGTTTCCCCCCTTCTTTTCCTCTCATTAACATCTGCAGTATATCTAGCTCTAGGTCCCCTACTACAGTGCTTGGAACACAGTTCATGCAAGGTCCCTCTGTTCTAATCTAGTTTGGAAAGATTTATTTTTGGGTCCTTGTAACCTAGCAATAGGTGCACGTGATCAGTAGTGGCTGCAGCATGAATATACATTGCTTTCTTCAGGCGGAGAGCCTCGATAAATGGAGGGTGGTTTGGCAGTTACAAAGGATGCGAGGCGCTCAGCCTCTTTCACTCTCGCTCTTCTAGGGTGTCAGCAGCTGTTAAACGTCTAACTGTGTGGGCAGGAAGGCTCTCAAATGCTACAGCAGTCTGTGGCTGGCCACGGCTGTGGGAAAATGGCAGCAGCCCCTGGCTGTTACTATTTTTGTCATTTGTTGAGAACATGATGCAGGAGAAAAGGAAGGGATGGATATAAATAAAGCAGCAGCACACATCCCTGAATAGGAGCATAGATCTCATCCCACCTAGAGGAAGGGCTCATTGGTATATTATAGAACTGGTTTTTTCTTGCTCGGAGAGGACAGCAGCAGATAGACAATAGGTATAGAATAAATAATGTTATGTGTATTTTGCCTTTTATTCACCCAGAAGCACAGGTTTTGAAAATGGAAGGGGAAGTGACCATGCACTTAAAACAAAAAAGCCTCTAGTCCTCATGGTGACAAAAATACTGTGGAGTAATTCAGGAGACGGGAGTGAGGCCCTTTCCACACAGCTGAATAAAATCCCACATTTTCTGCTTTGAAATGGAATGTATGGCAGTGTGGTCTCAGATAACTCAGTTCAAAGCAGATATTGTGGGATTTTTTGCCCTGATATTCTGGGTTATATCGCTGTGTGGAAGGGCCTTGAGATAGGCGTCTCACAGCAAACTATGTGCATTCCCATTACACACAGTTTTGCCAATGGTTCATTCTAATTCAGACCTTGAATGGTGTCACACATTATGCCTTTGGTTGGTATTGCAACCAAGGGACCTTCCACAAGCCCTATATCGCAGAATATCAAGGCAGAAAATCCCACATCTGAGTGTGGACTCAGATAACCAAATTCAAAGCAGATATTGTGGGATTTTCTGCCTTGATATTCTGGGATATAGGGCTTGTGGAAGAACCCCCAAAGAATGTCTTTTTAATCAGGAGTTTTCCATTAGGTCTTCTTAAAACAGTGTGCGATTTCTTTTTACGGTAATTTTTAAAATGGTGTCATGACCTAGGAATCCAGCAATGGCTTGGCCACAAAAACCAAGTAACCTCTGTAACCAATTGAGCAGAAAGGACAATGAACCCAAGCAGCAGTGAAAAACCAGGATGCCCAGGAAACCGAACATCTTGGCACTTTTGAAATTCTTAAGTGTGATATCTGAGTCCAGACCAACACCAGATCCTTTGAGCTTAGCTCCAGCACTGGGATGGCATAACCTCCTACAAAAGCACTGGAAACAGCATGCCTAGAATGCCAGCCATATTGTCAAGCAGGAACACTTGACAATATGAAGAGGAGTTAGACTTCAAGCCAAAGACCTGTCCCTTAAGGGACAAGGAGGCAATTATAGCCTATGAGCCCAAATGCCCCCCGCCCTTGGTCTGAAGCTCTCCAATATCCTTCTCATTGGTTTCACAGAAGCTGTGGTGTTGGAGTATAACAGGACACAGAAACTATCCCCTATTTATTTATTTACAACATTTTTATACCGCCCTTCTCAACCCAAGGGCGACTCAGGGCAGTTTACAGTTGGCAATAATTCAATGCCAAAACACAATAACAATTAAAAACAACTAAAAAAGCATTAAACAATTAATATACAGTACAAAATTCACATTTAAAATATGACAAAATTTTAAAAACCGTACAGCCTAAAAACATTATCATGAGTGCTAACCATGTCGTGTTACCATTCAATTCATCATTGGGTCATTCCATAAGTTCATAGAGCTGTGCTGTGCTCAGAAAAGCCTGTTCAAAAAGCCATGTTTTCAAAAAGCCTGCCTTTGGAAAGACAACAGGGAGGGGGCCAATCTTATTTCCCTAGGTAGGGCGTTCCACAGTCGAGGAGTCACCACCTAATACCCACAATCAATGTGTGAACATTTAGCTACTGCTATTTTTGATGTTTCTCTCTCTTTTTCATTTTTGAGCTAGAGTGACCTGTGGTAGATCTGATGAAAAATTGCCTGCTGGAGTATCAAAAGTTGCTATGCTCTGCTTAAAAACATCCTACTTTGTGAAAGGATATGGATCCCACCTGATCTTGGAAACCAAGCATGGTCAGCTCTAGTTCCTGTTTGGATGAGAAATTGTCAGTGAATCCTGTAGGCTATATATTTCAGGGAAGGAATGGGGGGGGACCACTTCTGAGTGTTCCTTGCCTAAGAAAACCCATGAAATTCATGGGGGTTACCAAAAGTCCATAGACAACTTGAAAGCAGGCACACACACTGCCTGAGAAGTCTCCCCAAAAAGAATCAATAGTTTCAGTGGAGCTTCATATTTCAGATAATGTTGCTCCCTGGGGGCTCCCTGCTGTCAGACCTATCAATGGCTAGCTAGTTAAAATATTTATTTATTTATTATTTATTTATTATTTCAATTTTATATTCCGGTCCTTCCTGCAGGCTCGGGGCGGATAACAGTAAAATAAATGGGCGGCATGTCACAACAGGTAGACATGTGGCCCTACAATAAAAGTATAAAACATGTTAAAACACAGTTACATCACAACATCAGTGGTGGACAACATACAGGCATATTTCTTAAACCAATATGCCTAATTAAAGGCTAGTCCAAAAAGGGCGGTCTTGCAAGCCCTTCGGAATGGGGCCAGCTCTGAGATGGTTCGGGTACTGTCCGGGAGAGAGTTCCATAGCACCGGAGCTGCTACCGAAAAAGCTCTTTGTCTAACTGTCGACAGATGGCAGGAGCGGATTGATGGTACCTGTAGCAGATTCTGTTCATCTGAACGCAATGATCTCGGGGAGCATACGGGGTAAGGCGGTCCCTCAAGTACGCAGGCCCTAGGCCGTGTAAGGCCTTAAAGGTCAGTACCAACACCTTGAAGGCAATTCGGTACTCAATAGGAAGCCAGTGCAGTTGCCGGAGGATGGGCATGATGTGCTCCCTTACTGGCGTTCCCGTCAGCAAGCAAGCAGCGGCATTCTGTACTAGCTTGAGTTTCCGGATTGTCGACAAGGGAAGGCCAACGTAGAGGGCGTTACAGTAGTCTAACCTCGAGATGACCGTCGCTTGGATTACCGTGGCCAGGTCGTTCCTGGACAGGTAGGGTGCCAGTCGCCTAGCCTGCCGGAGGTGAAGGAATGACATCCTGCTGACCGAGGATACCTTAGTCTCCATGGTCAGCAAGGAGTCCAACTGAACCCCCAAGCTCTTGACCAAGGTTGACGGGCTAAGTCGCTCGCCATCCAGGGTAGGCAACCGGCACCCACCCAGCCCAGGCCGACCAGGCCACAGGATCTCCGTCTTCAACGGGTTCACCTTCAGCCAGCTGGCACGCAGCCAACCAGTCACGGCCTCCAGGCATAGATGGAAACAATCGGGTACGGTGTCCGGCCTGCCGTCCATTCTCAGCAGAAGCTGGGTGTCATCAGCGTACTGATAACACTCCAGACCAAAGTCACGGGCCACCTGGGCCAGGGGACGCATATAAATGTTGAATAATAAGGGGGAGAGGATGGCCCCCTGGGGGACCCCACAATTAAGTGGGAGTCTCCCGGAGACCTCCCCGCCCCCCTCCACACGTTGTCCCCGGTCACGGAGGAAGGAGGCCACCCATTTAAGGGCGGTCCCCCCGACCCCGGAACCGGCTAAACGGTGGGTCAACAGTGCGTGGTCTACCGTATCAAATGCTGCTGTCAGATCTAACAAGACAAGCAGAGCTAATCCACCCCGGTCCAGCTGGCGGCGAAGTTGGTCTGTAATGGCGACAAGCACGGTCTCCGTCCCATGCCCAATACGGAAGCCGGACTGGAAGGGATCAAGTCCAGCTGTGTCGTCTAAGAACCGCTGCAGCTGATCCGCTGCTGCCCTCTCAATTACTTTGCCTAGAAAAGGCAAGTTGGAAACAGGCCTGTAATTGGAGGGAGCCGAAGGGTCTAAATTCGGCTTCTTCAGCAGCGGTTTTACCATAGCCTCTTTTAATCCCCCTGGGAAGACTCCTTGCTCAAGGGAGCTATTTATGATCTTTCCCAGGGGGCCTCGTAGCCCCTCCCGGCAAATAGCACTATAAGAGACAGCTTTTTTTATTAAAAAAATCCTCTCTCCAAATTTTAATGAACTTGCTTTAAAATCTCTTTCTAACCAATATTATATCGCTTAAGTAATGACATGCCAAATTTTAATGAGATTTTAGCAATGCCATGAAATTCATAGCTGCCTCTTTGGAACCCAAAGCACAGCTGAAAGCCTGTCTGACCCATGACTGCCTCCCAGTGAGTCCTTCCTGAGCAACTAGATTCGAGGACAGAGTTAACCTCCTTTCCTTGTTCACCTCAGCATCCAAAACGGTGTAAGTGATTTAGCATCTTCTCTTTAAAGATATATGAAAAGGAGAGAAGGGTTAAATTTTGAGGTCACATGTTTACAATTTTTATTCAGTTTTTATTTTCCTTCTTAATACATTTTCATCATATTATTTACACTAATTTCAGTGAGGTGCAGATATTCATAAACCTTACATACATAGACTTATAGATCCTATTATTAGTATTTACACATATTTTTATTTGGTTTAAGTACACCTAAGACATTTTGTAACCAGCATTCCTGGATATTAATCATTTCTTTCTGATGTTTATCCCTGTGTGTTTCTTGGACACACAGCATGTCACATTTCTTATCTCAGCACAGCTCATAAAGCAGCGGTTCTTTGGAAACTGACACGCCTTCCATGTTGATTGAGATTATTGTCATAGTTGGTCCTGAAAAGAGTCCGTTTGTTTGTTTGTTTGTTTGTTTGTTTGAAGTAGTAGCCTGTAATGAAAGGACCAAGGCAGTGACATCCCTGGCCCATCCACTGTTCACATATCAGCCAGCACGCCAATGCCTTAAATCAAGAAATAACTTTCTAATATCTACAGAGATATTCACAGGAGCACCTCAGCAAGTGATAGTCCAATATGTGGCAGGTTAAAACCCAGAATCTCAAACCATGGCTGATACAAAAGAGAGACTTCCCCCTGGGCACACAGAAGACTGGGAAACTTGGAAGGCACTAAACAGACTGCACTCTGGCACCATGAGATGCAGAGCCAATCTTAAGAAACTGGGCTACAGAGTGGAGTCCATGACATGCGAGTGTGGAGAAGAGCAAATCACAGACCACTTACTGTAATGCAGTATGAGCCCCACCACAATTGAGGACCTTCTTACAGTGACACCAGAGGCACTGCAAGTGGCCAGCTTCTGGTCAAAGGACATTTAGTATCATGCCAAGTTTTTAAGTTTTTTGTGTTTTTAAATACATAACTGTACCCTCAATTTGCTTCTGACACAATGCATAAATAAATATTTCCTTTGTTTATATCTTAATCTTTTATATAGCCTTTATCTTATTACCATTTACTAATAGATTTTGCCACATGTTTACAAATGTAAAACAACTTGGTGGATTCTGGGTCATAGGGTTGCCAGATCTTGATGCCTGACCCTGATCCTCAAGACATGGTCCTTCTTCTCCAGTTCTTCTGTTAAGAGAAGAGGTGAAATCTCTTTGAAAAATGTGCGTGTGTCTTCCTAATATGTTAGTCTATTTGACAGGCATACAGTTAGAGTTTCTGGACCTCACAGCTTGTTCTTATTTCTCTAATTTGTATGGTCGTCTCCAATTGGGAGATGAGAGTATAAATTCTCCAGTTTTGTTGAGCTAGAAAAGCAGCTGCTTGCTACAGTTCTTTCAGCAAAGTTATGTAGATTGATTGCAAACTGTAGCATTTATCCTTCTAGTGTAATTCACACTACGGATGTTTACAGTTTACAGGTATGTGGACTCTGTTCTGTTGGCTGGGATGTTCTGTTGAAAGAAGTACTGTATGTTTTCCTAACTTCTTCCCAAGAGCAATGTTTTGAAGGAGACAATTGCCTTCTGAATAACTAATTGTGTACTAGATCAGTTTGATGCGTAATAGTATGAACATGAGTACAAATAAAAATGTCACCTGAAAGAGCAAGAGGCATCTGGGCATGAGATGGGAGCTGACTTGGATATGTCCAAGACGGGCAGTACTATCAAGACACCTTTCAAAAATACTCTATATGCAGTTCCACATTTCAGAGAGGGTCCTAGCTCTTTCCTAAAAATACATGAGCTGCAAACTGTATTATAGTACTTATGGTTTCAACTTTTCAATCCATGTGCAAAAATGTTCAAAGCTATCAGTGGCAGAATAAAAGGAGTAGAAGGGATGGATGGTATAAAGAACAGATTGTTTGTGCAGTGTCTGGGCATCCGGGTAGGAAATGCTATTCCTCGTGGAACAAAATGTACAATTGGGCAACATCTTTATTAGAAATAACCAAAATGCCACAAAATGGGCAAGCTTTTGAGTTCTCCAGGTTAGGTGGTACCAAACATGTAGAGGAAGGGGAAAGAAACAGAGAAATCCAAAAATTGGCCACATGTCACAACCATGCACTCTGCAACTCATACATTCCTGAGATGGACTTTCATTGAAGGTGGTCTTGGCATCACACAATTATGCCACCAATATCTGGGGATCTGTGGACATACAAATCCCGCCCCTCTTGAGCCTGAGAATGACTGCCCAAAAGTTAACTGTGTATCCAGTAACCATCTTCCTCGATTCTATAATTTGCTGATAGACTTGTGCATTGTATGTTTTTATCCTGTTTCCTCTTCCACTCCCTCACCCCTATTGTGCTTCAGTATTAATATTTACATTTTAAATGTACTAAACATACCAAGTTCGTATGAAACTGTGACTTTTATTTCCTGTGCTGGTCTATGACTGAAATAAATGATTTGATTTGACTGCCATCTTTTTTGGTACTTCCAAAAGGACAGGAACCTGGTATGGGGTATGAAGCAAAAGCAGGCAGCTCCATAGGATGGCAACTCAGGGCAGCAGTACTCCTCCCAATCTTATGCTAATGTAAGCCAATCTTATGCTAATGCGGCATTGAATTGTTGCCTTTGTGAGGTTGCCCTGGGTCCCCTTTGGGGTAAGAAGGGTGGGGCACAAGTGTGGTAACATAAATAAATAAATGAACTCCAAATGCTATATCTAATGAATGAAAACCATTCAGACCAACAAAAGTATTCAGAAGTTAGTCCTTTCGTTCCTGTAGAGGGGTCCGGTCATGACAGCCAAGTTTGTATCACATATTCATGAGAGTTATAGTCCAAAAAGTAACTCTCCCAAATTATGGCACAGAGAGGAACAGGGAAAGTTTGGATCAGTTTTAGGGAATATTGGGGCGATTTGGGCAGTTTGTTACTACTAGAACTTAATTGTGCCCATTCTTGAACATTTTAATTCTTCAGTATACTGTAACTGAACTATAGCACTGGAGCCTTCTGACAGAAAGTCCTAAAGACCTCACCAAATTGCATATTCTAAGATTCCATAAGGTGAAGCCATGACAAAACTGAAGTGTAGCCAAGTGCTTAAATGGTGTCTTTTGGATACACCTCACATAAATGTTTACTTTATTTAAATGTTCCAGGAAGGTCTATATTTTATGAACTCTGGGACTGGTAATAAATGTATAGTACTCTTAGATTCCGCAAGGTGAGGGGAAAGCCCAACAAGAGTTTAACCTACCACCAAAATATTTTATTCACAACTTGATTACATTAAACCATCCTCTGGATTTGGAAGGGTACAACTGAATGTTTTCACCATTCTGAATGTAGCAGTGCCCCCTGCCCCTCCCTTCTTTTAAATTTGAATTCAATGCTCCAATGACTTGTGGCACATTGGGAAAAGCCTGTACATGTGTGAAACCTGGAACGCTGGGATGGGAATCAGGAGGCTTCTAGGACCCAGAAACTGAGACACTCTCCAAGCTTCAGGCTGCCTCTCACCCTTCACTGCAGTGGATCTGTGCATCAGATACTGTGGAGGAGAAGAAGCAGCAGCAGAGAGAGGTACCCAGTATGCTGGAAGCCTGCACAGAGAAGGTATGGACTGATGCTCAGAAGTAAAAGAGGATGGCTGATTCTGGTTAGGCACAAGCCAGCAGGGCAGGGTATTCCTGTCATCCAGATGGGGGCATTTATGTGAATGTTTCTGAATTGGAGAAAGGTACCGAGACAGTCCATTCTTCCAAAGAAGCTGTGATGGACAGGGAGAAGAGAACTGGGGGAATGAAATGATAAGAGACGAAAAGACATAAATGTTTCATAATTTCAAGTCCACATAATTTGAGCCTTCTCAATGTGTACATAAAATGGAGAGAGGGATTTGAACCTGAACTGTAGGGAAGATCCCTGTTTTGCCTGTGAAGATTGGAAGTGATGTACTAGCAGCAGAGTAAAGGAATGAGCAAGACTAGTCCAGATTCACCTCTGCTTTTGAGATCCTCACAGTTTCTTTTCTGGCATAAGCTGAGGCCTACTGCTGGATCTCTCCAAGCACTGTACAGGTGGGTAGCACAAGGTGAGAATTCTGCACCAGGAGCCAGGTAGGTAGCAGAAACAGCACATCTTTGCCAAGCAGAGATGTGCTGCTGCTGCTGCTCTATAACTGGTTCTTCGTGCAGAATGTATATTTGGATGGGTGGGAAAGGAACAGCAGAAGAAACCAAAAGTTCAACATATGAGAGTTCTTTTGTCTTACAATGTTGGAGGCAGCACAGTGGGAGAAGATTAAATACACAACACCCATGTGAGTGGAGCAAGAATTTGGGAAGAGGGTGTGTGCCTCATGCATTTGAGTGGGTGTCTCTTCCAGTCAGATCAGATCCTGTTTACCTACCTGCACAATTGCTTCTGGCTCAAGGGAGTTCTTAGGTGAGAATGTTAGAAACCCATGATATTTTAAACCAGTGCTTTACGCAATTTTGTTCTGCGAAAGTGTGAAGTTTGGGAATGAGGGAAATGTTCAGTGATAAAATGGGGGCATACATATATTCTCTCTCAAGAGGCCTTTTAATTTTTCCTTCTCAAACAATAGTGGAAAGGTAATAAGGAGAAAGCAACAGTTCCCATGGTTAGACATAAGGATGCATTGAGACAACTAGTCTCTGTCTTCTCCTCCTCCTCATTCCGATTGGGGCAAAAGGGGCACTAAACCTTCCATTCCTGATTGCTGTATAGACAGCAGGTGTTGTGATGGAAGTTGAGGATGAACAGGTTAGAAGCAGGGATGAAGTAACTCATTGTAGGCTAAGAATCCATTATATTTTGGACCAGATGAGCTGGGAAGTTACCTCCATATTCTGTGCCACCACTAGGAATGGTTTGGCTTCAGCCGTCATGCCAAGATAGTTGTGACACATAGACAGGGAGAACACAATCATGATTTATCTCTGTTATTTGGGGGCTGGGCCAAAATTGCTTTGGTCATTTTTGCAATATTGCAAACAGATTTTTTTAATAAATAAAAAAACCTTTTCTCCCAACTCAGTGTTTCAAGCCTGTCTGTTGAACTGGTGCATATGGGGACTGTGTCCAGGATTGCAACAAGCTCCTTCTCAATTGCAAAATGGACAGCAGCCTGTCTTTTCTTCTGTATCACTCAAGAGGGTAAGTTGTGCCTAATAATTGGGTTCCTAATTACTGAAATAGGTCGTGTGGAAAACCCCTGTGTAAGGGGAGAAACACCCCAGGGGCCAATGGAAGTAGGAGCTTCCACACAGCTGAAAAATCCCACCTTTTCTGCTTTGAACTGAACTATATGGCAGTGTGGATTCAATACCCAGTTCAAAGCAGATATTGTGGGATTTTCTGCCTTGATATTCTGGGTTATATGGCTGTGTGGAAGGGCCCTATGTAGCAGAAGTGAATCTAACTAAAGTGCTTCGTACCTCCTGAAACATATACCACTGTTCTCATAGTTTTGTTATATAGCAATGGTTCTCAACTTTTGGCCCTCTGTTAAACTACAATTATAATGCATTGTAGTTAAGCCTTCACTATTGCAAAAAGGAATTGAATACAGTTAACTGGCTGTAACTATTAATTATCTAGTTACCTCAGAGCACTGCTGAGAGATTTGTTACTGTAATGGTAGATAATTCTGCTACGGGGTGAAAATGTTTATGTTATCCCCATTCTGTGCTGGAAGGCGTGTGCTAGAAAATAACTTTCTGAAGTTCTAATGGAAGTACTACATGCTTTCAGGAGAGCTGAGACCAAAGATGCTGGAGGGAGAAGGCTGTTATATTTAATAAACATTATGTGACTCTTTACATGATCTAAAATTTATTTTAGTTCTGTTTAGAATAGACCCATTCACTCTATTGGATTTATCTGATGTTGATCCATCATTCAGTTGAATGGATCTGCTCTAGTTGGGATAATGAACAGGATAATAGTGTTTGCTCAAGCAATGCCTTTTAAAATGACATGTGTGAGCTGTGTTACTGCTAACAATTTACATCACAGGCTCTTTCCAAAAGATCACAAGTGGAGAACATGTGATATTCCAGATATTATTGGACTGTAGATGTAGATGGCCCCGCTGGTGGTCCAGCAGGTTAAACTGCTGACCTGCTGAACTTGCTGACCGAAAGGTTGGCAGTTTGAATCCGGGGAGCAGAGTGAGCTCCTGCTGTTAACCCCAGCTTCTGCCAACCTAGCAGTTCAAAAACGTGCAAATGTGAGTAGACCAATAGGTGCTGCTTCTGCGGGAAGGTAACAGCGCTCCATGCAGTCATGCTGGCCTCATGACCTTGGAGGTGTCTGCAGGCAACACCAGATCTTTGGGTTAGAAATGGAGATGAGCATCACCTCCCAGAGTCAGGCACGACTAGACTTAATGCCTTTATCCCTTAGATGTCACCAGATCCAGCCAGTATAGGCAATGATCAAGAATGTTGAACACTTCAGCTCATGAACATCTGGAGAGTCACATATTTGTCATATCTCATCTGTTGGCTAAATTGTTGCACTTTGAATGTTAATCTATTAATAAAGAAGTATGGACTAGAGAGAAGATATTTCTGTTTTCTAGTTTTCTTCTTTCAAACTGCATGCATATAACTCAAATAAATAATGGCATGAAACATCCTCTAGTAAATTTTCTTATTCTTTCTGCTTTGAGCTTATTTTCAGTCTCTGAACTAGAATCCTTTGATATGGAGTCATTTCACTGCTCCAAATCCTCAGTCTACTCCAGAGATGCTCACACTTTTTCAGCATGCAAGCTACTTTTAAAACAACGAAGTCAAAATGATCGACCAACCCACTACAAAAATGTGAAACATATAACACAATATCTGCTTTGAACTGGGTTTTCTGAGTCCACACTGCCATATAATCTGATTCAAAGCAGATAACATGGGATTTTATTCAACTGTGTGGAAAGGACCTCAGATAACCCAGGGCCGGCAGCACTTGGGTGGCATCGGGAGCCTGCGGGGCGGGACTGAGCCTTCCTCCCGCCCTGCCTGCAATCTACCAGGACGCCCTACGCGATCTACCAGTAGATCACGATCTACCTAATGAGCACCCCTGATCTACTCTGATATCTAAAGGCAAATATGTTTCTTGATACGGTATTTCAGAACCTAGAAGGAGATGGAACCTTATAGAATGTGGTTGAGAGGATAAATTCAGAGATGGGTGCTAGCGGTCTCCCTGTTTGGAGGCTTTTAAACAGATAGCCATCTGTCAGGAGTGCTAATTGCATATCCCTGCATGGCAAGGGGTTGGGCATAGAGTTAAAGGAGGCTCTTGTGGTCTCCTTTAACTCTATGATACTATGCTAGAGCTCACCAAAGTTATTTTATAGGGCTACATTCCTAGCCCCTGCAGTCATCATGGCCTTCATGGCTCGGGGATTCTGGGAGGTGTAGTTCAACACAGTAACTTTCCCGTGCTCTGGTAAATGAGTGAACTTAACAGGACTGTCTTTAGGAAATATTTAAGAACCAGCAGGTGGACTAACCTATCAATATGTTTAATTGTAGGTGCTAACATTAGCCTGGGAAGAACCATGCCCTGCACCTTGAGTGAGGAAGGCTTCTTTCTTCTCATACCAGGACAGGCCCGATGACTTTTTGACATCACCATGCCATTCAATTCAATGACGGACCATCAGAATGAGTTGAAAATGGACACATTAAGCTAAATGTAATACATAATGGCTTCTAGAACTGATTGGCACTCTCAGAGGCACAGCAATCCTGTTGGGCTCTAATGCCAGCACAGATGATGACCAGAATATCATCTCAGGGTTCAGGGTTGCCCCTTCTCTGCTACAACTACGGATTCTCTGTGATTACTCTCTGGTAACCCAGAATAGGATGGGTGATGGACTTGTGACGGGAGGTGCTAGTCTCCATGGAGCCTCCGTTTCCTGTCCAGTGGATGCAGAGTTCTGTCAGGGTAAGACGGCTACTCCAGACACCCCAGAGTTCTGTGCTTCTCAATTCCAGCCTTGGTACCAAGACCAGAGATGTGACTTCAGAATCTGTGGGCCTTTTCTTCATGCTTTTGATTGACTTGTCAGCCATAGTAGGCAATGTTGCCATTATGACAGTCATTCTCAAGACCCCATCTCTGAGAAAATTTATCTTTGTGTTCCACCTCTGCCTGGTGGACCTCCTGGCTGCTGTCACCCTGATGCCTCTGGCAATACTGTCCAGCTCAGCCTTCTTTGATGGCACAGTGATTGGGGATGTCATATGCCACATCTACCTGTTCTTAAGTGTGTGCTTCATTACCACGTGCATACTCTCAGTCTCAGCCATTAATGTAGAACGGTATTACTATGTGGTGCACCCCATGCGCTATGAGGTAAAAATGACCATAGGCCTGGTGGTTTGTGTCCTAGTTGGTGTCTGGATTAAAGCAGTAGTCATGTCACTCCTCCCCACCCTGGGATGGCTTTCCCAAGACCATGCCAGCAATTCCTCAGTCTCCAATGGACGAACCTGCACCTTGCAGTGGAGTCAGAGTGCCTACTGCAAATTTTTTGTGGTCTTCTTTGCTATTTTCTACTTCCTCCTGCCCATCTCCATTATTTTGGTTGTCTATTGCAGCATGTTCAAAGTGGCCAGGGTAGCTGCCATGCACCATGGCCCACTCCCCAATTGGATGGATACCCCGCGGCAGAGATCAGAATCCCTCAGCAGCAGATCAACTATGGTGACTAGCTCGGGGGCCCCTCGGATTACCCCTCAGAGGACGTTTGGGGGTGGGAAAGCAGTCATCATTCTCCTGGCTGTGGGAGGACAATTCCTCTTTTGCTGGCTGCCGTATTTCTCCTTTCACCTCTACTCTGTGTTGACCTCCCATTTTCCTGGTCAGCAGACAGAGAACGTGGTGACCTGGATTGGCTACTTTTCCTTCACCTCCAATCCTTTCTTCTACGGGTGCCTCAACCGACAGATTCGAGGAGAACTCAGCAAGCACCTCACTTGTTTCTTCAAGCAGCCCCCTGAAGAGGATCTCAGGTTACCAAGCAGAGACGGCTCCATAGAAGAGAACTTCTTACAGTTCCTGCAAGGGACTGGTTGTAGTGCTGAAGCCAGGAACAATCTCTCCCAACCAAGCCCCCAAAGGAACCAAACAACCATAGATTTCCGAATCCCAGGGCAAATTGCAGAAGAAACTTCTGAGTTCCTGGACCAACACATGAATAGTGAGATCATTGTCTCAGATAGCTACATCAGGGCAGCATGCACACCTAAGCCAGAACTGTAGCTGTTTTTGCACTTGACAATCTAGTTTACTGATGTGTGAAATAATGCAGAATATAGCAGCTGATGGAGTGGGGAGGGGTGTGGTGTGGTGTGGTGTGGTGGGGAGAGTGTTCAATAAATACAACCATGACAATTGGAACTTTATCTCTCCAGCTCACTACTCAGCCAAGAAACAGCTGCTACTAGTATCTGAGTCATTTCATTCAATTTTGGCTAATGTGGGATGGTAATTGTTTACTCTCCCCTTCTCCTATTAGCCTTCATTTTTGAAGTCTGGAATTACAAAGAGCTTCATGTTGTCAAACCTCCTGCATTTTCCATCCATCTCTTGCCAGTTTCCTAATTTTTATTGGCATTCACTGTAATTTTTAACCATCTGCTTTGAACTTCTTTTCTTTGAGAAGGTAATCCTGTTTAAAGAACAAAAAAAAACAGGTTCCATCTTTCCATCTACCTTCTCTTTAAAGCTACCAATTTATCTGTATATAAAATCCCCCATTCCTTTTGGAGTTAGATATTGCTGAGCCACAAGAGAATGCAAGGGTTGAGGGAAGTTTTATTTATTTATTTATTATTTGACTTATACTCTCTGAGGGCTCAGAGCCTTACCTTCCATGGCAGTGGCTAGGAACAATGTTTAAAGAGGCACAACAGTTAAAATGATTACATTTATTTATTTAAAAACACAGTACAACATAAAACCATACATGACACATATTAAAACATGGTTGGATGTATGCATCCACAGTTAAAACTGGCAATGATGCCTGTCTACTACATAGGATCACAGCCCTTGGCCAAATCGTGGGGCCTTAGCCTTACTCCGACCCAAAAGCCTGAATGAACATATTCAGTTCTTTAAACAGCCTCTGGGTTCTGCATGAGTCCTGGCCTAGAAACCTTGCTAGTTTGGGTCTCAGCAAGGGACTGGGTTGTGATGGTGAAGCAGTGAATTGTCATGCATGGAATTCACAAGGATCCAGTGCCTGCTGCCATCAGGGTCTCCCTTTCATGCCTTTTTGAGACCTCTAAGGCCCTTTCCACACATCTAGTATAAAATCCACATTGAACTGTGTCACGACCTGACACTGGTTTTGGAGATTATTAATTAAAATAATACCCCCGGTAGTACTGCCACCAACCTAATATTCAAATTAGGATTTTAGATAGGTAATTAAGATGTTTGCTTGGTAGTGCTTTTAACCGAGCCACCCAAAACAACCACACTGTGAGGAACTAAAAGATAGAGAGATGGAGGCTTCTTAAAGTTAACAATAAAAAGAATTTATTAATTAACAAACGGCTAGCAATGAGGCACAGATCGTACTGGTTCTACAGAGAGGCAACAATAGCGTATGGTTACTGATATTAATATGCTGGAGCGTGCGGGTTACAGATAATAATATGCTACGCGTGTGGTTACAGATAATAGTTCACTCAGCTTAGATCTTAACAATACTCTAGTCAGTACTGAGTCTTGACTAAAATATAAACCTGTCACCCTATTGTCTGAAAATAGCAGTGAACAGCTGGTTCCTACTAGGGGCTTCTATCCACTAGAAAATCCCCCTGAGTCTTGCCTGACTGAGTTAGCTACCTTGCTAACTCCCAGCCTCAGAACCCACCTTTCCCTCTATACACTGAGGAGACAAGGTGTTTAGTCTGACTCTACAAAGTCAGCCCTAATGGCTCTAGCCTAACTATCAGTGTCACCCCAAACACCCTGGATGTGCCACTATAGTAACAGACTTGTCAGAACCTATGGCTGAGGCTTGGAGGATATTGTCACTCCCACCTCAAACCAAGACAGCTAGAGCTGAGATGTCTCTCAATCAAAGCTCTGCCCAAGACTGAGGATCTTTCTGACAAGATCCCTCCTCTAGTCAGCTCTGCTCCTCCCCTCTGGCACACAGCCAATCACAGGGCACTCCTATCTCTGAGCAGGATTGACTCTAAGGCCACGCCCCCTCTCTGGCTATGACCTCCCCCCCCGATGGCTGCTAGCTGCAAATCCCTCACCAAAATGGATGCCAGCTATCTTCCAACAGAAAAACAAAACTTCCAAGCAGGCTTTCCGCCCACTTAGGACAGGTGAGTCCTTACAAACTGGATTATATAATAATAAATAATGCAAATTTTACCCGCCACTATGTCCCCGGAGGGACTCAAGGCGGCTCACAAGAGCACATTCGAAGTGCCAGGCATAGAACAAACAACAATACATAAGCCTCAAAAAGAACAACATGAACAATAGACACACATAAACCTTATCTAGTAAAATTTTAAAATTCATAAAATGCAGTAGGGCCTGCAGGTAAGACTAGCGGTCTTCCATTATTCCAGTCCAAAGTGCTGGAGTGAGCAGTCGCTAAATCCTCAAATCGGGCCATAAACTAAACATTATATAATAGTGTGGACTCAGGTAACCCAGTTCAAAGCAGATATTGTGGAATATGGATATAAATATAGTTATTCTGAGTTATTGGCTGTGTTGAAGGGCCCTATGAAGGTTCATCACATTGGAGCTAGGCATGACTAATTGGGCCTTTGGATACAAGTGTGGAGCCTTGAAGACTGCACATGTTGGCCAGACCTCAGACCCCAGAAGCTCAATGGCAAAAATAATGGATTACGGAAACTGTGATCCAAAATATCTATGGGACCAATTGATTAGCCACTCTTGCTGGCTTATGGGCCCTTCCACACCGTTCTATATCTCAGAATATCAAGGCAGAAAATCCCACATTATCTAAGTGTGGACTCAGGTAATCCCGTTCTAAGCAGATATTGTGGGATTTTCTGCCATGATATTCTGGGATATAGGGCTGTGTGGAAGGGCCCTTTGTCCAGAACATTTCCAGGTTTTAGCTCTCATGCAGTAGTCTGACACAATGTCAACCTTTCTATTGTCTTCCAGCAGTTTATTAATATTTGGGTTAGAAGTTTCGCTATCTCAAAATTAGAAAGTGAATTGAATTTCGCATGTCAACGTCGTACCTAGTTCCGTGAATCCAGTTCTATCACATCCTCTGCCAATGTCCCTCTGCTAAAACTGGGCAGTTTCTTTCAAGATTAAAGTTTACAGTTCAGGGTCGTCCCAGGCCTTGATGTTTCTGGGACAAAAAGTGAGACCTAGTGACCGCTCTTGGTGATGTCATCAAAAGTTATACATTAAATACCAGCCACAGTTGCTCACAACCTTTCATTCAGACACACAAACTTACACAAATGATGTATTTCAGGTACAACCTCTACTCTGCTACCCCCAGTACTAGTTCATGCTTCCTTAGAACTGGCATTCATCAAAAGTCAATTTCATTCCATTTCAGGATCTTATTGAAAAAATGCAGCAGGAAAGGAGATAATTCCTACTTCACTGCTCAAATAAGCAGCAGCTTAAACTTTTCATCTATAGTTGGGTCTTCCATATTTATGGGTAGAGGCTGCTGTAGTTGGTCTTTCAGATTTTGCAGGTATGGATACAATCATCCAGGGTTTTAAAATACCCTAAAAAGTAAATGTTAATTTTGCCGTTTTATATAAGAGACACCATTTTACTATGCCATTTATATAATGGAACCTGATTGTCTATAGATTTTGATATTAACAGAGGATCCTAGAACCAAAACCCAGGGAATCCCAAGGGCTCACTGTATTTGCCTCTTCCCACAATCAGTTACTTGATAAACACAATGTTGTAAGGTTGGAAGCAGTTATCTTTCCCATCTTCAGACACCAGAATCCTACACTATGTGTTTATTGATAAGCCCTTGAACAAAAGAATTGTTCGCAACTCAGGGATGATAACTGCATTGAAAGTTTGCAATGGCCAAAGGCAATACGTGCCTCCCCTGTTGTGGCCCACAATGCAACACTGATTCTTCAATCAACACTAGCTGTAATTCTTTGGTGACCCACAAACAAAACAAAACAAAGCAAAACCACAAAAACAAACCAACTCACTGTATGAATATGATTGTACTATCAAATATGACATATTGCTTGCTAGTAAATAATTTATTATTTCATTTCTCTTTTCCAGAAACTCTGCAGTTTCAACTATTTAGTAGGAGTTCCAAAGAAGGTTTAATGGGACAGCCAAGGATCAGAGGAATTCTGTACACTACAGAGCTCCCTGTTATGCCTTCTTTGTTCATTACCCCCTCCTTTTGAATATTTCCCTTTTAATGGTTCCCAATTTGGGGTCCCCAAGTGTTGGCTCACATCTCCCAGAATCTCTGACCTTGGCTATGTTTCTTGGAGTTCCTGGGAGCTGAAGCATAATAATTCTGGAAACCCAAAGCTGAGAATCAGTTTTTAACATTGCAGTGGTCCCCACAAAATTTCATAGGCCAACACAGAGGGCAAGAAACATTCAAAGTACTACAAGAAAACTAGATACATTATATAGTTATGTCAATCTATTTTCAGAAATTCACTTGATTGCCTATACACACACACACACATACACTATATATATATATATATATATATATATATATATATATATATATGCTCTGCCTGTAATGAGGCTGAAGTAAACAAAATAACCACTGAACAGAATCACACCAAATTTGGCAGCAAAATGTCTCCCATTGCAAGGTGTGACCAACAACCCCCCCCCAATAACTAAAAAATAACTTACAAATCCCAAATCCTAAAAAAGTAGAAGATGCCACTAAGGTCCTTCCTTTCCACCCTTAGCCACTTCAGAATGTTAGACTGCTGAGGTGGACCAATCAGAACCCATATACAAATAACACCACAGTAGCAACCAATCACCATTTCTGACAGTTCAGGCCCTTGCCTTTCCCCTCTCAGCCACTTCAGAGTCTTAGAATTTTGACGATGGCCAATCAGAAGCCATATGCAAATAATACCACAGTGGAAACCAATCAGAAAGCTGCCACATATCCGCCCTCTGCACACACATACATACATACATACAAACATACATACAAATATAATGTTACTACTATATATTACTATATTAAATACACTCATAGAATAGAATTAGAAGGGACTCTACCATGGTATTGGGGAGAACAGGCAGGAAAGAAGGAGAGAAGAAAGGAGGGGGGAAAAGGAAGGAATGAGAGAAGGAGGGAGGGAGGGAAAGAAGAAAGGAGGAAAGCAGGAAGGAAGGAAGGAAAGAAAAAGGTACCGAAGGAAGAAAGAAGAGAAAGTAGAAAAGAAAGGAAAAGCCGGAAAGAGGTAAAGAAGGAAGGAAGGAGACAAGGAAATAAAAAGTGAAAGAAGGAAGGAAACAGGGAGGGAAGAAAGGAGATGCAAAAAGTAGAGGGGGGGGGAGAGAGAAGGAAGAATGAACCCAATGAGTTAAAGAAGGAATAAAAGAAAGATGTAGAGAAGGAAGAAAGGAGAGAAAGGGGAAGGGGAAGAAAAAGGGGGGAGGAATAGGTAGGTACCTCTCTTTCATAATAGTCCAGATACGTATCTACCTCTACTTCAAAAATTCTTACTATAGGCCACAGCAACGCATGGCAGGGCACAGCTAGTGTGTGTGTGTGTGTGTGTGTGTGTGTGTGTGTGTGTGTAGATATATATGTGTGAGAGTTTGGTTCCACCCATATTTCTCAGCTTTTTTTTTTTTTTGCTAAGGGAACCCTTGCCAATTGTGGGTGTTTTCTCTCCTTGGTCTCAAGAGGACCTACTTTTGGTCATGTCCTTTCCGTGATATACAAACAGAAATCTTACACCAAACGTGCTCTTCCTCTGACATAAATATACACTTTTTAAGGGGGGACCTCACAAAAAAGGAGTTTTTAAATGTAGGCCAGTTGAACTCTTGAGTAAGAAACAAAGCTATTATTTATTATGAAATCTGCTCCCTGCCGGCGTGTGAATAATGGGCTTCCAACTGAGAAAGTGGTTGCCCCAATAACATCACCTAGTTTGATGCTGCTTCTCCAGCTGCTTCACTTGGAACTGGGGATGTGCACTAGCTTCTTTTGTGACCAGCAACCTGCAGAGTAATAGTCGAAAGAAAATTATTTGTCTGTTGTCCTTTCTATCTTAAATCTTTTTTTCCCAATCCATCTTTAATGTATTTTTCCCAATGTTTTCCTCAAGAAAAATTCTAGTGGAGACACAGCAGGGAGAGACAGGTGAATCGGGTTGGGATGCACCCTGTGTTTTTATACAACCAGCTGAGACTGTATTCTAGAGCAAATTCCATCTCTATTTTTACTTATTTAGAATGTAGAACTCCTTGGGATTCTAGAGCCATTTTAATTGTATGTAGCAGATGAGAGAGAAAACAAAATGGCCATGTAGAGATGCAAATCTTTGATCTAGATAGAAGAACAAGGAGGTTCATACCGGAATTAGAATTTGAAATCACAAGGACTGTATTAACATGAACACCCAGTGCATTCCTATCCAGATACCTCACTGAGGCCCTATCTATACTCACCACTTAATGCAGTTCAAACTCTGGTGGCCAAACAACAAACTCCCACAAAAGCATGCAAAATAAAGTCCTTAATTATGAATGTACAACAGGGCTCTGTGGTTTGTGTCATCATTATCTATGCCCTAACTGGTTCCAGGATTTCCTATGTAATTTCCTACATGATCAAACCACTTTCTTCCATACCAGTTCGAAACTGCTTTAAATGGTCAGAGTTTGAAGGGACTTATGCCCAGGTGAGTAAGTTACTGAAGCCTCAAATCCAGCAGAATTTAAAGATTTATATCTTCTATTAATCCACAACAGCAGAGGGTTAGAGACTACAATCTCATTGGAACAGTTTACCCGTTCTGGGTTTTAGACTAAACTTTAAAGGAGCCAACAACCTTATTTTTTAGGTTTGGTGCTATGGATAGATAGATAGATAGATAGATAGATAGATAGATCCTTCAAAATGTGGATGGAGGCCAAAATCAGATTCATTTTGCCACTGACTACAAAGCCACCAGCCTCCAGTGTCCCCAACAGCTAGGGTTATGTTGTGTGCATGTCTTTTTTATATATCCAACACAATGAATAATTTACAGGCTCTGGGAACCTAAATGCCACATAGCACAAAAGCCCATGAAAAGAAGAAGTTTTCCACATCAGTCTCAGAGGCAGTGTGAGTTGTGTGGGCATGCCCATGCTGCCAAAAATATAAATAAAAAAGAACACAGAACTACATGATTTTAATATATAGATATTAATCTAAATGAGAATATATTACTTAAATTAAAGGGAGTAGTATTGTGGCAAAAGAAGGAAGAGTCTTGCTGCACCTTAGAGGCTCAACAGGTTTTATTTGGTAGAACCTCTTTTGCGGAGTGTAGCCCATTTCATTGGATGCATCAAGATAAATGTCAAATAAAACTGGCTAGTCTTTAAGATGCCACAAGATTCTTCCTTGTTTTTACTCAAATTATAGTAATTATTTCTGAACAGAGATACATTGTGGTTTATAATAATAATGGAGAAGATTGTGGTTGGAAGACCTGTGGTGTTGTTCAGTCTGTTTTCCACACTCCCAGATCTAGGAAACCATTATATTCAGATTTCAGCTCACTAAAGCACCTGTCCAGCTGGCAAAGAACAAATCAAAACCCAGTTCTTTCAGACACTAAACAGAAACTAGGATGAAAAGCATTGTCCAAGCTGAATTCTAAAACATTTCATTAGCCTTGTTCAGATGTCTGTCTGAATATGTGAAGCCTCTAAATGTGTAAAAGAATACAGCTGGGCACACTGACCCTATGTATTTGTCTCACTGGCTGAGCAGATAAGATGAAAAGCTCAGGGATGTGGGGACCAAGCAGATGAAATGACAAGGGCAGGATCACCCTGTACAATTCCAGCTTTCATCCTAATTATGGTCCTCATGTGTTCAGAGAAATGCCCAAATTTGTAAGGAGTGTGTCAGGAGCAACCCAAAGTATTTCTCAGCTTGAGGCAAGAACAGCCTTTAAAAAATCAGTGGGCTGTCAGTTGACAGCAGTTTGATCATATTTTAATTGCCCTTTGAGTTCCCCCCTCAGAAACACATTCTCCCTCAGAAACACATTCTACCTACCTTCATCCAGGGTTTTTATCAATTTTCTGAATTTTACTTCTAGTACATTTGGCCCATCTACTGGGTCCCATTTCTCTATCATGTCTTTCTGGAACTGTTTTATTTTATTTTGTTATGTTATGTATTTATTTTGATTGTATTGTTGCTTTTTGTATTTTATTCTGCTGTACTTGTATTGTTTTTTGTTGTAATTTTGGGCTTGGCCTCATGTTGGCCACCCCGAGTCCCCTTTGGGGAGATGGTGGCGGGGTATAAATAAAGATGATGATGATGTTTATTATTAAAGCTAAGAATTCTTTGACCCAGTCAGACGTGCCCGTTTTACCTTCTTGGAAGCAGAGAAATTGGGCTTATGAGCAGGAAAGGTGGTATGTGCAATCACACTCATCTTAGAAGGTACCAAGAAAAAGACTCTTCCTTTCCACATAGGACAATCATCTGCTCCTGCCGTAACTTCTACTAGAGCCTCAGTGAGCAGACACACACACTTGCTTCCACTATTCTTCCAGATGCAAAAATACAACCCTGGGAATGAATCTTTCAAAGTTGCTTAGAAGATAACATTGTAAGTTCCTTTGCAAGCTACTTTACAAATAAGGAGTTGCTATTTCCATGTAGGTAAAATATTTCTCTATACAGTATTTCCTTTTATCCTTGTGTCCCTGTCAATTTATGGGGTCCCTGTCAATTTATGGGGACCTCATGAATTCCTTTGGATTTCCTTAGGCATGGCATACTCAGAGGGGATTTTGCCACTTCCTTTACCCTCATTATGGTGAGTAGGAAATCCCAACTTGTAGTTCTGATATGCAGTCTGTAGATGGCAACACAGACCCAAAAACATTTCCTGGCAAAACAGATTTACAGTAATTGTTCTGTCTGTGGGTGCCAGCTGAGTTCTTTGTTTTTTCTTTGGGGAATTATAAGCCTCCACACCTACTTCTAAAGTGGGAGGGAGTGACAGAGTTATAATCTGCAACAGGTGTCTCACTTTCGCACTCCCAGTGTCAAGAAAAGAATTTTGTACTCATTTTCTTTGGGCCAAAAGACATGGTAAATGTTTTATTAATGTCTTTTCGTAGACAATACTTTTATAATCAGCTCCAAATAGAGATGCAGTCCCAGCATCTACCAGATAGATTAGGATTATGTGATACGGTATATAGTCCAGAAATATAACTTTCCCAAACTCTGATCTAAAGTAGGTATCCAGAAACATGTGTGATGCACTGTTAGGGTCAGCCAAATAATGTTGGCATTAGATTCACCCTACACTCTCTCTGGCATTACTTTACTTTTTACTTTACTTTATTTCGGATTTCTATGTCGCCGACTCCCAGAGGCTTGCGGTGGCTTACAAGAGCCGAAGGCACAATAAAACAGGCAGTAATACAATAAAATAGTTAAAAACAGGTGAACACAATAAAATAATGACACAGTAAAGCAGTGGCACAATTGCAATGTGCGGGCCTACCCACTGAAAGTCTGCCTAAATAGATGGGTTTTACAAGCCCGCCTGAATGGGAGCAGGTCCTTCATTGCCCGGATTTCGGCCGGGAGGGCGTTCCACAATGTGGGGGCTATCACAGAGAACGCCCTCCGGCGGGTGGAAGTCAACCGTGCCACCTTTGCCGAGGGAACCTCCAAAAGGTTAGCATCTTCGGAGCGTAGTGATCTCAGAGGGCAATATGGAGTGAGGCGGTCCCTCAGATACACTGGCCCCAGGCCGTGCAAGGCCTTAAAGGTAAGAACCAACACTTTGAAGGCGATCCGGTGCTCAATTGGCAGCCAGTGCAGATCCTGCAGAACAGGTGTTATGTGGCGGCCTGCTGGTGTGCCAGACAGGAGCCGGGCGGCAGTGTTCTGCACCAGCTTGAGCTTCCGGATCGCCGACATAGGAAGGCCAACGTAGAGCGCGTTGCAGTAGTCTAGTCTTGAGATGACCGTGGCTTGGATCACCGTGGCTAGGTCGTTCCGGGAGAGGTAGGGGGCCAGCCTCCTTGCCTACCAGAAGTGGAAAAAGGCCACCTTGCTGACCGCAGAGACCTGGGCCTCCATGGTCAGCTGGGAGTCCAGGTGGACTCCCAGGCTCTTCACGGAAGACGATGGGCATAACGCCTCACCGTCCAGGGTCGGAAGCTGGACATCCACCCCGCCCAGGTGGCCCAGCCACAAGATCTCCGTCTTCGCCGGATTCACCCTCAACCTACTGGCTCGCAGCCATCCAGTAACGGCTTCAAGGCAGTGTTGGAAATTATCGGGGACGGATCCCGGCCTGCCCTCCATCTTCAGAATGAGTTGGGTGTCATCCGCGTATTGGTGACACTCCAGCCCATAACTCCGCACCAGCTGTGCAAGCGGCTGCATGTAGATGTTAAATAACAGAGGGGAGAGGATGGCCCCCTGCGGAACTCCACAAACTAATGTGGAGCCCTCCACAAATGAAGATACTTAGAAAGGACTCATCCCATGCTTTCTTCAAGCACGTTGTTGATTCGGAGGTTGGATGTGTCCTTCGAGACTGTGCAATGGACCTTTCTGGTGCAGCGCAGCGTGCACAGAACTGGCCTCACCCTTTAAACCAAAGGTTTGTCCACCAGGGCCTAGCAAACTTGGACAGTGGCAGCGAGGTCCTCAGGTGGTAGCCTTGATTTGAGTTTCCTTCTCTAGATGTTTGACCTTACAGGGTTAGACGAGCACAGGGGCGGTCTAAGGTAATTTTAAATGGTAGGCGAACATTATTTTGGTCCCCCCCCAAAAAAACATTATTTTGCTGCCCCCCATGTAAAACAAATATACAATTATAATATCACAATACCATTAGTAGTATTATATTGTATCAATGTATATACAATATATTATACCATACTCATACTATATTATATCATAATTATATTATACTACATTACAATATAATTATATTATAATATATTGACATTATAATGTAATGTAACATTCTATTCTATTATTATTATAAAATAATAAAATTATTTATTTAAATAAAATTATCCTCTACTAAATATTTTCATTACTCCTATAAAACTCAAATAACCCAAAATAAAGTAAAATAAAATATTATATATTACTATTTTGTACAATACCACTATACTGCAATATTGTTTGTAATATTACATGTAATATAAAATATATCATTATTCTATTGTTATATTGTATTTGTATTATATTGTATGACAATATTAAGCAGAACTGTATAATAATCAACAAGAAATGCAATGTAAATGCATCAAAATCAGAATATATTACCTACCACCCGTCTCATAATTCATAGGAGTCTCCCATAAGTCCAAAATTAGGATCCCAATGTAAATGTAAATAGAAAAACAGCCAAAATGTTCAAATGAGGTCGAATACAGGCAGCGGCCTAGGCAAACTTGGGCCCGCCCTTCCTCTAGGTGTTTTGGACTCCAACTCCCACAACTCCTCATAGCCTCAGGCCCCTCAGGTCTAGACAGAAATAGAGCCGAAGAAAGGAAGGAGGGAGAGAAGAGGTCACAGAGGAGGAGAGCCCTTCATTCATTCCTTCACTTACACTTCCTTCACTGATTCTTTTCTCCTGCCCATTGACACTCTTTGTCAGACCCTTCGGTTGTGACCTGTCTGGCATGGGATGCCCTACCGGTGGCTATTTTGCCACCGCCAGCATAGCTCACAACTTCATTAGGGTACGCAAGCCTCTCCCCCACGACAAGAGGGCGCCAATTGAGAGAATCCTACACTAAAGTGATAACAATTCCTTATATTCACTCATAAAGAGGAAGCACTTGCCTCCCCCTTCCTCTTTCATCACTGCAATCAAAATATCTTCCTTCCACATAGAAATTTAGGCAGGAGGGAATAAGCAATCCTACAGAAAAATTATATGCAGTCATCACTTCACATTTGCGTTTTTGACTTTCGTGAATTTGACTATTCATGGATCTGATTAAAACTGTCTCTGTAGGAATCTTGAGGTCCCCCAGTGTGCCTCTATAGCCAACTTCCTCCAATCATGCTAGAAGGCCTAGAGATTTCTAGAGTGAATATCTCTCTAGGAATCTCTAAGTACTCCATTGCAATTCTACGGCCAGCTTCCAGTAGAAGGTAAAATAAATAATTATGCTGAAAGATATAGAAATTCCTAGAGAGGTTCTATCTCAGGTTGTTGTTTTTTTAAAAAAAAATAGTAAATTCATGGTTTTTCACTTTCAGGGGGTTCTATTCCCCTAACCCCAGCAAATGTGAAATAGCTCTATTTCTCTGTATAGGAAACATTTTTCTCTACCATTGCAATATAGGATTTGAGCCAGATTCACAGAAAAGTTATCTAAACTTGTCAAACCCAAACTCAGAGGCACTATACCCCTAAAATAAAACATCTTGTGTCCTTCAGGGGGTTCACTTGACCCTGGATTAATTTATTTCCAAATTTTATCATTTACTTCAGGTAATGGAACTATTAGGAAAAGTGTTGTTGATGGCTTTCATGGCCGGAATCGCTGGGCTGCTGTGAGTCTTCCGAGCTGTATGTTCCAGAAGCATTCTCTCCTGACGTTTTGCCCACATCTGTGGCAGGCATCCTCAGAGGTTGTGAGGTCTGTTAGAAACTAGGCAAGTGGGGTTTATATATCTGTGGAATCTCCAGGATGGGAGGAACATTCCTTAGAAAAGGTCCCTAGAGGGCGACAGAACAGCATGTACAACAACTTCTCTATTTTGGAGACTAGGTTGTGAAATAGGAGGAAGACTCACAATTTCCTTTTTAGGGGTTGTTCCTGTAACATGCAATCCACAGACACATCCTGTTTCATTTGTTTTTCTAGTTACAAATTGGACTCTTGTCCAATTGGGTGAGAACAGAATGTTTTATGCTCCTTAGTTCCAGAAGATTGTTAAGATCAAAAAGACTCGAAAGTTGGAGATATAATATTATTTTGCATTACATTGAGCTACAGCTGCCAACAGAGAGAAATAGCCTGCTGTCTGTGTGGGCATAGCGTCCTAGTATGTTCCTACTTAAGTCACCTGTGACTGGGCAAAGAGGCCAATTATTTCTCAGATACAGACAGTTGTGCATTTAATAAAGTTTAGGCATCCAATTTTTTATTGGAATCAGTCTCATGTTCTTCCTTTTCTATTGTCATCTTCTATTTCTCTCTATTGACATTTACAGTAGCCTTTCTTATCCCTGTGTACATGTCAATAAATAGTTGCATTTTGAGTCCTGACTGTTTCTCTCAGTTTTTACATTTATGTTTCATCTGCTTGAAGAGTTTCATTTGTGGAAACTTTCTTTTCTTCTCCTTCACTTTCTTTTCTAGCTACAGAAGTGTCTTTTTGTATTCCTCCCTGAAGAAGTCCCTGGCTTCAGAGTTCTGGGTCTCGATAAATTAGGCTTAATAGTGCAAAAATATTTCTACATTATATTTAAATTCTACAGGGATGTTCTTTAAGTTGCATTTTGGCTTAGTATCCTTCTTCAGCTCTACTCCAGTTTTTGAAATTCATGGTCTGTGCCACATTCTGCTCCTGGTCTTCTTTTTTGAAGAAAGAAAGAATCTTCTCCATTTTCTGCATCCAGATATGTACTCTACTACTCGGTGTCTATACCAGCCATTAAGTGATGTCTATTAATGCAGTTACCTCTTTGCCTGCTTGAAAAATGCACTTGCGAGGAATAAACTGTGGACCTCACAAACCTCAACAAGTTAATCTCCTGCTTCATTTCTTGATCCTAGGCCAAATTTTCCTAGTCTTTGATTCTGCTCTGTTCACTACTTTTGAAGTCTTCTTGATATTCTTTGGTCTGACTTTGCATTATGCTTTGCCTGCTCTTGCTATATCTCTCCTCCCTATAAATGCCTCCCCATTTCTTCTTGGATTTTCATTTCATGAGTAAAACACTGTAATTTTCTGGTTCAAAATGTCCTATTCCTGTCCACTGTAATTTGTTCACCCCAGGTATTGCAAGGTCAATACATTCAATTTCCCCGGTTAATGTTTCTCACAATCGGCTTTTCTATAACATGTGCAGCCTCAGACTTTCTACTGGTGTCACATTCAACTCTTGGAACAATTCTATCAGCGTTGCCTCTGAAAAATCCTGCAAATCTCTTGGGAAGACAGGCGGACAAATGGAAGAAGCAAAGACCACCAACGTTCAAGCAGTGCTCCTACACCATCAACTCCACTAGACTGGCCATGTTGTCTGAATGCCCAATCACCGTCTCCCAAAGCAGTTACTATACTCCCAACTCAAGAGCAGAAAATGTGATTTTGGTGGACAGGAAATGAGATTTAAAGATGGGCTTAAAGCCAACCTTAAGAACTGTGGCATAGACACCGAAAACTGGGAAGCTCTGGACCATGAGCGCTCTAACTGGAGGTCAGCCGTGACCAACAATGCTGCAGAATTCGAAGAGGGATGAATGGAGGGAGAAAGGAGTAAACTTGCCAAGAGGAAGGCACGTCAAGGGACAGCCTTACACCTGGAAACCAATGTCCTCACTGCAGAAAAAAATGTGGATGAAGAATAGGTCTCCGCAGCTACTTACATATCCACCCGCAAGGCACTACACTTGGAGGGGCATCGCGCGCGTGCGCGCGCGCGCGTGTGTGTGTGTGTGTGTGTATATATATATATATATATATATATCTGGAGTCACACTTAAAAAAATTACTTGTTCCGACTTACATACAAATTCAATTTAAGAACCTACCTTGATCGTAACTTGGGGACGGCCTGTATAGAATTACATTCAGGCTATGTGTATAAAAATGGATTTCATTTCTAGACTTGGGTCTCATCTCCAAAATATCTCATTATACAGGCAAGTTCAGGTTTTCCAAAACATTTCAGATAAGGGATACGCAATCTGTATTCTGAAGATGCAGCTGCACTGCAGGATTTCATTTTTAGACTTGGGTCTCATCTTATACAACCCCCCGTGATTCAACAACTACAATTATGTATAGTTTCAGTTATTTTATAATTACATGATTCTGTAATAGGCATGGACAAACTTGGATCCTCCTTTCGCTTAAGCGCTTGAGAGGAGAAAGGAAGGGGTTAGGAATGGTAGGAGTTGAAGTCCAAAATTTATTTATTTATTTATAAATTTACAGTATTTATATTCCGCCTTTCTCACCCCGCAGTGGATTCTGGGCAGATTACAATGTACATATGCATGGCAAACATTCAATGCCATAGGCATACAACATATATAGACAGACACAGAGACAATTTAACATTCCGGCTTCATGAGGGTATGCTCGATTCCAGCCACAGGGGGAGCTGCCACTTCACCATCCACTTGTGATACCAAGTCCTTGATGGAGTACTTCCTCATTCTTATGTACGATGCTGGAAGGTTTTATAGTGTTGTAAATTAGTTAAATTAGCCTCCCCACATAAAGCAGTACCTAAATTTCCTACTTGACAGGTGCAACTGTCTTTCGGGCAACATAGGTCAACAGCAAGTTAGACTATTAATGGTCGGGAGCTTACTCCAACCCAGGCTGGCTTCGAACTCATGACCTGGAATGTAGTTATAGCTGTAGTTATAGAATCCTGGGCCTATAAGATCACGAGCCTTCAATGCTTCCCAAACGCTGCCTTTCCCAACTGTCTTTCGGGCTGCATAGGTCAACAGCAAGCTAGACTATTAATGCTCGGGAACTTACTCCAACCTGGGCTGGCTTCGAACTCATGACCTGGAATGTAGTTATAGCTGTAGTTATAGAATCCTGGGCCTATAAGATCACGGGCCTTCAATGCTTCCCAAACACTGTCTTTCCCAACTGTCTTTCGGGCTGCATAGGTCAACAGCAAGCTGGACTATTAATGGTCGGGAGCTTACTCCAACCCAGGCTGGCTTCGAACTCATGACCTGGAATGTAGTTATAGCTGTAGTTATAGAATTCTTCTGGGCCTATAAGATCATGAGCCTTCAATGCTTCCCAAACGCTGTCTTTCGGGCTGCATAGGTCAACAGCAAGCTGGACTATTAATGGTCGGGAGCTTACTCCAACCCAGGCTGGCTTCGAACTCATGACCTGGAATGTAGTTATAGCTGTAGTTATAGAATTCTTCAGGGCCTATAACAGGGGTGGGCAACTATTTTTTCCAAGGGGCCACACGAGAGCCAAAAAATATTATGGAGGGCCGCACCTAAAGGCGGAACTACATGGTAATCTACATAATTTTTATTTATTCATTTACTATATTTACTATATATTACACATCATTAATATTAACATATTAATATATCAAGATATATTCATATATTATTAGTATTAATATCATAATTATTATAATATAGTATATATATAGACATTATAATATATTGAAATTATAATATATAATATAACATTATATTTTATTTTTTATTATTTTATTTTATTATTATTATAAAATTATTATACAATAATAATAAAAACCACTAAAATAAAATAATGCTTCCTTGTAGTCCCCTTCTCTGGAGAGTTTTATGCAGAGGTCAGGCAGGGGAGGCAAGCCAGGGGCCCTTAGGAGGGCCGGATAGAATCGGCCAAAGGGCCGCATCCGGCCCCAGGGCCGCAGTTTGCCCACCCCTGGCCTATAAGATCACGAGCCTTCAATGCTTCCCAAACGCGGTCATCAGGTGTGCCGTGGGAAATTGGAACCTCCAGGAAGGGGGGGGGGATCTAGTGTGTTGAAGTATAAAACCCCAAGAAACCTACCTTAATAAAGGCACAAAATTACAAACACCCCCCTCCCCACCCGTTGTCTACTTGGTCTCTCCCTCTCCATGCATTGGGAAGACCCGCGTCCCTTTCCCCAAGTAGAGACCTCCTCTTGCCTCCTGGGGGTTCTGTGCGGGAAGTTTGGCCCAGTTCTATCATTGGTGGGGTTCAGAATGCTCTTCGATTGTAGGAGAACTATAAATCCCAGCAACTACAACTCCTAAATGTCAAGGTCTATTTCCCCCGAACTCCATCTGCGTTCATATTTGGGCATATTGAGTATTCATGCCAAGTTTGGTCCTGATCCGTCATTGTTTGAGTCCACAGTGCTCTCTGGATATAGGTGAACTACAACTCCAAAACTCAAGGTCAATGCCCACCAAACTCTTATAGCATTTTCTCTTGGTTATGGGAGTTCTGTGTGGGAAGTTTGTGTCTTTCTGCCATTCCTGCCAGGATTTCTATGTTGAGTTCAACGAAACAGGCTCAGGTTTCACACTGAGTGTATAAATACATTTTAAAAACATATTAACTATATGTATGACTGTGTTAGAGTGTCATTTTGTGTCATTTGGGCTGGTGGTGTGCCCCAGGGTGTTGAAAACGTAAAAAGCGTGCCGCGGCTCAAAAAAGGTTGGGAAACACTGGGTTATAGAATCCTGGGCCTGTAAGATCACGAGCCTTCAGATCCCCTGCCCATTGACCAACGCAGCTGAGGCCTTCTGGGAACTGAAGTCCAAAACATATTGGAGGGCTAGCGTTTAACAAACCCCTGGGGTTGCACTTCAACTACATTTCCCAAGATGCACTTCGCCCTTCGGTGGGTACGGAGCAGAGACGCGGAAGCGGGCCAGTTTCCGGTGCCTGCCTCTCTCTCTCCTTCCGGCCCCTCCCTTCCCCGTTGCCTCCCAACTCGAGTCGCGGCGACCGTTGAGGAGAGAGAGAGGAAGGAGAGAGGCGCCGCCTAAGGCCTCTCCCGTCCCTCGCCGCCTCCGCCATGGGCTGCACGCTGAGCGCCGAGGACAAGGCGGCGGTCGAGCGGAGCCGTATGATCGACCGCAACCTGCGCGAAGACGGCGAGAAGGCGGCCAAGGAGGTGAAGCTGCTCCTTTTGGGTGAGAAGGGAAGGGAAGGGTGGGGCCTTCGGCGGCGGCTAGGCCCAAAAGCCACGCTCTTCGCCTCAGCGCTCGAGGCCCAGCCCTGCTCAAGCCCCGCTTGAATTCCTACAGCCTGGCCTAAAAGGCTTCGGGATCAGGGGAGTCGTGGCCTTGCAAGGGCTTCGGGCTCCTCTGCTGGCGCCTCACCCAACCACAGCGCCCAGGAACCTAATCCATAGCAGGCTTGAGGCAAGCTTCAAGGCCCACAATTCCTAATAGTTGCTAGGATACAGTCTGAAACAGGCTTGGGCCCTTGAGGTGTTTTGGACTTCAACTCCCTCAATCCCTAACAGCCTCAGGCCTTTTCCTTTGCCCCCTCAGTATGGACCAGGCTTGGGCCCTTGAGGTGTTTTGGACTTCAACTCCCTCAATCCCTAACAGCCTCAGGCCTTTTCCTTTGCCCCCTCAGTATGGACCAGGCTTGGGCCCTTGAGGTGTTTTGGACTTCAACTCCCTCAATCCCTAACAGCCTCAGGCCTTTTCCTTGGCCCCCTCAGTATGGATCAGGCTTGGGCCCTTGAGGTGTTTTGGACTTCAACTCCCTCAATCCCTAACAGCCTCAGGCCTTTTCCTTTGCCCCCTCAGTATGGATCAGGCTTGGGCCCTTGAGGTGTTTTGGACTTCAACTCCCACAATCCCTAACAGCCTCAGGCCTTTTCCTTGGCCCCCTCAGTATGGATCAGGCTTGGGCCCTTGAGGTGTTTTGGACTTCAACTCCCACAATCCCTAACAGCCTCAGGCCTTTTCCTTTGCCCCCTCAGTATGGATCAGGCTTGGGCCCTTGAGGTGTTTTGGACTTCAACTCCCACAATCCCTAACAGCCTCAGGCCTTTTCCTTGCCCCCTCAGTATGGATCAGGCTTGGGCCCTTGAGGTGTTTTGGACTTCAACTCCCACAATCCCTAACAGCCTCAGGCCTTTTCCTTTGCCCCCTCAGTATGGATCAGGCTTGGGCCCTTGAGGTGTTTTGGACTTCAACTCCCACAATCCCTAACAGCCTCAGGCCTTTTCCTTTGCCCGCAGTATGGATCAGGCTTGGGCCCTTGAGGTGTTTTGGACTTCAACTCCCACAATTCCTCACAGCCTCAGGCCTTTTCCTTTGCCTCTCAAGCACGGGCAATCGCAGCCCTCCAGGTGTTTTGGACTCCAACTCCCACAATCCCTAACAGCCTCAGGCCTTTTCCTTGGCCCCCTCAGTATGGATCAGGCTTGGGCCTTTGAGGTGTTTTGGACTTCAACTCCCACAATCCCTAACAGCCTCAGGCCTTTTCCTTTTGCCCCCCTCAGTATGGATCAGGCTTGGGCCCTCCAGGTGTTTTGGACTTCAACTCCCACAATCCCTAACAGTCTCAGGCCTTTTCCTTTGTCCTCAGTATGGATCAGGCTTGGGCCCTTGAGGTGTTTTGGACTTCAACTCCCACAATCCCGACCAGCCTCAGGCCTTTTCCTTTGCCCCCTCAGCCGCTTAAGTGGCTTAAGCGGCTGAGAGGGCAAAGGAAAAGGCCTGAGGCTGTTAGGGATTGTGGGAGTTGAAGTCCAAAACACCTCAAGGGCCCAAGCCTGATCCATAGCAGTGAAATAGGTGTCAGACTGCATTGATTCAACCAGGGCAAACTTCGGCTCTCCGAGTCTTTTGGACTTCCACACACATAATTCCTAACAGCCCATAGATCACTTTTAGTTTTGAATACATGCTGCTTGAAGGTAATTTTATGTAATATTTCAATTTTTTCTTTTGTGATTGTGTTTGTGTATGTACATACATACATACACTCTTGCGTTTGCCCAGGTGTTCATTTTTCTTTGTGGCTCTTTTTTTTTTGGCCTCTATTTATTATTCGATTTTTTTCTTTCTTTCATATACATATTTTATTTTAAACACATGAGTAAAACAGTTAAAGAGGGGGAACAATTTAGAGATTATAGAAAAGTAGGAAATTGAGAAGAGTAAGAGAGTTCAAGAGGAAAGAAGAAAAGAATAGGGGGGAAGGAAAGGATAAAAGTTTTGTGACTTCCATGGTTTTTTTGCAAGATACTGGAAAGAAGACATAATCCCCCCAAGACTTCAATGGCTACAAAAATTATGGACATAAAAGATATGGATGAATTAATCTTCTGGCTGAAGAGGAATAATGGGAAAGGAGTCAATAAAACAAATTGGGAAGCTCTAAAAGAATACATAAAGAAAGAACTTTGAAGTTTACTCCCTTGTACAGGGTAAATAGAGATGGACAATGGTTAACAAGGATGGAGGAAGAACTAGATGCAAAGTAAAAAGAAGAGTACAAATGGAATTGATAATGAAACTTATTTGATCTTGTATGCCGCCACTCGGAGCGGCTCACAATACAGTATAGAACAGGGGTGCTCATTAGGTAGATCGCAATCTACTGGTAGATCGCATAGGGCAGTGGTTCTCAACCTTCCTAATGCCGTGACCCCTTAATACAGTTCGTCATGTTGGGGTGACCCGCAACCATAAAATCATTTTTGTTTCTACTTCGCAATTGTAATTTTGCTACTGTTATGAATCTTAATGTAAATATCTGATATACAGGATGTATTTTCATTCCCTGGACCTAGTTGGGTACTAGTTTGAACACTGGAGGGGTGGGGGTTTGATTTTTTAATTTGGGAGTTGTAGTTGCTGGGATTTATAGTTCACCTACAATCAAAGAGCATTCTGAACTCCACCAATGATGGAATTGAACCAGACTTGGCACACAGAACTCCCACAACCAACTGAAAATAATGGAAGGGTTTGATGGGCATTGACCTTGAGTTTTGGAGTTGTAGTTCACCTACATCCAGAGAGCACTGTGGACTCAAACAGTGATGGGTCTGGGCCAAACTTGGCAGGAATACTCAATCTGCCCAAATGTAAACACTGGTGGAGTTGGGGGAAAATAGACCTTGACATTTGAGAGCTGTAGTTGCTGGGATTTACAATCAAAGAGCATTCTGAAACCCTACAAATGATAGAACTGGGCCAAACTTCCCACACAGAACCCCTCCCCCCCAAACGACCAACAGAAAATACTGCGTTTTCTGGTGGTCTTTGGCGACCCCTTTGACACCCCCTCGTGACCCCTCTAGGGGTCCCGACCCCCAGGTTGAGAAACGCTGGCATAGGGTGTCCTAGTAGATCGTAGGCAGGTCGGGAGGGAAGGCTCAGTCCCACCCCGCAGACTCCCAATGCCGCCTAGGTGCAGAAGGATGTTGGACTGGATGGCCCTTGGAGGTCTCCTCCTATTCTAGGAACCCATTGTAATTATCAGAGGCTGAACCTGTGAGGAATTGTTATGGCAGAAGGAGTTTTATGGTCCTTTAGGTCTCCTATTATTGTTGTTACTATTATTATTATTATTAGCAGAGGCTCAATGAATATCATCATCATCATTATTATGAATAAAGTCGGGCATATACTCACATTTAGTTGAATTCAGTCTTAAAATATATTATATGGCTCTCATTGAAATAAATTTTGAAATATTTTGCTTTTATGGCTCTCTGAGTAGTGGGTAGGTAGATCATTTTGACTTGGTTGTTTTATTAGTAGCTCGCATGCTGAAAAAGTGTGAGCACCCCTGGTATAGAAACAGAGAATGGAAACACCATAAAAACAACTTAACATTAATTACTACCAGATTAAAATTCAAATTTCGAATGCTCACCGATGAGTCTTACAAGCCCTGCGAAAGGCAGGCCGATTGGTCTCGCAGGGCACGAACTTCAGTTGGTAAGGTGTTCAAGAGAGATGGCGCCGCAATAGAGAAAGCTCTGCGCCTTGTCGATGTTAGGCGAACGGCTCTAAAGCTAGGCACTTCCAGTAGGTTTCGATCTTCTGAATTCTTCCTTTATAATAATACTTTATTTGTGTTATTGAAGGCTTTCAAATACTTTACAAATATTTATTTACTGCATTTTATCCCGTCCTTCTCAACCCCCTGAAGGGGGAGAGTCAGGGCGGCTTACAATTGAGCCCCATCAAGAGGCTACTTCAACAGTTACAATAAAATCGCAACAAATTGACAACCCAATAAAACATCATAATTAAAATCAAATACAGTCATCAGTTAAAAACATAAACCAGCCTCATCCGTCTTAACATCAATCCAAATTTATGCCTTTAGCGCTGCTGCTACTACTTCTATTGATACTTTATTTATAGCCAGGAGTCCCAGGTGGAGCATCGGGTTAAACTGCTGAGCTGCTGGACTTGCTGACCGAAAGGTCCACAGTTTGAATTTGGGGAGCGGGATGAGCTCCTGCTGTTCGCTCCAGCTTCTGCCAACCTAGCAGTCTGAAAACATGCAGATGTGAGGAGATCAATAGGTACTACCTTGGCAGGAAGGTAAATGGCACGCCATGCAGTCATGTTGGCCACATGACCTTGGAGGCATTTACGGATAATGCTGGCTCTTCGACTTAGAAATGAAGTTGAGCGCCATCCCTCAGAGTCGGACACGACTAGACTTAATGTCAAGGGGAAACCTTTACCTTTACTTTTATTTGTAGTCCGCCCTATCTCCCCTAGAACTCAGGGCGGCTTCCACCATAATAAAGGCAAACATTCAATGCCTCTATGAAACCAAGTAAAAATATAGACAACAAACAATACAATACACTACACAAGTTAAAACAAGAAATTTAAATTATAAGTGAAAGCGAATTCCTTCCTTCACTTTCCATTATACACCTTCCCCCTTCTTTCTTTAATTTCTCTTCTATTATTTCTCCTCTCCCCTCAAACCTTTCCCTTGTTTCCTTCCTTTGTCTTTCTCCCCCTCCATTGCTTACTTTCTCCTCTTTTCTTCCCACCCCCTCATACAAATGACTCCTAGCATGAGCCAATCAATTTCACTCCTCCTTTCTATCCCAGTCACATGACAGAGGGCCACTGCATCTAGCATCAGCCAATCCACTTTGTGTCTTGTCCTTCCCTCCACCAAAAAGGGGCAGGTTCTTTTTAACTCAAACTCTTCTATTACTTTAAGTTGGATAATGAAGGGTACATGTGTCAAGTTTTGTCCAGATCCATCAAGCCTTTGTGGTACAAATCAGTCAACTAACATGCATGCATACATCCATTCTTTGACTTAGATCAAGAGTTCCCAACCTTTTTTTGACCAGAGACCACACTCCAACATTAGTACCAAAAGGGTTACGAATCAGTTTTTGGTCAACTTTAGATTTGGTCTGGTTATTTGCGGTGCTGATTCAAAAAATTGCATTGGATAGACCACATCAGCTCTAGTTTCTGATACAGAACATATGCCATCCAGTAATTGCCATCTGCTCACCCACAGAAAGCCATATTTAAAAAGCCTTGGCACTAATAAGAGGGTTTTGCGAGACCCATTGCTCTCATTGCTATGATCTGGTAATGGTGAGACCGTGGACCATATTTTAGTTCTTGCGGACCACTGGTAGTCCATGGACTACCACTGGGAAGCACTAACTTAGATATAGTTAGCTAAATAGATAATTTTGTGCCTGAAGCAAAATTTCAACAATAACACAATAAAAATACATACATATAAATAAAAGAACAATATGCAAATAAATATCTAAAATCACAAATGACAGGCAGGGTGCATGCACAATATAAAATGTTAAAAACTCAGGGTGAGATAACAGGAGTAGGAAAGCACATATAACACGAGTTATAGGAGGCTTTCATATAAGTGGGGAGTGGAGTCCAAAACAGGGGCATTGAGGAGAGCAATAGTATAAAGTTTAATAACTACTCTCCGAATATTCAGGCTTTTCCACATTTACATATAAAGGGTGATGGCAGGGGAGTAGATTGTTGTGCTACTAAGTAGGTTAGACTTTGTTTGAATCATGGTGGTTTGGATGTTGATGTTTATAGGCTGTAGCAACCCTGCCTGTGACCTTAACTAGGGAGTTAATGATCCACTGTAACTTTTTAAAGTCACTATTTTCCTCCAAAATTATTTTTGTTTTATTTATTTATTTATTTATTTATTCAATTTGATATACCGCTCTCTCTGACGCCCAGAGCGGTTCACAGAACTAAACAAGTAAAAACACATAAAATGCAATAAAACAGATTTAAAACCCCCCAAATAAAACATGCAACCAGCACAACTACAACAGCAATAAGAGCATGCTGGCAGCAACGCAGCAAGATGGTAATAGTGCGGCATTGGTTTAGACGGCGAATGCCTGTCTAAAGAGCCAGGTCTTCGTCCCAAATGGCTCGTGTCTCTTCGGGAAGAGAGTTCCACAAGGTTGGCGCTGCTACGGCAAACGCCCTCTGCCAAGTGCTGGCCAGTCTGTAAACCCGGATACCCGGCACATCCAAAAGATTGAGCCCCTCTGAACGCAGTGATCTCCTGGGTACATAAGGGGTAAGCCGCTCCCTCAGGTACACTGGCCCCAAACCATATAAGGCCTTGAAAGTTAGAACTAACACCTTGAAGGTGACCCGGAATTCAATCGGAAGCCAGTGCAGTTCGCGCAAGAGTGGAGTCACGCAGTCGAATTTTGAGGCTCCTGAGAGCAGGCGCACTGCAGTGTTCTGCACCAGCTTAAGTTTCTGGATTGCTGACAGGGGTAGGCCAATGTACAGCGCATTACAGTAGTCGAGCCTCGAGATGACCGTGGTCGCAGCAGGAGAGGTAAGGAGCCAGACGTCTTGCCTGACACAGATGGCAAAAGGCTATCTTGCAGGCGCAGGCAATCTGCGCCTCCATAGATAGCTGGGCGTCCAATCGGACCCCTAGGCTCTTTACAGACGGTTGCGGACAAAGGGCCACACCGTCGAATGTCGGCAGCTGGGTCTCTTACCCCCTCCGGGCGGCCCAGCCACAAGATCTCCGTCTTCGCCGGGTTCACCTTCAATTTACTGGCTCGCAGCCATCCAGTTACGGCTTCTAGGCAGAGATGGAAATTATCGGGTACAGAGACGACCCCGGGGTCCAGCCTCAGAATGAGCAAATGCATATTCCTTTTTAAGTGTGTAAATTAAAGCTCTCACATTTATGTTTTAAAGATCCGTTAATGCCTTATCCCACTGTGACACACATATAGTTTTAAAAGGAGAACAAATTGAAAGATATTTAGGACATACTGAGTATGATGCTGTGTCTGCTGGCTGTTCCTCCTCGAGCTGTGCAATACATGTTAGGGTGAAAACAAGTTAACCACAGACAGAAAATCCATATTAGGCGAATACCTTGACTAGACCAATTTAAAGGCTCCATATTTTTGTGTCCTTTTGAATTTACTATTAAAACATTATCCTTATATCAGTCTTGGAAGTTAAGATGAAAGAGGTAATCCCTCTGCCTGTTATCCTTGTTTTAGGCAAAATCAACCCCTGAGATAAGATGGAAGCATTGAGGCTGCTTTTATAACCATTAACCTCCTCAGACTCCTGAAACAACCGTTTCCTTGGCAAAATAACTGTATGTTGAATTGTACAGTACAGTGTTCCCTCACTTATTGTTGGGGTTAGGTTCCAGGACCTCCCGCAATAAGTGAAAAACCACAATGTAGGGATGCTCTATTTATTTTAATATTTATACATTATTTTAGTAGTTATACACTAATTTAAGTCTTTATAAACTTAAAATAAAGTGAAGGAAATGAAGGAAAGGCCCTTCAGGGAGGACTGAGGAGGGAAAGTGCCTTGGTGAACGGCAGCAGCAAAACCCCACAAAACAGCAAAAATACCATGATATATATTTTAAATTAATATTTTTTTAAAAATACCATGATGAATATATTTTAAATTATTTTTTTCAAAAACGTCACATTGTACAGAAAATAAAACAATATAAATGTTAAAACTCCGTTCAACTCTACAGTTTAACACCAACAGTATCTAGCCTATTGTGTTTCCGTTCAATTTAATATGCTGGTTCCTCGTAGCTAACCATGAGATATTTGGCCACCAGGTTGGTTGTCTCCTTGTGTTTGTCGTCGAGCAGCCAGTATAGGGAACACTGTATATCCAATACAGAGGGCAGTCATACCTTTTGAAATACTTGGTGTTAGACGTCACTGATAGGCTTTTCAAAATAAAACATATAAATGAAATAGAAATCCATGAAAATAAAGTTTGCTTTTGGGTATTCCTCTTAGGTTGCAGTGCAGATGGAGTTGTTTTTCACTGACAAAGAGTATGAATTTGCCAGATAGTGACATTTGGCAAGCATACTGGCATTTCCTAGTCTTTTCTGCAAAAAATGTCAGAGAGAAATTTTACACCTGAACTTCTCCCACTCCCCCCATGTAGTAGATTGTATATAAAGGCAATAGAAGCAATATTGCATATAAAGGCAATAAGTTGCCAAGTAGAAATGTAATAAGCTACTTGGACCAGATGATGCTAACCTTAATTTTATGTATTTAAAATTAAAACACTGGATTTTAAAAACAAAAGGATATTAGAGACAAAGATGAAGTACTTTGGCCACATCATGAGAAGACAGGAAAACTTAGAGAAGATAGTGAGGCTGGGAAAAATGGAAGGAAAAAGGAAGAGGGGCTGACCAAGAGCAAGATGGATGGATGGTATAGTTGAAGTGACTGGCTTGACTCTGAATGAGCTGGGGATGGTGATGGCCAACAGGGAGCTCTGGCGTGGGCTGGTCCATGAGGTCCTGAAGAGTCGAAAGCGACTGAACGAATAAACAACAAAAAACAGCAACAACAAGCCTACAGTTTTGAAGTAATCAAGATACCGATTTTTTTCTTATATCTCCCTCCACTCCCAAAATAAATATCTCAATACATTTGTACTTTATAACTAGAAGTAGCTTCTTGTCCAGCTTTTCCAAAGGTTTTGTCCATCAGTGGTTTCTTAGAAAGTATAGCACTTATGGGATAACAAGATGTATGCTGTTCTGTGTAATTGGATAAGAGGCAAGCAGAGGTTGGCTTTCATAATCCAGAGAATGTAAACAGTAAATGGTGGCCTCTCCTAAGAGTATGGATTAATTTTGAAAATTCTGTTAAGTATGAGATGAGTTGTGAAATAGTTATTTTACAAACAATGGAAATAGTAGAGTATGGTACAAACTACAGTCTTTGAAGAGCTTCACAAAGAAGTTATCAGATTTGTTTTCTAATTATACAGTTTATGCATTACAAAGTTTTATTGTGCCTTGTTCCCTCCCCTGCTTTTAAATGCTGTTTAACACCTCTTCATACATTTACAATGCTGGTCTGTATTTGATATCGCTCCCGTTCTTCATTTCAGTGATAAATCGTTCATTGACTTGCAAAGTCGTGCCTGCTGAGACAAAGAAGCTTAAATAAGGGGGCTTTGAAGCCCACCAAATCGGTTGTACCATTTAGAAAGGGCAAATTCTGCAATTAGGAAATATATGGGTTTTAGAAAAATTATCTATATTTACAGTTAAGATATTGTGGTATTTTGTTCCACCTATTTTTTCCACTCTCAAAGAAAGACAGACAGACAGAAAGTAAGTAAGTAAGTCTGGGCTACTATAGGGGAAAACTGGGGGTTCTTTTGTAGGAAGGAATATTTCATAAGACATATTGGCATGTTAATATTTAGATTCATTCAGTTGAAATGTCTGCTGATAGATTCAGGACAAGAGACTAAAACCTTCCTTTGCTCATTGTGTAATTAATATAAGAAATTAATTACTATAGTGTGTGACACTGACCATTAATATAAGCTGCACTTATGTGAGGAGGGCACAAACATATGAGTTATTAAGTATTGAAAGGAAGAGGCTTTTCCTTGGTAGTTTCCCAAGGTGAGTTTGCATCCACCAACTTTCTCTGTCATGAGCTCAATTTGTATACTCAGAGAAGGAAAAAGGGGTGGGATCATGCCTGGCTGGACCAGGAAATGCTTGTATCTACACTAAACGTGAGCAGCTAGTGACCTCTATACAAGCCTGTCCCTTCTTTCCAAGTTTGATCTGGCCACTGTCAGATTTTATGGTGCAGCATAACAGTAACCCTCAACAGGTTCTAGGTGGGACATTAACCTAGGGAATCATCTTCAGGATGCAAAATCTTCAAAGCACTCCCAGACATGGTGCTGGTGTAATTTTTCATCTATTGGAATCAATGGAGATAGAAGAAAAGGAACAAAAGTTAAAATGAGCTACCTGTGTGGTTTTGTTTTGGTTTTAAAGTCTGATCTTCATTAAATAAGAAGCTGTGAGAGAAAAGACCAATATACCTACTGTGGATTTTCCCTGATAGAATCTTCTTGGTGAGTTTATAGATCCATGAAAAATGCTGTCCAAGGGATCCAGATAAAGTTTCATTCTTTCAGTTGTGATTGAGGGACTAAAGAGGGTTTGATGTTATGTGCATCCAACATAATATTTATTAGACATAATGTCCAAAAACGAGACCTCCATGTGTACAGGCTGTTTTGTTAACCAGATAGTGAAGAATTGAAGTTGGCTTTCACCAGCATGTCTAGTTGTAAGTTAGTTAAGGGAAATGTGAAACCTTTTGTCTGATCCACTGTGTAGACACAAGTATTACAAGTAATGTGTTGAAAATTTTAATTTGGGAGAACCCTGGCACCTTCATAGCTCAGCTCTTTTTTGGGGAAAACAGTAAATACTGATCTTTGGAGATGATAATTTTTGTATAGTTTTTCCTTAAGAAAGAACGTTTTGCTCTCTGTATATTTTTGTCCCCCCCCCTTTTTTAAAAAAACTTGGAATGTTGCACTGTATATTTCCAGTGTTTATGTTTAATAATGCTAGTGCTCGCATCAGGCTTTTTTCTTGTTGGTTGGGTTTAGTAGGAATTGAAGTTTTTCAAATCAATTTATTAGGCTTGTTTGACCCCCCCCCCTCGTTTCGGATGTAGGGGGCGCTGGTGGTTTGGATCTAAATTCAATTCTGATTTTCACAGAAATAAAGTTCAAAACTGTTGAAAACTTACGAGACTTCCGAATCCTTCGTTAATGCTTTAAAAACGTTATTTCCTGTTTCATTGGGTGGACTTTTCTTTGAAAGTAGTTGTTTTATTCCAGAAAAAAAGGAGGGGGGGGGGAAGCAAAGGGAAGAAATATGCATCCAAACTGGGTTAAACACAGCTCTCGCCCAGGACTGATGTGGGAGAGAAGGAAATCCGCATCCAAACTGGTTTAAACATGGTTCTCCCGCGTCAGACCTGGGATGAGAGCCGTGTTTAACCCAGTTTGGATGCAGACGTCCTTTCCTCCCGTGTCAGACCTGGGGCGAGAGCTGCATCCAATCTGGGTTAAACACGGCTCTCACCCCAAGTCTGGCGCGGAAGAGAAGGACGTCCGCATCCAAACTGGGTTAAACACGGCTATCGCCCCAGGTCTGACGTATTCAAACTGGGCTCTCACCCCAGGTCTGACGAGAGAGAGCCATGTTTAACCCAGTTTGGATGCGGATGTCCTCCTCTCCCGCATCAGACCTGGGGTGAGAGCCCAGTTTGGATATGGCTCTTGTCCCAGGTCTGACGCGGGAGGGTAGGACATTCGCATCCAAACTTGGTTAAACATGGCTCTCGCCCTAGGTCTGATGTGGGAGGGAAAGGAAACGAAGGGAATCCATCCACACTGGTTTGAAAAGCTGAATCATTTCTGACTCACTTACTGATTCGTAAGAGAAATGGCGGAAAAAGCTTCGAAATGGCAAAGGATACTTCCAGGTTCCCAAATCGCTTAGAAATCACTTCAAAAAGAAATTTGATCAGAATTTATTCCGAATTAAGAAGATTCAGAACGAACCTACCCAGGCCTACAATTCATAGAACCTGAAGCGTTTTATGTTTTAAATGTAGTAGAAATATTTATGAAGTTCTTATAATATGTCTGTAAAGCATACTAAAGGAAGAAACTGCTTAAGGGAAAGGTGTGGCTTCATTGCAATGCACTTGACTAGAAAAAAAGAAGTCCTAGTATCAGTTATAATGGCTTACAGTTAAATAGGTGATTTGAAGAATTATCTTTTGTTGATCGGATAGAAGGTGCATTTGTGACAGATCACACCAGAGATAGATGCCCTAATATTCTAAAATTCCAGTTTCAGATAAAGGTGTTGCATATTTGCAGTTTTATGGAGCTAGCTTGTATTGACCTACTTAATTTTGTGGTTAATCCTGTGTTTATGCAAATTCCATTTTCTTTGTATTACAAAACCATTCTGACCAAAAGCAGCCCAAACTTGTCCATGGGTGCATTACAGTGTATGTCTTTATCCCACTGAAGTGTTTTTAATATTACTGGATTCATTTGTTTACTTTTGTTTGTGAATTCACCTATAAGTGTCCTCTGCTGAGGTTCTCAAACTATGGACTACATTATATATAGAAAGACTCCATTCTACAGATACCATGGTCCTCAACAGGAAAATATTTTAAAGATAAAGAGGAACTAGATTATAAAAATACTGCTGTAATATGTGCCCTGCTTAGTACCCAAACACTTTCTGGACCATTTTCAGAGGCACAGAAAACACTATAATAATCTAAACAAAATATTACAGTGGAATGGGTCACTGAAGCTGAGATGTCTCATCTGATTCTAATCATGAATAAATAGTATGGAATTTGCAGCTGTTTAGGCTAGTATCTGTAAAATTAATGCAGGGGTGCCCACACTTTTTCAGCATGCGAGCTACTTATAATAAAACCAAGTCAGAAAGATCTACCTACCTCCTCAAGGCTGGGGAGGGGAGGGGGCAGGGCTTGGTGCGGCCTGGCTCCACCCCCTCTGGCTTCAGCTCTACCAGCAGCTTCTCCAGGCTTGACGATGGCAGTGCCAAGCCAGTGGTGGCATAGCTAGCACAAGGCCGGTTTGGCATTGCCATCCTCAAGCCTGGAGAAGCTGCTGGTAGAGCGGAAGCCAGAGGGGGGGGCGGAGCCATGCCAAGCCTCGCCCCCTCCCCCTCTAGCTTTGGAGCTCCCAGCAGCTTCTCCAGGCTTGACGGTGGCAGTGCCAAGCCAGTGGTGGCATAGCTTGCGCAAGGCTGGCTTGGCCCTGCCCTCTTCAAGGCTGAAGCAGCTGCTGGGAGTGCCGAAGCTGGGGAGGGGCGGGGCTTGGCGCGGCCTGGCTCCGCCCCCTCTGAGAAGCACCCCATCCGGCTGCAATCTACCTCCTTCGGTCCCGCGATTGACTGGTCGATCGCGATCGACTTCCTGGGCAGCCCTGAATTAATGGAATTTCACCTCCAGTGATTGTGGATTTTAAGAACCAAAAATAAATAAATGCTGACTTCATATATTCACACTGATGAGTCTGGACTTGGAACTCAAACTGACCTGGAAAATCAGTTTGGGTCTATGGTGGATTGTTCAGTGACAACATCAAAGCTGTACAGAAGCTCTGAAAAGCAGATACTTTTCCAAGAGGACAGGAGAAATGAGGCGGACTTGAGGTACAAACCCGGGGGCTGCATCTGACCCCTGGGGCTTAGTTTTCCAAGCCTGCTGTATAAGGAATTATATTGCCATGAAGATATATCTAGCTAAGTGTCTTGTGAAGGAAGTATGAGCAAGATGATCTGCTATTGTTACTTGACGCCAATGGTTTTGACAAGTATCACGTCTAGAAGCACGATGCCAATGTTTATTTTATTTCAACTGCATAAATACGGTAACTCGCTTTAGTACAGAAAATTCTTGGATATTCTTTTCAAACCATCAACCATATTTTTGTAGCTTGTGTATATGTGTACACACTATCTTGCATCAAAGTTCACTTTATGTTCCAGGTGGGTTAAGTTCTCAAGTGTAGAATCTGTGGTAATTGCTTAATTTATGTTTATTTAGGGTCTTCCTATATATTATTTTCCTAATTGTTAATCTTGCCCGTTGCCCCTGTTTTCAGTGTTCCATTTTTCTTTTTCAAAGTTTCTATTGAAAACAATGATACAATAAAAGATTTTAAATATTCCTAAAGCAGATATGAAAGGTTTTTTCGTTTTGTTACTGATAGCAGTGCTTGTTCCTTGATATTTGCTGGATAGTGTGATGGGCTGTTCAGCAGAGGTCCACAGAAGTGATAGGAAAGTATGTTCTGTTTTTGCCCACTGAGATTTGCTTCCCTGTGTTGATTGTTCTGAAAGCGGTTACGTAAACTGCTGAATGTGATCATAATTTCCCTTTCTTTTTGTTCATACAAAGGTCACTTATTTTCCCACAAACAATGCTCTAACTGGTCTCACAATAAGAATAGTTAGGCAAGCATGAAATTAATGTTAACGCTAGGTGTGAAGAATTGATTTGGCATTTTACCAAGAGCCAGCAAGAAACTGAGCTGCCTGAAATGCATGATGCTGTAATTGGTATCAGACAGGCTTTCACCACTTTGATGTCTAACCTCAATGACAAATGATTTATTTATCAGCTCAATTTTCTGATTTTGAGAATATAGAGAATGTATAAGAATGTGGAGATCTACTTTTGTCCCTTCATTACTTTGCTTGTTTCTGCTCCAGACAACATTTTGATTTTTCCATTATTGCAATGGCCCCAGGGAAACAACACTTTTTTGAAGGACGACTCATTTACAGATATGTGGTTTTGTGTGATTTCCCCCTGTTACAGCAGATTGCTTAATGTACAGAAATACTTGCATTGATTTATCAATAATGTTCAACTTCTGGTATGTATTACATTGTACTTCATAGACCAATAGAGCCAAAATATTTTAAGCATGCTTACTCCCATATACTTCAGTGGGAAGAAGTGTAACTAAATCTAAGGATTTTATTTTAATTATCGTGTTATTTCACATATGATAAAATGAGCAGAAATACAAATTATAGCCCTGTGGCATGTAATGCAGAGATACCTTTTGAAATACTTCACATAACTAGCAACTATGTCAATTTGATTCTGAATTTTTTAGCCTTGTCCTATTCTTGTTTTCTTGCAGAATACACACTTGGTAAAGGTTTGCAGCATTGTACATCATTGTGAATAGGAGCAGTGTATCCATAGTCTACTTGTTAAGCTCATTCTGTGGCCTTGAGTGGCACTACTTTCTTTCAGTGAAGCACTAAGCATTCTTAAAAGATTTAGTAGCTAGTGGCTTAAAGCGTGCTTACCTCTACTTAATTTGGCAATCTAATTAGTCTTTCTCTTAGGTAATGCTTCTTCCTATCCAAGAGATGTTGAGTAGCAATTATATCCCTTTTGAGTTTGAGGTGGAACATGAAGAACAATGCCAGCATTGTGTATTATGAGCCCACCTTGTGTAATAATATCTCAAGTGCTGTGGCTTCTCTCTAAAGCAGCATGGGGAAGGAATGGAGCAGACAACCGATCAGTAGTGGAGAAAGTACTTAACCCTGTCTGCTAACTTTCCCCTGCCCATTCACCCCACCAGCTGTCCTTCTGATCCCCCCTCAAATCTATGATAGAAAATGTGGTTCTAGAAACTTGAAGGAAATAATAGTGGGTTAAATAAATGTTTTAAGCATATGTTTTAAGAATATCTGTTGATTTCATCCCGATTGTTTTACTTTGCAGGACAAGTCATGGTGTTTATTGGGAACTCAATCCATGTGGCCTGTTCTAAGTGCTTTAGAAATAACAAATGATATTTCCCTTCTAGCCCTAATTATTATTTCTTGCACTTTTCCACCAGCCCTTGTCCAGAAACTATTGCACAAGCTCCTAGCCCTCTGAGCTCAGTATTTATTATGTTTCAGGCTATTGATTGTTTTATGATGTTGTGTTATGTTTTATGATGTGTTTATTTAATTTTTAATTTTTATTTTATTGCGTCATGTTCTTAATCTATATTTGCCCAAGCTTGTCCCCATGTAAGCTGCCCCGTCTCTTCGGGGAGATGGAGGTGGGGTATAAAAATAAAGTTATTAGCATTATATAGAAGAAAGAGGGATGGAAAATATTCCAGTCTCTTAGAAATCTGATAAACTTTATACAGCCTTGTACGTGGTCTACTACCAAAAATGAATTAAGCTCTTTATAACCCCAGTTATATTAAACCCACATTTTAATGGAAATTAATATGGTTGTAATGACATATTCAGGCAGGGGAATTATTTTTTAGGGATGGTGGATCTGAAGCTAGATCACTATTGGCTTGAAACTTAGGAATTTGAAGTGCTCTCAAACCATACTTTATTGGAGTTTTAAAGCCACCCAAGGCTGGCACTTCGGTATAAATAAAACATTTGCTGAACATTTGTTCAACTGCTTTTCTTTTTAGTGGTGGAAGAATCTATTCTTTTTCATTCCATGTTATTTCTGCTCTTGGTACCATTTTTTTCTTTTAAAGTAGCAGTGCCCTTGAATACAAGCTGGCTTTGTAAATTGATATATACCTATACAAACACTTAAAATGGTTCTCTCTGTGCACTGTGAAGTATAGGGGCAGTTCTAATTTTAATGCCTTGTGTATCTGTGTTACAGTTACTTTTAAAAACACAATCTGATATAGCTTATTTATTATTTATTTATTATTCAAACTTGTATGCCATCAATCCCCGAGGGCTCGGAGCAGCTCACAAAATCCACTAAAACACATCATAATACAGAAAATTTAGCAAATTAGTTAAAAACAGAGTTAAGATTCAAAGGCCAGCCAGAACAAATGGGTCTTACAGGCCCTGCGGAACGCCGACAAGTCTCACAGGGCCCGAACTTCGTTTGGCAAAGTGTTCCAGAGCGACGGCGACACAACAGAGAAGGCTCTGCCGCTCATAGATGTTAGGCGAATGGCCTTGAAACTGGGTATTCCAGTAGATTTCGGTCTTCAGAGTGAAGTGATCTCTGGGGGTTGGTAGGGGGAGAGACGGTCCTTCAGATACACTGCTTGCAAAGAGTAGGCTCAGAATGCCAGTGTTCTAGCTCTATTGACACTTCACAAGAGAAGAAGTAGCATGGCAAGACAAAAAAATGAGAAAGTTGAGCTTGCCTAGGATGCTTTTATTCGTAAGATGGTAAAAGATAGCAGAAGACTTTACCTTTTCATTCTGCTTATTGCGCAGAATTGTATTCTATTACTGTAAAGATACATTACCAATCTGGGCCTTAATTGATTGAATGGGAGGGCTGACTAGAAGCAGGTTACCTTAGTTAGACCCTCCCTCCACAAGAAAGATCATATTTTTGTATATGTGCATTTTTGTCTTTGCATGAAATACATTGTTAATGCAACAGATGTGTATTGTATTAGGCTATCTGTAAAATGGTAAGAGGGAAAAGACATTCCCATTACTATGTATTCATAATATGGAGTAAAGTTACTGGGAAATCTTTTTGTCTTGGAGCTCTTGAGTCATTCTGTACAACAACATATCATAAACACAGACTCCAAAAATACCCATTTTGTGATTTAATTATATCTATGCTGACATGTGGCATCTAGTTTAAAATCTTGAGAATCTATGCTGTAGACATTTAGGTTTTTTCTGGCAGAAAGGTTTTTGATGGAAACTTCTATCAGCAGAACAGAGAGTGAAACCATTTTCCCCTTTCCTCCTGCAGACCAGATCCAGCAGGGTGGTTTCAGGACACTTTGCAGTAGTTAGCAAGTGATACAGAGAAGAGAAGAGGTCACTAAGATTAGCTTGTTTTCTCATTTTGCTGGGTCGAAGATGAATCTATCAGCACAAGGGCACTAGTTAATGTCTAAGATGGACTTGTTAATGTGCTAGCTCTTATGGAAAGTCTTACAGGTATATAAATGTAGGGTTGATTTTCTCAAGTTGGAAGATTAATCTAGGTAGCTCAGTACTGATAGTGCTCTTCTTTTTCTCATCTGCGACCTTGTCCATCAGTACTATCAGGATGATATAGAAGGAATCTTAGAAGACCAGTTATTTTGTACAAAGTATTTTAAAAAGATAATCTTTCAGATTTATAGATGGGTCTGCTAATTATGAATAGTCAGAATTATTTCTAGTTGCCAAGCAGAAAGTAGTGGAAGTCCATCTTGCCCCTTCCATAAAATTAAGAAGCTCTGGAAGAGTTTGCTTGTTCTCATAAGGTTGTATTCCTTTTGGTTCTCTTTCTGAAAATTAAATGTTGCTCCCACTCTCAGCCCAGGAAACAAGCTCTCCACGCAATACTATTTTCAATGCCAGTATTGAAAATGCTGGGAGCTTTCCCTTCTCTTCTCCACCTCATTCCATTACAGTTTTTTTCTTTCATCAGTGTCTCTTTATATTATCTTTTGTTACTATTTATTAGTTATGGCCCCGGGATTTGTCTCATTTGTTTCTTTCGTGTTTTTGTTTCGTATGATTCATTTGAATGGCACAAAATGGTACACCCCTTTCCTTTATGGAAATATCAGTAAAAGGAAAGGTAAGTGGGAACAGTAACCGTTTGGTTGGCTGATGTTCGGCACTTGGTGCTATCAGCCAAGCAAATGGTTACCATTCCCACTTAGCTCAGCAGTCAGCTGTAAGCCCTGCCAGGGCCTACATCCGAGCGCACCAGGCTTTGCTGCCAATGCACCGAAAATGTTTGTTTTTTGGACCTTGGACAAAAAAGCTCATTTGGAAAAATGCCTGTTTTTGGGAGAGGTGCTCAAAACAAAAATGGGGCCTTACGAATGAAACAAACCAGAAAGGATAGTGGTTCTGCACAACTGCACAAAGCTACTCTTTATTGTCTTTTGTGAAAAGAGTAAATGAGAGAATGACAAAAGCCAATTACACAGCCCAGCCAATCATCGTCATTATCATAATCATAATCTTGGTTTCATAGTTTTCAGACCAGATCTTGGAGTTATTTGGAATGCTGATTCAGAAAATTACATTGGATAGGCTACATCAAGTCCTAGTTTATCATTATTCTGTATGGGCAAACAGATGATGACTGGTATATGGCATATGTTCTATATTTCAAAAACTAGGACTGATAGAAAAGAACTGGTGCCATTTTTGGAATGAGCAGGTCAAATATCCCTAGAAACAGGTATGGCATTTGAGGCACCAAAATGTGTGTTGGCCAGTGTTACAAGCAAGGTTAGAGACTATTGAAAGGCTATAGTGACTGACAAAAGAGGATGCCAAATGACTTTTTAAATTCTGTTCAATCAATGCACATATTATCTGGAAGGAATATAATCTCAGAAGTGAGGGATGGAGGCTGGGTTGTGAAGCAAATACTGTTGCTGATATCAAAATGTGAGAGACTTTGTTCATGCATTTTGAACTGAAGCCTTTCTTTAGGAGATCAGTACTGTTCTGATAAGTTTAGTGGATAATCTAGTGTGTGTATTTAAGTCAACCAGATGGTAGTTGAAAAGTTAGGATTTACTTTCAGACTTGAACTGTCTGCAACTAATTAAATCCAGACCTAAGAAGCATTAAATCTTAAATTGTGTTGATACAGATAAACTTAACGATGTTTTTTCTTTCTCGCTGAAATTCTATTTTCACTCACGTAGCATAATATTTGTTTTGTAGGTGCTGGAGAATCTGGTAAAAGTACCATTGTGAAGCAGATGAAGTAAGTAAAACTGTCTTTTAGACTGAAAATAATGTGAATGCACTCTGATTGGATCACAGAAACAATGTTTCCATTTTGGGGCTTGTTCTTTTCAGCTTAACATCATCCATCCTGCCTTTGGGGCATTTATTATAGAGTTGTGACAAGATCCTATAGGAAAGAAATGAATTGTGCTTAAATATTGGGATCCATAGGTCCACTTGTCCATATTAAATGTTTCCTTTTATCACTACAAGGAGGACCTCTCACGTTTTGTTTGCTTGCCCTTCCTACTGTATTCTCAGAGCCATTTCCATCAGATTATGGAAGAACCTCCAATCTTATGGAAGAGTATTAGGAACTCACCCATTTAAGGCTGGGCCCAGACCAGCCTGGCAGTTTGGCATCCAGTATGGCCAGGAAAGGGGGGAATGGCTTGGAGCCTTCCCTGGGAGGAGTTAGGGAGAGAGCTGCCTGGGAGGAGCTCTGAGTTAAGGGGAGGAGCCGAACTACTGGAGGGAGAAAGAAGGAGCTTATTTGCCAGTTGACAAGCTGAGTGAGGGTGTCTGCTAGCTCCAGGAGAGTTCAGTCTTTCTTGTCAGGACTCATAGAGTGAAGAGTCTCTGTATCAAAGCTCTGAAAGAGACAGCAGTCTTTAGTGACAGCTGTGTGAGCTGGAAGAGAAAGCTCTGTGTGATAGCTGGCAAGTGGCCAGTCACAGGTTTTCTGAAATCTCTAATTTGGGGATTAGCTCATCTCTTTGTAAGAAGCTAGCTAGAGGAACACTCTTAGAGTTAGGGTGTTAGCTAGGTGCTTCTTGTAGGCTGAGAAATTACCTCAGTGAACTATCTTAGATAGTTGATTTATAGACAGCTCACTTCTAGTTTAATTATTAGGGTGAGAGAGGTCTAGATTAGACAAGTGTCCGCCCTGTCTGTTTAACATTTAAGATCTAAGATTGAGTACACCATTTTGCTGTAACCATCACGCTAACGAACCTTAATTGATTACCATTACGCTCTTGTGCCTCACTTAACAACCAATACGCTCTGTGCCTTTCAAAAGCCTGATTAGTTAATAAAAGTTTGTTTGTTAACTTTTAAGAAAAAGCCTCTATTGTGCTCTTTACATCAGCTGTGTGATCCAGTTCCAGTATTTTTCACATTCCCCATTCTAAAAGAAGATTTTTCCTCAGCGTCCTCTTAGTTTAATTTGGTGAATATTATTAGAGCCTAGCTGAAGGGTTATTTTGTTTAAGAAATCTTAAAAGTAATATTTTAGGTTGGTGGTAGCGAAAGAAGAGAAAATCCTCCAGAATTTAAGAGCCAAGTCGTCACAAAGAGCTTTCTGGATTGTTCAGAGGCTGCCTCAAGTATAGCTGGCCCGAAGGTTGCAATGTAGGCAGAAATTAATATAATATAGTTATATAGCTATGAAGAAGCAAAAATTATTTTTACAGTATTATCCTTCTGTTCTTCCTTTGAGCAAGGGACACTGGTGATTTTTTTCTTCCTTGTCTTATTTCTATAACTATACTCTGAGATCTAATAAAGAGACTTATTCAGTTGCAGATTGTTCAGTAACGGAGACTTGTTTCTCTGTTCTGATACTGAGACTGTAATTAATAATGCTTTTTTTCTTCTCCAGAATCATTCATGAGGATGGCTATTCAGAGGAAGAATGCAAGCAGTATAAAGTGGTTGTTTATAGCAATACTATTCAGTCAATAATTGCAATAATAAGAGCAATGGGACGGCTAAAGATAGACTTTGGGGAAGTTGCCAGAGCTGTAAGTATTGTGTTAGCTCAGTTGTACTAGATGTAATGACAAGTTTTGGTGGTATTTGTTTATGAAATTGGTATTGAAAAAACACAAGATGGGAATAGTATGTGTTTGATCACAAAACTTTTGAAGCGCATAATATTTTGCTTTGAGTGTTTTGTTACAATGACAGTTGCCAGGAGATGTAAAAGACTCCCACGTGAACCAATCTACACATTAAGATTTTCTTGTGAAATCATTCTCTGGGTTCATGCTTTTGGAGGTTAGATGGGTTGTGACTAAAAAGAAACCCATTTTACTTGTGATGCCTTGCTTAGGGAATGATGTCCCCAAAGAGGAAGTGTATTTGGTGGCCATTTTGCTACCAAATGATGCCTTTAAAAAAAAAAAAAAGAGTACAGACTTTTAAAACTGTTTAACTTGATCTACTCTTTAATTTCTGGTCTCAGTTATCTGTTATTTTCTTGTTAATGTTGTTTTAAATTGAATTCACCTTTATTTTAGGTAAACTGTTGCTTAAAATAAATAATGTGAGTTTACCCAGTGTTTTTCCCCCCAGTGAATTTTGATGGAAATCTCATTCAGCTCAAATTCAGTGCAAAGCACTCTGCTGGAACTCTGCCTAGTTATCTTGTACATCAATAATTGCTTTCCTTTTATGTAGACAGTAATAAATAGCAATTGTTTTTCAAATCCTCATGATGAATTGTCCAGAACTTGGATACTGACATGTTATATAGTATTGATGATGTTTTTCATTCTAAAGGTCCAATTTGAATTTGTGCTTTTCATAATTGATGTTAATTTGAGTGAACTTTTACTAGACAGTGTGGCCGCTATGTCTGTGGGCTCATGATCCTCAGATTCAAATGTATATAGACGTCTGCTTCTTTCTTCAAGGTTGTGGCATTTGGTAAGGCAGAAGAAGGTGGCTGGTGCTGCTTGCCACCACCTTTGCTGCCGTTCTACTCCATTTAAAATAAGAAATTATTATATAAGCCTTGCCAAGTTTTGCAGTATTTCTGGAAACCTCATAAGGTTTTCAGAGAGACTGCAAGCACCAAGCAAGAGTTATACAGCAAGCTCCTATTAAAAATGGTGTAGAACAGCAGCAGAGGTGGCAACCAACCCTGGCCACTAAGTGTGCCACATTTTTCGGGTTTCCTCACCTATAAATCACCAGCCAGCCACCTGCTTCTGTCTTGTGCCTTGAACACAACTGGGGCACTGGCTCCACTGCTGCCCTATGCCATTTTTAAGTTGAACATGCATATTTTGGGGGTATCTGTAAGGGGTCCTTAAACCAATCTCTCACGAATACCAAGGGCACACTATACTCCCTCAGAACTTCTAGGAAACAGCAGCCTTTACTTTTCTTAGTACACCCACTTACATGGTCAGTATACCCTGTTATATGAACCCGTCTTTCAGAGTACCTTGTAAAATAGTTTCTGTAGTTTGTAACTGATAGTTTTGATGACGATAGTTTCAGGAAAGAAAACTTTTACTGGTGTTGAGAAGCAATTCTTCCAGTGTTGTTGGTTAAGCAATATGTGTTGTTGTTCCATGCAACAATAATTATTTAACCTGTTTTCCCTCTATAGGATGATGCCCGCCAGTTATTTGTTCTAGCAGGAAGTGCAGAAGAGGGAGTCATGACTCCTGAACTTGCAGGAGTGATAAAACGGTTATGGAGAGACCCTGGAGTTCAAGCATGTTTCAGCAGATCAAGAGAATATCAACTTAATGATTCTGCATCCTAGTAAGAAACTCATTTTATAGATTTTAAGAACTTTCATGACTGAAGCCATGTTCTCAGCAACTCACATTAAATAAACCACATCCTTCCGGAACTGTGGTTTATTTTGCAAAATTACTGTGAGACAAATGAGCTGTTCTAAAGTGTATGTCTCAGTCATGGAGAAACTTTATGTGAGGATATATAACACAGGCATTTTTGGAATATTCATTGAAGTTGGTAATCTAGCTTGGCCTTGAAGATTCCATGCTTTATACTTGGTTGATTAAAGTGAACTGTATTCCTCAAAGGAAAAGGCTGGATTTGTTTTTGTTCCCTGTGATACTCATTTTTGCTATCTGCTTTAATGGCGCTGAGCAACCTGCTTTTATTGGCATTTTTGTGACCTCCTCCTTGAAATTGAAATTCACCGCAGAACAAAGTAGTACTGTTTCTTCTTATTTCTTTTTTTACTTGGTAAAGTGCCATCTTTAAATTGTTGACTTTCATTTTGTCATACTGTTGACCTTGGTTTTGTCTTGAATTTTGTGAGGAATTTCACATAATATTGGTCTAACTATTTCCAGGAGACTCACTGCATTCATCTGAAGGAATAAATTTAACTCTGAAAACCTATGGTATAAGAAATGGCTCAGCTGTGAAGGTGCTATGATATCATTTGCTTCATTCTCAATCTAATGAGAGTTATTAGAGAGCAATTGGAAAACTATAATATGAAAGAAGAGGTATCCCTCTCAAGAGCTCCCTTGACATGATGCTTCTGATTTTCTATGGTCTTTCTGATGTTCTGAGTTCTCAATCCCTATCATGCAGTAAAACATAGTTGTAGTTTAGCAGTATCCGTGGGAACACATGTCCCCACCCCAGTAGCATAAAAATGATAGGATGTACAACTGTTGCCTATATTATTATTAATAATAATAATATACACTTTATTTATATTCTGCTTTATCTCCCCGGAGGGACTCAGAGCAGATTACAGTACACATATAAGGCAAACATTCAATACCTTTTACACAAACAACGACATACAATACACAGATAAGGTAAAGACCTTTTCCATTTCTGGTGTCTGGAGGTGATGCTCAACTCCGACCATGGGGAGGTGCTCTTGTTCCATTTTCCATGCTGAAGGAGCCTGATATCCGTATAATATCTGAACACGATTGCTGGCCCATGTTCAGAGTTCCCCTTGTGGGACATTTAAGACTCTTTTCAACCATGGAACATGTGATGAGCTCCATGCCTCTCCATGCTAGAAAAGAAGCTGAAGTGTTCTATGAGGGGGGACATATCTCAATGTGATGAGGTTGATTGCTGGAATTCTGCCCTTTCAGGACACTTCTGCCTCTTTCCATCTACAGAGGGCTATACATGACTATGCCAGAAGTAGTTTAAGTCATGATTAACTCATGTGATGAGTTCAGTGCCTCCATGTTTGAATAGAGGCTGAAGTGTCCTACGACTGGGAAATTTCTCAAATGTGTTAGGTGGCAGGTGGATATATTAATTAGAAGAAAAGCTGAAAAAGAAGTTGTTTCCTATTGAAGGATAATTTTCACATTTTTCAGCAATTTGATCGAGATTTTTTAACTTATAGGTTCTCTTATTTGAAGAAGTTAATGTTTCATGTTTCTGTTGGGATTGTATATGACCATCATGAATACGGACAAGGAAATTGATCAATTTTATGTTGGTAAAGACTTGCTAAATCAGTTCTTGGCAGCAACAGATGAAATAGAACTAAAACAGTTCTCAAACAATGCTGTCGGGGGATTACATAGGAGGGAAACATAATATGTTCAGCTAATTCATTGGTTTTTTTTATCAAAACAAGAGTACAAATCTATTTTTGGGACTTAAAGCATAAAGGTGTGACTTCATGGTGTGGATGGTTGATAGGTCTTGATTTTGTAATCTCTCTCTGGCATTACTTCGCGAACAAATATTTTTACGAAGGACTCATCCCACGCTTTCTACAAGCGCATTGATGACAGAGGTTGGATGTGTCCTTCGAGCCAGTGCAATGGATTTTTCTGGTGCAGCGCAGCGTGCACAGAACTGGCCTCACCCTTTAAACCAAAGGTTCGTCTGCCGGGCCCTAGCAAGCTTGGATGGTGGCAGCGAGGTCCTCAGGTCATAGGTTTGATATGAGTTTCCTTCTCTAGATGATTGACCTTACAGGGTTAAACGAGCACCATCTGCCCGGGTTTGAAATTAGAGTTTTCTTTCTCTTAGGATGGTTGCCAAAAGGCTAGAGAGCCCATCCTGCCCATTGACGCTCTTTGTCAGACCCTTTGGTTGTGACCTGTCTGGCATGGGAGGCCCTACCGGTGGCTACTATGCCACCGCCAGCATAGCTCACAGCTTCATTAGGGTACGCAAGCCTCTCCCCCGTGACAAGGGGGCGCCAATGGAGAGTAATTTTGTAGTAACAGTATTTTAATCAGGGGGGTTTCCTCAGTGGAATCAGTGGAATTACAAGAAATTTGGAAGGGGTCAGTTAACATTGAAGCTACTACAACAAATATGCCTCAAAACGCCATCTCAAACAACAGTGTACTCTGAATTAGTTTTGTTGACTTAGTGTTTGGCCAGCAATTGCAGGAGAAATGGGGGAGTTTTCAATAAAATATGTAGTTCTTTTAAAAAGAAAACGCACAGTACTGAAATGGATTGAAATCCTTGTCAAAGTAGGAAAGCATAGAGTATCTAATCTAATTCATAAGATTGCTATAAAATGAAATACTACTCTTCATTACATTTTCATGGAGTAAATATGATCATGATGAGCAGTGATCCTGCTCTCTTCTTTATTATATGATTTAAACTATTCTGCCGTAGTATTATTATTATTTCATGTCAAAAGCATTCCACAAATAAGTATAAAACTGATAAAAATAGAGGGAACACAAGCAGTTAAATAATTTTTGACCAAAAATGGGCAGCAACAACCACATTATCTGTAGCTTTAATAAATAAATAAATATGATAGGCACCAATTTGATTCACTGAAGCTACTTCCTGTTATGTGCATGCCTCTCTGCAATGCTAAAATACGTTGTTTTCGTTTTCAACCCCCTGCTTACTTTATCTCAAATATTGCACTTTTACAGATTCCCTTGCCACCCTTTGGGACTTTAAATAATTCTTTGTCTTTACATAAAGCAAGGCATTGTGGACAAGCATACATATGCAGAGTTGCTAGTTATGCTCCACAGAATCAAGGTGGAGGATTCTTCTGGGGAGTGCCTTTTTGCCAGGTTTTCTTTTGATCTGCCCACTCCACTTCTGAGCCTGTTCATGGGCTTCCAAGTTGGCCGTTCTTGGTTTGCCCCTGGAGGCAGACCCTCGTGGGGAACATCCATTTGGGATTTCCTGGTTTAGCTCCCCAGATACATACTCTTACTTTTGCTGGGGAAACATTAAGAGGAGTGATAGTTATCATGAAGCTTTGCCTTGATTTGAGTCTAGTGGGAGGAGGCTGATAACCATGCAAAGGATGACTTTCAAAATGTTCAACCTTATTACTCTTACACTTATCAGCAACTTCCTGTCACGGGGGGGGGGGGGGGTGCCAGCTAGCTTGTAGAGTTTAACAACACATGAAGTTTTAAGACATCCTGAGATTATTCCACATGTTTTATTTAGTGCTATGTTCACCTACTTCACGTGGACAGGCTTGTTCCAAACAGGGCAGGCATACTCAGCAGTTGAGTAAGACAAAGCCTGGACTGATGTTCCATAGCATATGGCAAAGAAAGTATTTTTAAGTAACTGACAAGAGAAAAAAAAGAAATCCAGTCTTTGAAAAAATTAGGTGTTCAAGCTACTCCTGGAATAGTGTATGCAGTTCTGGACACAGTTCAAGAAGGAGGTTGGCATGCTGGAATGTATCCATAGAAGGGTGATCAAAATGGTAAAAAGTCTGAAAGCCAAGCCCTATGAGGGAGGTGGGTATGTTTAGCTTGTAGAAGAGAAGGTTGAGAGGGGAAATGATAACTGTTTAAATATTTGAAATCTTGTGTTATTGAGAAGGCGTAAAGCTCTAGAGAAGGACACAAAGCAGTGGTTTCAAATTGCAGGAAAAGTTATTCTACCTAAACGTAGGAAGAACTTCCTGGCTTTTAGACTTGTTTGACAGTGGAATATGCTGCCTCTGAGTGTGGTGTCTCATTTTCTGGAGGTTTTTAAATAGAGGCTGGATGGCCATTGATACAGAGTGCTTTAATTGGGTGTTACTGCATGGCAAGGAGTTGGACTAGATTGCCCTTGGGGTCTCTTCCAACACTATGTTTCTATTCTATCTTTGGATCGATTCCCTTTTTAAGAATATATACACTTTTATTGTATGAGGTTTATGTGTTCAGTTGTTTTTAGACTTCTGTTGCTGTTTTATATGTTACTAGCTGTGCCCTATTTTGGAGATGCGAGGAAGTCTGAGGATGTAAGGGTTGGAGTTGTTGTTAGTTATGGTGTTGTTGGGGTCATGGCTGTGTTGTTGTGGGTTGTTTTGGTGGGTGGGATGTTGGAGTCCTGTGGAGTTGTTGTTGTGTGGTGTTGCTGGCGTTCTGCATTGCTTGTGGATATCCAATGTTTTTTGTCTTTCCGTCTGCTGTGTTGATGTAGAGGTTGATGCGTGTGTGGGTGGGATACTTTGGAAGTGAGTGGAGGTACTTGAAATCCCATTATCCATGGTGTGTCCTCCTCTAATCTGCAGTCGGATGGCGTGTGGGTCATGGGGAGCATTGTTTGCCAAGTTTGGTCTTTATCGGTCTTGGTTCTGGGACACAGTGGTTTGTGGGGAATGATGGATTTTGAAGTATTACAAATCCCATTATCCATGGAGGTACTTCAAGTCCCATGATCCATGGTGCACCCTCCTCCAAACTGTAGTAGAATGTAGCGTGGGTCATAAGGGCTCTGTGTGCCAAGATAGGTTACTGTAAATTCAGGCCATACACAATGTCCAATGAGCTGAGGGCTAGTCGGGAGAATAAAGTTAATGAAGCCTTACTGTCAATTCAGAGCATAAACAGCATTCCATTAAGTGAGGCCTAGTCAGGGAAATTAAGTTAATGAAGCCTTACTGTCAATTTTGGCCATGGTCTGTGATTTGTAGGGGTGTAAATTTTCTGTGGGAAGTGAATTGGGTGTTTGTGTTTGTGCCTCAGCCCTTTGCCTTATCCTCCTCTGACAGTTTATTATGGGTCGGAATGTTCATGTTGGCTGGCCAGTACAGGAGTTATGCAAATCCGCCCTTATTGGCAGCCAATCATGTTGTCAGAATGTAGAGGCTGGGAGAGTCATTGGCAGCCCCGGAGGATGCTGGGAAATGTAGTTTTTTTTACTCGTTGTTTTGGGGGGGGGAAGTTTCTTTGCTACAAACGTATCTTGTCTGAGGCCTATTTCTGTTGGCAAGTTTGGTGTCTCTGCATTGTAAGGTTTCTCTGTTTGGGACGGTCGTTCCATGACGACTCTTCCTTTATATATATAGATGTATTGTCTGTTTTATATGCGGCACTTCAGAGTGCATTTGTGAGCGGCCTCAAGTCCCATCAGGAAGGTGGTGGAGGGATATAAATAAATAAATAAAAAACTTTATTTATACCCCACCACCATCTCCCTAAAGGGGACTCAGGGCGGCTTACATGTGGCCAAGCCCAGTAGTGCATTGCAATAAAATAACACAAAAGCATAAAACAAACATCACAATAAAATAAATAGAGCATAAACATGCAATGAAGAATGCAAAATAATACAGTAAAAAATCAAACACAGTCACAATGAGAGTGCCACATGTGCAAGGTAAAATGATAAAAACTCAGGATGAGCTAGAAATAAAACATATATTTGTAAGGGAGAACTCATGAATAACGGAGTAGTGGAGACAGGCCTTCATACAGGCAGGAGGCAGTGCAATATGGGGACAAATAAAGTTTATTATTATCATTATTCTGTCTTTTTAGAATGAAATTAATTGTGCCATGGTTGTGCAAAACTCCCTTACACAGAGGGCAATCTGCTAGTTACATAATGTTAATACTGGCTGTTCATATGGTTTTAGCCTACGTTTTTGAAAGGTGTTGTTTATATTCTTTACAGTAACATTTGAATTGAGGCTTCTTGATGGGTATGACATGTCTCAGCCTGCAAGGCAATACTTGCTTAAAACTACAGTACTCAGTTAGTGGCTGAATTGAGATTTTAGTTGAGGGCTTTGACTCATCATTCCAGTTCTTAGCCACTGCCTTACAGTCAACTCCTTCCTAGTGATCTTCATGGGGTTTCTTTTATCTCAGCAACTCAGGCATTGGGCATACTGTACCCTGGGCTCTGATGATGCTTGCATACCTGCCAATCTCTGTCACATGCTATTCAATATGTCTGTTGTCTTTCGTCCTTTTGCCCACCAATTGTTTCTGATTTTCAACTCTTTTATATATGCCTTAGAAACATTGGTTCTCTGTCGTAGTCACTGTGGATTCACACATCTGATAATATCCCTGCAGCAGCAGAACAGTTCGGAACCTTCTAGCAAATATAAAAAAGGCTAGCCCCACCCATCCCCGCCCCCGAGTATATATAGTCGGTGGGTGGGGCTGGCCCACAGTTCTCTTGATCCGCCGCCATTGCAGCAGTCAGAGAACCTTCTGTGTGCGAGCTTCTTCACAGATTTTCTCATTTGACCAAATTGCTTATTGGACTGCCTCTTTTGTGCTGATCTGGACTGTTTTTTGGACCGTGCTGATATTCTGGTGTGTTGAATTTGGACTGGCTGAGGTACTTTCTGGTGCTTGAACTTTGGATTGTCTGTGGGATATGGCAGCTTCTTCATTCAAGAAGTGCACGGAGTGCATGAATATCCTGATTCGGATGGACATTCTCTGTGCTTGTCCTGTTTCAGTGAGGGGCACCTCACTTCATCTTGCCCAATTTGTGTGGTTTTTACGCCACAAATGAAGAAGAGTAGGGAGGCTAGACTGAAGGCAGCCCTGTATGAACGGGCTCTTCAACCTTCCATCCTCCCCAAACAACTTGTAGCCTCGGGAGCCCCTAAAGGTGATCCCTCTCTCAAGCCCAGCTCCTCTAAACCACAGCTGAAGAACAGGGTGAAAAAGCGAAAGAAAAAGTGGCTCCTTTGGCCTCTCAGGCCATTTCGGCCATGGCCCAAGATGGCGCCCAAGGGCTTGCCTCGGTTCTTACCGAGCAAAATGGTGGGCTTTTGCCTCCCTCAGCCGCCATTCCTTCTGTCTCTGCGTCAGAAGTGGCGGGAAACCTTCCTGGGCCGACTCCACAGTCTGTTCTACAGGCTGCTCCTGCTAAAAAGGGCCTACTTCAGGGCGAACAGCTCCCCCTGCTGGCAACTGGTTCTCCAGTGCACTTTCAGGGGTGTACCTCCCACTGCTGGCTGGGTCTGAAAGACTCCTGAGTAAGCCAAAGAGCCCTAAGAAAAGGGCTAGTAGCAGCAGCCCCCTGGGGCTTCCACTTTAAAAAGCGCCTCTGCTCTGCCTTCTGGCGTGTTGCAAGCGCAAAGCTGCTGGGACCGAAGTCCCCTTTCAATGCCGCCTATGCTGGACAGCACACGAGAGCCACCACCCCCCCCCCCCCAGCGTCAGAGGTACCGGGGATTCCTGTGGCAGCCTCAAAAGACTTACTGCCAGAAGAGGGGATGCTGCCTCCCTCTGGGGGAGATGGTGGGCTCCCCCTGCCGGTGTGCAGAGAGCATCTCCAGTGCCCCTCGATTCCGAGCCCCATCCCGCCATGCGGGGATGTATGGGAGGCGTCAGTTTCGAGGCAGCTCTATGGCGACCTCTTCTTCGGGCTCCACCTCAAACTCCTTCTCCAGCCCCTCCCCACTGGGATCACACCTCCCATACCGGAGGCCTTGGCTACAGGGGCCCGCCCCCTCCATCGAGCCCGGGCGATACTGAGGTTGTGCCTCCCATACCGGAGGCCCTCGATTCGCAGGAGGCTGCAGCTCGGATCCGCCTCCTCCATCGGGGCATTTCGCGCTGTTGGTCCTGTCCTCCCGAACTGGGCTTCGACAGAAACTGAGGGCTTCAGCGTGCACATCCATCAGGGAGTAACAGCTGTTTGACTGGGTGCTGGCGCCTGTATCGATGGGCTTTCAGGATTGTTGCTCATCCCCCCCCCCCCCCGGGGAAAGAATCTGGGAACATCTGATAATATCCCTGCGCCAGCAGAACAGTTCGGAACCTTCTAGCAAATATAAAAAAGGCCAGCCCCACCCACCGGCTATATATACTCGGGGGCGGGGATGGGTGGGGCTAGCCTTTTTTTATATTTGCTAGAAGGTTCGAACTGTTCTGCTGGCGCAGGGATATTATCAGATGTGTGAATCCACAGGTGACTACTCAGAGAACTACGGTTACAGGTAAGCAACCCATAATTACCGTTTTTATTTTTATATAGGATAATCAAAGTACATGATGCTTTAAAACAAAACAAAAATATATTGCTAAGCTATTAGAATTTCACATTCCAAATGTTGAGTGGGAAGCTTGTGGCTTTGCAAATGTCTTTCTACCAGAGTTCCTATAACAGAGCCATTAGCCATCCTATCTGGGTCTCAGGGGAGTTATAATCAAATAAAGTCTAGAGAACAACAGTCTTCGTAAAGACTGTTCTGTCACAAGCTATATAGTATTTGCTGACACCTCTGAAACTACTGAATTAATGTACACAGCTTATCTTGCCGGAGAACATGGATTCCTCTTTTTACAAGTTCTAAACATCTAAGGCAGCTCACGTATAAGTCTTTAATGGAGAACACAAAATATATTATTTGCTCCAGTTTATTTTAGCCTCTACACTAGGTGATATATTGACATTGAATCAATTTAATAGATGCATCAGTATACTTTTTCTTTAGTTTCCACTTTTTATATGTGATGCTAGTAGCATGAAAAAAATTTAAGAAAAGACTGAGTGTATTTTTATCCTTTCCCTGCCCACCTACTTCTTGTTCTAGCTATCTTAACGACTTGGACAGAATATCTCAGCAGAACTACATTCCAACCCAGCAAGATGTTCTGCGGACCAGAGTGAAAACAACAGGCATTGTGGAAACACATTTCACCTTCAAGGATTTGTACTTCAAGTAAGTAGGCTTAATGAAGTCTGCCAGTTTTTACAGTCACAACTGTTTCCTTTGCTGTGATATGTACCACTTTTCCTTCTACACAGGGCAGTGCAAGCTTAGTTTGATTGTGGCTTTAAATAATGCAACATACTTCTGTCATTAAATTCTGTTTTTGCTAGAGATTCTTGATGTAAGTTCACCTTTTTATTTTCATTATTTTGTTTTTTCAGCTGCTTTTATGTTGGGATCACAGACACAGGTACCGAATCCTTGCTTCATAGGAGCACATATACTAAAAGGATACTGGCTACTATTTTATAATTTTTCTAGGAAGATAAGAGGCCCACCATAATATTTTGCAATTTGTCATCCATATATATTTTCTTGTGTTGCAGTTGGAGCTGAAATTAACGTGGCTCTCTGAACTGTGCATGGCTTTCTCAGCAAAACTGTAGAGATAGTACTAACCAGCAAGTAGTATCAAACATTGTCAAGGAGCATGCACAGATATTCCAATGTTTGCCACTCATAGTGCTTGATGTAGGACAGAAGTTGTGTATTTTCTATTGGAATACACATAAAACAGTTAAGTCAAGCACAGGTGACTTATAACCTGTGCCCCTCCATAATAATTTCTCGTCGCCTTCTTAGAGAGTTTCTTATAGACACTGCCTCATTCTCGTTAAGTTTATCCTTTAAAACCTCTAGACTCTTCTGCTATCTTCTGTCAAGTCTCCCATTATAGTAAAATATGATGTCATGCAGGATGACTGGGACTGATAATGCTCACAAGACCTTTTAATGTAAGATTTTAAGGTGTGTGGGGAGCATTGCTACTATCACTCATAGAATTCATAAATCTTAGATATTCTGCCTGAGGAAAATGTAAGACACCTTCCCTATAAGCATGTGCACACACCAACATAATCAGTCTGATCTAAGCAGTATCTCTTTCAGTATGAATTCCTTACTTCTTATCCTCCATGCCAGCCATGAGGATGCAATGAAGCCCACAACCTCCCTGCTTGTCACCATAGAATTAGATGAACTAATTGTGTGTGTTAAACTAGAATTGTCAAGAGTGCTTTATCTCAAACCCTCTGTAATAGAAGGAACTGGTATTTTATAGAGTTTTTATAAATATGGAAAAGTGAGTTATTACTTCTGGTTTGATTTCTGCTGATGTGGCTTACTTACATATGCCTTTTTAATCACACTTGATCTCGGTTTAATTGGGATATTTATGATATGAATGGATTCTATAAAGGTATAGCAAAATCTAAAATACAATATGACCTTTCCAAGGAACTGGTATCTGTTGTTTCATCCACCTCCAACTAGGGATTTTCTAGGTTCTTTAATGAGAATTTATGGTATTCTTGGACCAGAAATCCTATTATTTTTGGTTTTGCGTATCCATATGAAGTCTGGGAATATATCCCCTGTGGATATCAAGGTCAAACTGTAATGTTATATTTGGTCCTGGACTTTGGATCCGAATTGCTCAGAATGACCTCAGATAAAAATACCATGACTTAAATCCCAACTAGTGTGAGCCCACTGAATCTATTGCAACTTGATATGTTAACATGTTGAAGTTGTCTTTGTACCTTATATATAATGCTAGAATAATGTTAACTTCTCATATATTGATTAGACACACTGACATGGGCATGCTAAGGTGCTCTATGAATGCATATAACTAGCATCTTTAACCTTGCCCAGTGAATCAAATATTTTCAGATAGTTCCCATTCTCTGGGGAGTAACACCTCCTTTTCTTGGCAGGCACAGGCCTTGCCATGCCTGGTTCTGTAATGACTGGAGGAAAAGGAATGCCAGCCCAGTGTTTTGTCTTCGGTGCCAGTGGTTTTGCCATCTGCTGGTTCTATCCTCAAGCACTGGGACAAAGGGTGGCATTGCCTGTTCACTCAGAGGTTGTACTGTGCTGAGAAAACTTGAATTTGTCTAGCAGTGAATTTTGATGCTTCCAAGTACAGGATGGTTTAACCTATCCTGCTCTTTGGAGAAAGTATGTCCTAAGCAGCCATTTTCACAAGGCATTTACTTAATTAAGATGCTGGCACTGAGTGGAGCCAGAAGGAGGTGGGCCCACTTCTCCCCCGGGCCATATTTTCCTTTTCTGTCTGTTATTCCACTCAGCAGGCTGACGGGGAAAGAATAAATTATTCTTGTCCAGGAGTTTGAACTGATTGCCAATCAGTTGAAATTAGGTTGAAAGCCAAAAATTGCTCACCCCTGCTTTGGCCTACAGTGTGTAGAGAGGCTCACAAACACTTATAAGACGTAAGATTTTTTTTTGCAATATGGGTCAGTGAAATGTTTATTATCAAGTCCATGAATATGGGGCTGGCATTGTAAATATTATTACCTAATCTAATAACAGCTGGAAATTGTAGTATAGATTTATTTAGATCATTAAACTCCTTGTCGAAGATGATATGGTATGTTTTTCAAACTAATTTTTGAAGAAAATATAGTTACATTTTTGAGTTTAATGAATACATGCAGACAGATTGGATCCAGCTAGTCAAGGAGATATCTAAAATTTGTCTGAGTCACTCTAAAATGAAAGATGATTAAATAGAAATCCAACCCTTTGGTTGATATGTTGTGTGTATCACATAGCCTCCTGTGCAACAGATGGGATGCAAAAGAATGCAGATATACATTAAAAATATACTGTGCTTGTGACCATTTCATTCTTGCTGGATGCAATGTGTCATGCACTGAAGGGAAATGTGGATCCCCTCAAATCATGTCAGCATTTATAAGTGGGCCCATTTAGGTATTCTATTACATCTCTAGAATAGTTCTGCAAATTTAGTAATGAGTAGCTATCACACTCAGTTGCAAACTGTTGCTTCTGGCCGTAGTGAGAGCAACCTGTATCTGCCTGTGATGTGTGCATCTTCCTATAGAGACTACATACCCATTTACTTACATTAAAACAATTTAGATGCATGAAGACTTCGGTCTCAATATCAAAGCACTTTTTAACAGTTGTAAAAATGTTATAAATAACTGCCTCTCTGCACAAAGGAATTACATTAATTTTATTTAATTTCTAGAGCACAATGTTGGGATATTCATAAGCAATATTTCTTGTTGCTGATGTATCTCTTAATTTAAATGAGATGGCTTTGAGGGAATGGACTGCATGTTGGACCTTTTGGCTCTCAGATGGGTGACTTTTCAAAATTCTCTTGTAAGCTATAAAGTTATGTGCTAGCTCTGAGCTGGCTGCAGTACTGAACTGATAAAGGAAACTTAAACTTTACTGTACTGCATATAACCGTTTATGGAGCTTAGCTTGACTGCAGCAACTGCATTGTAAAAATGCATTATCTCGTAGAGCAGTTATGTTATAATTATATAATCAAAAGTTGCTACTGGAACACTATGCTTGTAGGCTGTTTGTGTGCTCTGCTGCTTGGAAACAGAGGGTGCTAAATAGCATAACAATCCACTTGTGTATTCAGTAATGTCCTTCTGTATTCCACAGTGGATATAATGAGAAATATATGTATGTCATCTTGGTAGTGCTCTTCTTGCAATGCACCCCAGCAGTAATCTGTAATTTTATCTCATCATTGTTTTCTGCCATTTAAAGAATGTGTGAATTCACATTGCAGAATTTGAAACTTGAAATGTATGGTTTCTTTTTAGGATATGATGTTAGAGACAGGCTGCAACATTATAGAGATACAAATGTAGAAGTATAAATTTACCTCTAGTGCTTCTTTGAAAAACAGGGCATTACTTCCTTGGTGATGCAGTAATTTTATAGTAGATTTGCTAAATCATGAGCCTCTTAAGAGTTCTCAGTCTGCTTCCTTGTAATATGTATTGCAGTTAAATAAAGTACTATCTTTCACTAGATGTCCTCAGAAAATATCTACAAGTTATGCATATGGTTGGATAATGTTCAATATATATGCAGTTAGCTACTCTAATCTTCCTTAAGATTATTAAATTTTGCCCTCTCTTATCTCTGGTTTTCCAGCTTCTGCAATATACATTTTAACTAAGGAGATAAGTGACATTTATCTCATCCTTCTGCTCCTCGTCATCTCTTAGTTAAAATTGTGTATTCAACAGTTGCTTGTCTTTGTGTCTCATCTGCCTCTTAATTTATTGATTTCTGCTTTTGTTGACAGAAACCTCCATATGTTTATTTGTAGTAGAAGATATTATAAAGTGAGCATTTTAGAGACATTCAATGTGGATTTGAGCATCATGTGTAGGTTTTTCTAAAGCAGTGGTTCTCAACCTGTGGGTTCCCAGGTGCTTTGGCCTGCAACTCCCAGAAATCCCAGCCAGTTTACCATTTATTAGGATTTCTGGGAGTTGAAGGCCAAAACATCTGTGGGTCCACAGGTTGAGAACCACTGTTCTAGAAACAAAGAGCCTCCATTATTTATGCATAAGATGGTACTGAGCAGGCAGGCAGTACTTTCATTTTGTCGTAATCTTCAAGTCTTCTATCTTTCTGCCAGGATGTTTGATGTTGGTGGTCAGCGTTCAGAACGTAAGAAATGGATTCACTGCTTTGAAGGAGTGACAGCAATTATATTCTGTGTCGCTCTCAGTGATTATGATCTTGTTCTTGCTGAGGATGAAGAAATGGTATGTTGCCATAGAGTTAACCATAACTTATATTTTTATTGTTGTGTGCCTGCTTACCTCACTGCCAACAGAACCTCTAAAGATGCCAGCCATAGATACAGGCAAAATGTTGGGAGAGAATGCTGCTGGAACATGGCCATATAGCCCAAAAAACTCACAGCAACTCAGAGTTTCCGACTTACTGCAACCCCCAGGCTTACCTATCACAGGGTTTTCTTGGCAAAATTTGATCACAAGAAGTTTTCCATTGCCTTTATTGAAACTGAGAGAGTATGACTTGCCCAAGATCTCCCAGTGAATTTCCATGCTTGAGCAGGGGTTTGAACTATGATCTCCGTAGTCATACTCCAACACTCAAACCATTATACTTTGCTGGCTCTCTGTTTACATTCTGCATAATGTGAACTGCAATAGAAATGAACTTGAAGTTTTGTATAGCTTGTTAAATGACTTATTTTGCTGTATTGTTGCCTTAAAATTACTAATTATAACCAGATTTCAAAGTATTGTAGTGTTGAAACTTTTGTTTTTATATTGGTTTGCAAGAGAAAATAAAATTAATCTCTCTCTAATATCAGAAATGTTAAGATACAGTTTAATTAGCAGGAAATAAATTTGGTTTCTGGGACAGATTTTGTAACTGTAATAACTAAAAGATGGGGAAATCGGCATCTTTTTGTGATTTGATTTTTTAAATGGAATTCAGCTATTTAGTCAAAGTACTTTCTGATGTAAGCATCAAATTGAATAATTCATGTTTTTGCATTAAATCTTTGTTCTAGTTACACTTGCTTTAATATTGCTTTCTCAATCTGCTTTCTTACTCTCCCACCTATCCAGAATCGTATGCACGAAAGTATGAAACTCTTTGACAGCATTTGTAACAACAAATGGTTCACAGATACTTCGATCATTCTTTTCCTGAACAAGAAAGATCTGTTTGAGGAAAAGATAAGGAGGAGTCCACTCACAATTTGCTACCCAGAATATCCAGGTAAAATCAAACAGTTAGAACAATACTTTGAAAATGACCAGCAGTAATTTTTCTGTCTGTTTTCTTTCTTCTTCTTGTCGCCTTTTCTATTCTGTACTTGTTGTCTTAATTCTCTTTTTTAACTTTTAATATAATTTTTAAAATATTTCAATACAAATTGATTTTAAAAAGGAAAACCACCATCATATGCTAGAACAGGCTTGGGCAAACTTCGGCCCTCCAGGTTTTTTGGACTTCAACTCCCTCAATGCCTAACAGTCGGTAAGCTGGCTGGAATTTCTGCTAGTTGAAGTCTAAAACACCTGGAGTTTGCCCATGCCTGTGCTGAAAGCAAGTGTCCTTTTTAATATATACTAGCTTGGGGACCCGGCCCTGCCCGGGTTATTTGAGAAGCGCAGCAGGATGTAGAGTGGGTCATGGGGACTCTGTGTGCCAAGTTTAGTCTTGATCCATCATTATTGGGAGTTGCAGTGGTATCATGAAATTACTGATGGTAGTGCAAGTCCCATCATTTCTGTGTGTCCCGTCCCCCCTCCCCCCCAAAGTGTAGAAGGATGTAGATTGGGTCATGGGGGCTCTGTGTGCTAAGTTTGGTCTGTATTGGTGAATGGATGAGGGATGCATTGTTTTTCGGAAGTGAGTGAAGGTACTTCAAGTCCCATCATCCGTGGTCCGTCTCACAGTAAACTGCACCAGGCTGTAGAGTGGGTCATGAGGGCTCTGTGTGCCAGATTTGGTGTTGATCAGTCATTGGATTAGGTTTGTAGCAGGATTGGGAAGTGAAGGAAGGTACTGCAAGTCCCATCATCCATGTTCTGTCCCCCTCCAAACCTCAGTGGGATGTATAGTGGGTCACTGGGGCTCTGTGTGCCAAGTGTGGACTTCCTCGGTGTTTGTTGGGGGCCACAGTGGTCTGTGGGAACAGAGGGGTGTAAAAGTACTACAAATCCCATCATCCATTGTCAGTCCTCCCCCAAACCTCACCAGGACGTGAAGGCAGTCATGGGGGTTATGTATGGCAAGTTTGGTCTCGATCAGTGATTGGATGAGGGTTGCAGCGGACTTTGGAAGTGAGTAGAGGCACTTCAAGTCCCATCATCCATGGCCCACCCTCCTCCGAACTGCACCAGGACGTAGAGTGGGTCATGGGGGCTGTGTGTGCTGAGTGTGGTCTGTATTGGTCCTTTTTGGTGGCCTCAGTGGTCTGTGGGAACCAAAGTCTTGGAAAGTACTACAAATCCCATAATACGTGGGTCATGTCATAGGGGGGGTTATGTGTACCAAGTTTGGTGCAGGTCCATCACCCGCGCTGGTCGCTGTGGCCTGTGAAAGTGGCTGCCACATATCCGCCCTGGCCTGTGAAAGTGGCTGCCACATATCCGCCCTGGCCTGTGAAAGTATACCGGTGTAAAACAGAAAGGAGTAAAAAAAATGGAAAAGGCCTGCATGGAATTAGCAGTAAGGTCCAATGAGGCTGGTCAGGGCGCTTTGGGCCAGAATAATTTATATAAGCATTAAAAGGCATTAGAGAAAGGTATTTATTGTTTTCTCTTGTGTCTTTTGAGTGAAGTAGGGCCTTACCTTGTAGAGTGACAGTGCCTGTTCTAAAGATCCTGTCAGAAGCTGCCTTTCTCTCACACTGTGTTGAAGAGGGAAGATGGATGCCTCTTTTGGGCCTATCTGGGAGAAGGGGATTTGTAGGGGCTACAATGTTTTCTGGGAAGTGAATTGGGATGCAAATCCCATCATTCGATTGGCCATCCTGCCCTAAACTCTATTTTGGGGCCTGTAATGTTATGGTCTGCTATTGGTAACTTTAAAAGGGTGCATGGCAGGCAGCCGTTTTCTAAAAGCTGAGGGGGAGGAGAATACAGGAATCCATTTTGTTTTCACAGAGCCAAGTGGGGAGGGAATGTTGATGGTGCATTTTTCCCCTCAGTGGGAAGAAATCCTGTTGTTTGAATGTAGAGGCCTGGTTTCTGGGATGCTGGCTTTTCCCCTCAGTGGGAAGAAATCCTGTTGTTTGAATGTAGAGGCCTGGATTCTGGGATGCTGGCTTTTTTCCCCTCAGTGGGAAGAGATCCTGTTGTTTGAATGTAGAGGCCTGGTTGCTGGGAGGCTGGCTTTTTTCCCCGCAGTGGGAAGAAATCCTGTTGTTTGAATGTAGAGGCCTGGTTTCTGGGATGCTGGCTTTTTCCCCCTCAGTGGGAAGAAATCCTGTTGTTTGAATGTAGAGGCCTGGATTCTGGGTTGCTGGCTTTTTTTCCCTCAGTGGGAAGAAATCCTGTTGTTTGAATGTAGAGGCCTGGTTTCTGGGATGCTGGCTTTTTCCCCTCAGTGGGAAGAAATCCTGTTGTTTGAATGTAGAGGCCTGGTTTCTGGGATGCTGGCTTTTTTCCCCTCAGTGGGAAGAAATCCTGTTGTTTGAATGTAGAGGCCTGGATTCTGGGATGCTGGCTTTTTTCCCCTCAGTGGGAAGAAATCCTGTTGTTTGAATGTAGAGGCCTGGATCCTGGGATGCTGGCTTTTTTCCCCTCAGTGGGAAGAAATCCTGTTGTTTGAATGTAGAGGCCTGGATTCTGGGATGCTGGCCTTTTTCCCCTCAGTGGGAAGAAATCCTGTTGTTTGAATGTAGAGGCCTGGTTTCTGGGATGCTGGCTTTTTTCCCCTCAGTGGGAAGAAATCCTGTTGTTTGAATGTAGAGGCCTGGATTCTGGGTTGCTGGCTAATCAGTGGCTATCAATGCCCTCTGTTTTGCCTTAGAATTTTGGAGTGGCGAGGCTGTCCAATCAAAGGACTTTATGCAAATAGCTGCCACATATCCGCCCTTCCGCCCTCCGCATACACACATACATACACACATACACACATACAAACATTCCGTTTTATAAAGGTATACAGATACAGATATTAAACACACACACACACCAATATTTTTCCTTGCTCCATCTTATATTATAGGCTTTTACATACGTAGAAATGGGGTCTAATTCAATCAATCAATCCGTTTATTTGTATGCCGCTCTTCTCACCCCGAAGGGGACTCCGTGCGGCTCACAACACAATACAATACAAAACAGTGTAGACAGTAAAGTGAAGCTTCCAAAACAAATTTTACAGGGCGAAGACAAGCTTCAAATTGTGTACAAATACACTTAACAATATTTCAAAGGCATATTATGCAAAAATATACATCCATACTCAAACATAAGTGGGCAATTAAACACAGTACAATACAATTATCATAATAATAAACTATACAGGTAACCTATATACACAGTATAAAACTAATATACTGAAAAACCTACTAAAACCCACCTAATTAATAATGCCAAAGCCAGGAATAATCAACCAGCGCCCTATAAAAATTAATAATAATAATAATAAATAACCTATACCCCATGCCCTCCTCCCCTAAGTAAAAGTCCTTCTCGCCTCCTCCTGCTGCCATTTTCCAAAGGGACAACGGAGCTGGAATGACATCGGCTGTTGCTGGGTCCCAGCGTCTGCAGCAGGGAGGGGTGTGGCGGTGGCATGGCCCAGAGTCTTCCTTCATGAAATCAAGATAATTTTAGCTCTACTTTCATGTTTTCAATATATCCTTTATAAAGTCATGGTTGTTTTTCTCATGAAAGCAGATGCCTAACACTTTTGTGTTTCCTCAAACTGAGTTCTTTCATTTATATATGATGTTAAATTCAACAAGCAGAGCTTATAAAATATGTCTGAGTGTAAACTAAAACTGGTGGATTCTCTAAACACGGACACATTTTGTATCTTCGTTCTGCACCTGATGCTGAGGAAACTCTTAATACTATCTTGAAATTATGGCATTTATTATGACCTTCGTGGTTAACCTCATATGCACTATAATTTCCCTCATCAAGGAAGAATTTGAAAATATGCAGTATGACATCAGAGTGTTACTTGCATTTATTCAATTTACCGCACAATATCATCCCGCAAATGGGTAGTCTAGTTTTCATGTCAGGAGCGACTTGAGAAACTGCAAGTCGCTTCTGGTGTGAGAGAATTGGCTATAAGCAAAACTGACAAAGAAGCTAAAGAACTGTATCAAAAGTATTTAGTAGTCATAGAAATATATAAAACATACATACGTGCACCCAATGGATGTGACAAATGATAGGCAGGTATGCCAGGACGCAAGAATCCTCCCAGAAAATGCGCAATAGCAATAAGGAAATAGATCAGGGAGAAGTCCGTATCACATATAGAGTTCCAATACACGATGGTGTAAATTCGCAATAAAGTCCGAATGGAAAATAAATCCTTGGTGCCCAGAGGAGTCACTTCCTTTAGGTGAAGCAATATATAAATCCAACAGTGGAGTAAGGGACAGTTCTTGAAGGTCGGGGTAATCATAGACTTGGAAGGGAAAAATTCCAGGACGCGGGAGGCGGTAGTTTGGAGCCTCCTCAAAATGAGATAGGGTTAGGCGTACTGCTTATATTTGTGTATAGCTCTGCTCTCTTGTTTGCATGCGCGTGAGAGAATTGGCTGTCTGAAAGGGCATTGCCCAGGGGATTCCTTGATGTTTTACAATCCTGTGGGAGGCTTCTCTCGTGTCCCTGCATGAGAAACTGGAGCTGGCAGATAGGAGCCCAACCTGCTCTCTTTAGATTCGAACTGCCAACCTTTCATTCAGCAGTCCTGCTGGCACAAGGGTTTAACCCATTGCACCACTGGGGGCTCCTGCATTCCAACTCCTGCTAACTACTGAATGCAAAGACAAGTCTATGTACATTATGCAGAAGTTCACAATGTAGCTTTCCTTTCTGGGCAGCCATAATTATTTTATTGGCTTATTGTGAAGTCTACTCTCACCCTGAATCTGTCTGAAGTAGTAAGATACTTTTTCAGCTAATAAGAAATGTTTGTGGGCTATGTTAGCAGAACTCTTAGATGAGCAGCGTGCAAAAAAGGATAGATTGTAAGTCTTAATGAGGCTTAATTTTTGAGATAAATTAAAACTTTTTAAAACTATACTGTTAAAATTAATGTTTCTCTTTATTTTTTATAAAAGCAGCTGAATCACTGCTTAGTTGTCTAAAAATTCTGTCTAAAAGAGTTTTACAGATATGAAGCACTACTGAGAAGCTTCTTATGGCAAGATAGTATCTGACACCTTCCGGGCCACTACAGTTGTAGTAGTTGTTTAACTAACTGGTCTAGCTCAGTATTAGACATACCCTGATTCTTAAGTTGAAAGATGCAGTGAATCAGATGGGTTTGCATATGTAGGATCAGGCAGCACAGTATAAAAACTTTCTAGGTATTAAGCTTGAAAAGGTCACCTTTTGGAAGGGATTTTCTACATAAGTTATTATCAAATATGCTGCAATTTTAAAATTGAAGAAACCACTTCCTGTATACTGCAAGCGCTGATCTATTAGCATGTCGGTGGTGGAGGAAGCATGCTGAAAACTTGTGACTGGAAGCTGTGGGGCATTATAATTACATTTTCAAGCTTCAAAATTGTTTTGCCTAGCAGGCTTAACATACAATCAGGAGAAAGTATAACGTTCCAAAATATACATTTTGTCATTAAGTTTTCAATGTAAGGACAACATAAAATTACACATCATTTTAAAATGCCTGATTTAAACTGCCCATTGGATCTCAATTAAAGTGCCTCTGAAACATTTTTATTCTTTCAAGATGAGAGATGGGTTTTGGCTGCTTCTGAAGGGTTTGTCCTCAGAGTTTGTTAAATGTAACAACTAAACAGAAGTGCTTTGTGAATGAAGCCTGCTTTTACTTCTGCAGCTTTTGAAATTCTCCCTGAAGTTTTTATCAGCCTGAGAAGCAAATAAACAGGGAGGTTTGGGGGGAGGGGGACAGCCTGATGTTCTCTGGTATCTAATGAATGGCACATCTCACTGCAGTACCATTCACACTAAGCAAATAAAAAGTTAAAGATGTGTAGTGCAGATGTTTTGCAAACCAATTCCTGCAGGTAAACATTTTTGCTTGTAGATTATTTAGCTTGTAGCCTTTTGAGTAAACATGCATATGACTATACTGCTGGGGTGGCAGCCTAGTGTTTTTTCTTCCTTAAGTGAATCACAGTGTCTACTGCGTCAACATGTTTTAGGTCATTACTCTAGTCATGTTTCTGTCACCTGATTCTCATGAAGTAGACTTTCTGCTAGATTTCTTGCTTCTCCTTCCAACTTTCTATCTGCACAACCTTCCTATCTCAGTGCCAGACTCATTCAAGATATCAGCACATACATTTCTACAGTAAAGAGTGTTTGGGAAACTGAGTAAACATGCACTATGCAAAGCTCTCTGTCTTCTGTGTTCCCCTGTTCTTGTTGGCTGCACTTGCTCCTGCTTTTATGTTAAAGACATAAGCCCTGTCCTGGTTTAATTTGTGATCCTTTCTGTGGCATGGCAAGCTCTGTTTTTTCCAGGACATTCCTGTCACTATCACACGGATAGACTACAGTGTTTTTACCTAAGACTATTAAAATAAATGAGTTGCATGTCATTGGGTCTAGTCTAATGATTACTGTGGCAGGATCCAGTTCATTGAGTTTAAGTACCCTGTCATTACAGAAGGATTGGGCTGTAAACCTAGCAATATATACTCATTGGTCTTAAATGACTTATTTATTTATTTGCAAAGAATGCCATTGTGTTGCAGTTTGCCCGCACAATCCTTTCAGGATTATTTCAATGACAATTATGGTTTGTGTTGGTATGTACAGTGAAATTAATGGAATTGGGTCTTTACGTTAAAGAGAATAGAAACATTGCAGTGAGGAGAGCTCACTGTAGTCCAGTAAGTTAAATTTCTCAATGTCTGTAAGAATGTTTTCTCTCAAAAGCAGAGACTGCTCCATGATACATAATAATATGTTGCTGAAATTATTTTGAGTTTTCAAAAAGGCTTTGCAATTCACTTGTGTTATGGACATTAAAAACTCATTTGGGCCCAAAACTTTTCCAACATTCTTGTTAGTCAACTTCAATCAAAAAATCTAGTCCTACTTTCTTACTGTATTCACCAACTTGCCATACCATGATTAAGGCAACCTATCTTCCATTTGTACCCCTAACACTAACTGGATGCTTATTTGTGGTTGCTGTCTCACATGCTTCCTTGATCAAACTGCATAGCCCGTGTCCCTACATGTGTTTGGAACTCCAACCCCCAGAAGGCCTGGCCAGCTTGTCCAATTGGCAGGGATTCTGGGAGTGGAGGTCCAGAGCACCTGGAGGGCCACAGATTGTGCAGGCCTGCTTTATAGTGAACTTTACAGATACATCTACCAGCAATAGCCTTGATTAACATCAGAGATGGAACTACATTACAGACAGTCCCCAAGTTGTGAACAATACAGGTTCAGAACTCATAACCTCTGAGGATGCTTGCCATAGATGCAAGCGAAACGTCAAGAGAAAATGCTTCTAGAACATGGCCATATAGCTCAAAAAACCTACAACATCCCTACTGTAGGTTTGTTCTTAAGTGGAATTTGTAAGTTGGAACAGGAATTTTTTTAATTATTACTCTAGCCAAATATATGTGTGTTTTAGCTTTGAATAGCATAGGGGAGGGTTAACATTTTTTAGGCGTAACTCCATCCAAAAAATTGTTTAGTTTTTGATAGCATAGGGAAGAGTTAATATCCCTGTGTTGTTTGTTTTGCTGTCTGTGCCCCTGTTCAGAAGATTTCACCTAAATTTCCCCTGATGGGAGTGGGGCTGCTGTTCCTGCAGGACTGCTGACCAAGAGGTCAGTGGTTCAAATTCAGGGAGTTCCCTGAAGTTCCCTGAGTTCCCGTCTGTCAGCTCCAGCTTCTCATGCAGGGACATGAGAGAAGCCTCCCGCAGGATGGTAAAACATCCAGGCGTCCCTGGGCAACATCCTTGCAGACATCTAATTCTCTCACACTAGAAGCAACTTGGAGTTTCTCAAGTCTCTCCTGACACGGAAAAAAACCCCTAACTTTCTGTCCTTGTGATAATTGTATTTTGAAAAAAATTGGCTTGTTCTGAAAACAAAGCTTGGTGTGATAGCTTCAGTGGGGAGACACAACATAACACTTTCAGAAGTGAATTTCCCTTCCAAGGGGTAGATTTCTCTCACTTCCTATTATCTCATCTCTGTTCTTAACTATGAGTCATTTGTAAGCCAGGTGTTTGTAAATTGGGGGCTGCCTATCTATATATATAAAGGAAGAGTCGTCATGGAACGACCGTCCCAAACAGAGAAACCTTACAACGCAGAGACGCCAAACTTGCCAACAGAAATAGGCCTCAGACAAGGTACGTTTGTAGCAAAGAAACTCCCCCCCCCAACCTAAAAGGCCCCCAAAACAACGAGTTTAAAAAACTACATTTCCCAGCATCCTCCGGGGCTGCCAACGACTCTCCCAGCCTCTACATTCTGACAACATGATTGGCTGCCAATAAGGGCGGATTTGCATAACTCCTGTACTGGCCAGCCAACATGAACATTCCGACCCATAATAAGCTGTCAGAGGAGAATAAGGCAAAGGGCTGAGGCACAAACACAAACACCCAATTCACTTCCCACAGAAAATTTACACCCCTACAAATCACAGACCACGCCCAAAATTGACAGTAAGGCTTCATTAACTTAATTTCCCTGACTAGGCCTCACTTAATGGAATGCTGTTTACGCTCTGAATTGACAGTAAGGCTTCATTAACTTTATTCTCCCGACTAGCCCTCAGCTCATTGGACATTGTGTATGGCCTGAATTGACAGTAAGGCTTCATTAACTTGCTGTTCCTGACTAGGCCTCAGCTCATGGGACACTGTGTATGGCCTGAATTTACAGTAACCTACCTTGGCACACAGAGCCCCTATGACCCACGCTACATTATACTACAGTTTGGAGGAGGGTGGACCATGGATTATGGAACTTGAAGTACCTCCATGTATAATGGGGGGTTTGTAGTACTTCAAAACCCATCATTCCCCACAGTCCACTGTGTCCCAGAACCAAGACAGATAAAGACCAAACTTGGCAAACAATGCCCCCCATGACCCACACTCCATCCGACTGCAGATTTAGAGGAGGACACACCATGGATAATGGGATTTCAAGTACCTCTACTCACTTTCAAAGTACCCCACCCACACACGCATCAACCACAGGACTCCCAACATCCCACCCACCAAAACAACCCACAACAACACAGCCATGACCCCAACAACACCATAACTAACAACAACTCCAACCCTTACATACTCAGACTTCCTCGCATCTCCAAAATAGGGCACAGCAACGCGTGCCGGGTACAGCTAGTATACACTATCAGAGTGTCCCTTCAGTACAAGTACATTCCATTGTTCTATTTTTTCAAGAAATAGTGTAGTTGAACAAAATATAATCACCAAAGACTGATTTTTCAAAAATGTTCAAAGGGTTTTTTAAAAAATCATTTGAAGGACCTTTAAAATGTATGTAGAATAGCAGAAGATATATTCTAATCATGGCATGCTTGTGTATGGGCACACACTCGATCACATTCACCTACCAACCCCCAAAAGAGAAGTTTGTCTATGAATGCAAGTGACTGGGGATACAGGTGGGTTGTGTAGCCCACTTGTGTTCCTTTTGTACTTGGTTTCTTACTGTAAAGTGACAGGATGCTATACCAGATTGGCCTCTGATTTGATCCATCAAGGCAGCTGTTATGATCCATATCTTCTTTTTCTAGGTTCTAACACATACGAAGAAGCAGCTGCATACATTCAGTGCCAGTTTGAAGATCTCAACCGAAGAAAAGACACCAAGGAAATTTACACCCATTTCACCTGTGCCACTGACACCAAGAATGTCCAGTTTGTTTTTGATGCTGTTACAGATGTTATAATTAAAAACAACCTGAAGGAATGTGGACTCTACTAAAAGGAGAGGGACCATGGAAGGTAAATTATGAGTTCTGTAAACTTTTCTGAGTTTTGGCATTGCATACATTTTTTTTACCAGGATTTAATACGAACTTTTTTTTCTTTCAGATTCCAGGATATAGTGTTTTAAGAAATGGACTGTTTTATTTGCTGCCTTGTAGGACAGCTGCAAGCATGAACAGAACTGGAGAATGAAAACAGCATGCAAAGTCCTTGCATTCTTTAGCACAATCTTCTGTACTAGGGACCTTTCTATTGGGATGGGATGCTGCAGTTAGAATCCAAAAATCGGAACTACTGTTAAATGTGGGGGTTTTTTTATAATCCAGGCTACACTTGGATAGTAAAGTTTAAAAAATGTACAGCTGTTATGAAGTTAATATCCCAAAACTTCAGTATGTAGCTTCCTTTTTTTTCTTTAATAAGCCACTTCTGCTCTGTTTTTAAGAAGTTTCCGTCAGTACTATATCTCAACTAAATTTTGTTTCTGTGTGTGCAAATGATCTTGTTTTAAAAACAAACACTTAACTATGCACATGTGACCAGATCATGCAGAAAGTATTCCTCTTAGCAGGAACCTTTTGTTTTTAATCTTGGTGTGGTCAGGACTTCATATTACTGCAATGACTTAAAAGGGCCTTAGAATTCTTATGGCTAAAGCTGTGGCTTCTTCTGGTGTATCCTTTGTTACAATTCTGCTTACAAACACTGTAAGGCTTTCTCCCTTTCCCCAAAAATAGATTTCATGTAGCAGGGTGACAGGCTTTTTTTCTGACTTACGAGTTGGGTAGGGTTTGCCTGGTTTATGCTGATTACCAAATCTCAAAGTGTGCTGCTAGTGTAGACGGTGGAAATCTGATTATATAAAATGCCCAGGGTGGTTTCCAATTGAAAGGTTAGCTGTTATATTCTGAACGGAAGGGGAAAGTATGTACTGCTGCATAGCTACTTAATCAACCACTTAATTGTCTGTCTGTCTGTCTGTCTGTGTGTGTTTGGTTTTAAACCAGTAGGGAATTTCGTTGATGGTGCAATTCGTTCTGCATTTACCAGGGCCTTTCGTCTTCTGAGATTTCAAAACTGTATATTGAAACAGCATGCCTTTACTTTGTAAATGTGGTGCCAAGTTCCTGTTTGCCACTGTTTTTCCTGTAGTGATGTTCTTAAGCGGAGTCAGTACATTGCTGAAACCATTACACTGAGACCCTTTACCCAATTTGTCATGTACAGTTTCAACCTGATGTAGTAATTGGCAATATTAAAAAGGTGAGTTAACAACCTTAAATGTTCCTAACGTTATTGGAGGCCTTTCTAGATGTGATCTAGAAATATTTGCCACTTTTCTCTTCATTGCATTTCCATTTTCTGCAAATAAAGATTTTAGCTAGATAAAGTCGCTCTTTGGTATTACTAACCTTTTGTGTAATAATACCTCTGGAGCCTGTTGTGTCCATTTCTGAACAGTTCTGATGCTGGGTTTCCATAGCATTGATACACATAGCTTACGCTATGGGCGGGGAAGCATATGGCACTCCAAATGTTGACTGCAGTTTCCTCAACCTTCACCAGCATAGCTGATAATGAGGGATGTCCAACAACATCTGGCAATTCACAAGTTCCCTGCCTAACTCAAATAAGGCTGAGATGGGAAGGGGGCACTTTGCAGGATGTTACAGTGGCTATTTACTATAGGCTACAATGATTCAAATTACAGGAGAAATTAAATACAAATTTTCACCACGTGAAAAGCTTTCAGATGACTGGCTTTCTACATGTCTTTGTTTGCACACTTTGGTACAATGGTGTTGGTAATTTAGTGTTTAGCTTGCACCAGCACTGTAAGGCGATGTACTCAGTTTTCACATGGTGAATTAACTGTAACTTGCACAACGACACTCAAGGCTGATTTCATACATGCATGTTTAAGCACACAGTATTTCATAAGTGAAATGTTTTTAGTTGAAAAGCAGTGTTTAAACTCATATTTGACATCTGTCTGAGCTTTGCTTTGTGAAAAATTCACACATGCAAGCCACACTTTAATGATACAGTCACTGAATATGCATGTGATTTTTTGGCTCAGATAAAATTGGACTCCAGTGCTTTGAATACACTATTAAACATGGCATTGTATTAATTATTTTCCTCTTAAATCTTCATACCTAAAACATTAAAGCACAGTGTTTGTCACATAAAATGTATTGGATTATTTTTGGAAACAAAAATAAAAGCTGAGGTAGATTAAAAAATTCAAAATTGATAACACTTTCAACATTTTAATGCACATTTCTTTATTTTTGGATTTTCTACATTTAGTCAAAGCTATATAAACCTTTTTCCCAATAAATATTAATACAAAGAGAATCTTGTCTAGTAACATGAGACTTATTTACAAATGGTCAAGAACAATACAGTTCTAAATACCAAAATGAGAATCCTGACTTAACAATTTCCACTTTGAATCCTTTCTATTTTCTATATGTAAGAAGACGTTCTCTAACCCTATGGTGTGCATAGCTTTGTTTTGTACACTGTTGCGACCTTTTAATAACAGGGACGGTGAAACAGTTAGAGCAGTTGTCTCCACAGCAAGAAGTAAAGCAGCTGGGTTGGGATATGTTCTGTGGGTTTTGTTGGTGTGGAGAGGAAGAGTTGGTTTAGATTCATTACCCCTTCAGTACTGATGGAGTTGAATACTGGAAAGAAGATAAATTAGCTACTTAAGGCTGTGGGGACATACTGGATCAAATGTAATCAGATTTTTTAAAATGTCAACCAACCGTCTGTGTTTCATTGACCACTAATAAAATGTAGGAATTACTGGACTTGGGTTTTAATGGATCGTGATTTTCACAATCAACAGGATCACAGATCAGAACATTTGTAGATAAAGGAAGTGTACCATTCTATCACAGAATCCACAAAAGCACTGATCGTGTTTTTTTCCCACAGATGTGTGATGCTTTTTTTACGATCACAACTGTATAGAGTCTATAAAATCCAGTGCCTTGTTTCCAGAGAAGATGGTTTGGGTTGTTGTTCGTGTTGCTGTCTCAGAACGAACAGAATTGCAGAGTATATAAGAAAGGAGGAAAATCATGTTACTACAGATACACAGTTTGCATCATGGATGGGAAATAGAAAAGTGGACTGTCGAGTGACTTCTATTTACTCCGTTGGCTCTGCTCAGCAGAAAAGTGAAGCTATCTGGAAGTCCTTTTTCCTAATTGATGAAAAAGGTAAAAGAGTATTTTGAGAAAAAAAACAAAAATTACATTGGGGCATTTTAAAATTTCATAATGTATTTCCAAACATAAAACTGATAAAACAAATCCAGCAAAGGCACATCTCGAATCCAACCTATTGGAAGTGTTGCTATAGTGTAAGTCAGGCATGGACAAACTTTCTAACTTGGGAGGCTGCATGGTGGGCGGGCCGGGAGGGAGGGGGTTCTCCCCAAGTCTCCTCCCTACTCCTTCTCTTTTGGATGCAGAAAGTGAAAGATGGGAAACATTTGAATTCTCATGTTCTCGCTCTACCTTCTCTCCCAGCTAAACATCCTCCAGGAGAGTAAAGAAAAATAGAAGGGAGGGAGAAAGAGAAGTTTGGAAGGAAAGAAGGGTGAAAGGGAATGGAGGGGAGGTAGGGAAGGGAAAAGGAAGGAAAGACAAAGGGGGGAGGATAGGAAGGAGAGAGGGAGAAATAGGGAGGTAAGGAAGGGGGGGAGGAAGGATAGGATGGTGTGAGAGAGAAGGGCCTGAGAAAAGAGTCCAAAGGGCTCCATTTGGCCCCCAGGCCTGGGTTTGCCCATACCTGGTGTATGTGCAGAAATCATTTCATGCTGCTCATAAGAAAGACACCCTGTTGCCTTTTAATGCCTGATCACTTTCATTTGCTGCGCAAGTGAGTAAGCAACCATGAGCACAGGCTAGGTTGAGGTATTGTAACAAACAAACCATGAATTGGGAATATGTGGATTATTCAACTATACTAACTACAAAGAGAAGCAAGGTAAAAAGTCAGCATGCTGGCTTATCTCAATGTAGAAGGAATTCAGAAGACTTCTCACTTTTTATGTGTGATCCCAAGGTATGTCAACTAGGCAGAAGAAAAATCAGAACACTACAGTTTCTTCCTAATGAGCATTGTTTTCTCAATTTAGGTTTACTACTAGACATGTGGTATGTGATCCAGTTCTCTTAGCTATATAACTATACTATGTTAAGTTCCAGTTAATGAAGAGACATTCATATGCAAACGAACTGGGAAATACTGCTTCAAAATTCAGTTATAGCACATCTGCTTTATTCAGGACATTTTCACAATAAGCAATGTTCTTCCTAAAGCAGACCTCTAAAACTGCTGCAATCTAAAAGGAGCAAAAGTGCTGCAAAATAAGTGCTTGGTTCAATGGGTCATCCTCTCCCTTTTACTATTTAACATCTATGTGTGACCACTTGCTCAGCTGGTTCAAAGTTTTGGGTTGGTGTGCTATCAGTATGCTGATGACACCCAACTTGTTCTGAGGATAGAAGGCCGGCCAAACTCCATACCCGATAATTTCCATCAATGCCTCGAGTCCGTTACTGGATGGTTGCGAGCCAGTAAGTTGAGGGTGAATCCAGCGAAGATGGAGATCCTTTGGCTGGGTCGTCTGGGCAATGGGGATGCCCAGTTGCCTACCCTGGATGGCGAGACATTACGGCTGTCATTGGTTAAGAGTCTGGGAGTCCTTTTGGACCCTCTGCTGACGATGGAGGCTCAGGTCTCTGCCATCAGTAGAACCGCCTTTTTCCATCTGCGGCTGGCTAGACGGCTGCCCCCGTATTTGTCCAGAGACGATCTAGCTACGGTGATCCAGCCACTGTCATCTCAAGATTTGATTACTGTAATGCCCTATACATTGGCCTGCCTTTGTCAGTGATCCGGAAGCTTAAGCTAGTACAGAATGCAGCTGCTAGACTCCTCACCCGGACTCCGGCGAGATGCCATATAACACCAATTTTGCAGCAACTGCACTGGTTACCGATTGAGCACCGGATCGCCTTTAAAGTGATGGTTATTACCTTCAAGGCCTTATATGGCCCAGGGCCTGTGTACCTGAGGGACCATCTCGTCCCCCACCAACAACAGAGATCACTTCGTTCAGAAGATCAAGATCTACTGGAAATCCCCAGCTTCAAGACCTTTCGGTTAACAGCAACCAGGCGTAGGGCCTTTACGGTTGTGGCGCCATCCCTTTGGAACGCTCTTCCGTCGGAAGTTCGTGCCCTGTGGAATTTGCCAGCTTTCCACAGGGCATGCAAGACACACTTGTTCCGACAGGTGTTCAAATCTTGTTAATTACTCTTATTTGGTTGTATTGGTCTTTTAATGTATTCGTCAATATTTTGTAAGCCACTCCGAGCCTTTGAGGAGTGGCGGCATATAAATTTGAAAAATAAATAAGTATTTGTAGTAGTAATTGTCAGCTTTGGACTGCTGGGATAAATTTGAATGCAAGATCAGGTGTAAACATTTCTTTGTCATCTATTTCTTTTTCCAGAAAAGCATTAAAACAGACTATGTCCTGTAGGATGGTTACCTTTAGATTACCTTTAAAAATGAAGACTTAGAAGAGACCACAATCTTTGAGGTTCTCCTTGATGATGACATCTGTGACGGCATCAAATACAAATTTGACGTTCTGTGTGTCTGTGGCACAAGTCATGTGACTGTAGATTTCTTTCACATCTTTTCTCATGTTCAGATCCAGAAACTGAAGCTTAATGTAGTTGCCTGCATCTTCAAATGAATTGGGACCTGTTTGCCAAAAGTAAATGAGATGGAAACGTTGCAAAGAAACTTAGATTATTTGAAAATTATGGCTAGACCTTTCCATGAGGAAGGGCCTTTTATCCAAGGGAATCTCCTGTTGCTTTTTATTACCTCTCACCCTATTTCAGAGGGACAATGCCCTAGAAAACTCCGCCAACAAGAGCTTCCTGTGAATAGAGTTCTGTCCTCATAATCCAAGTCAGTTTCATGTGTGTGTCTTGTAACTTAATCTCTTGCGTGAAAGGAAATGTATTTAGTGTGGAAACACGTTCTTGAGCAGTACTTTGCAAACTGATTTTCAACTACAGTCAGTCTCCGAGTTACAAACATCCAACTTACAAACAACTCATAGTTACAAATGGGGGTGACACAACAGGAAGTGAGAAATCTACCCTTCAGAAGGGAAATTTAATACTGAAAAAGTTATCATGGGGAAGTGTCTCCACTGAAGCTTACTCACCAATCCTTGTTTCCACAAGTCAAATTTTTCAAAATCCAATCAGAGGGACAGAAAGTGAGGTGAAATCTTCTGAACAGGGACACAGACAGCAAAACACCACAAGGATGTTAATCGTCCCCTATGCCATCCAAAACTAAAAAACATTTTGGCTGGAGTTACACTTTAAAATGTACCTGTTCCAACTTACAAACAAATCCACAGAACCTATCTTGTTTGTAACTTGGGGACTGCCTGTACTTGGAACAAAACAAATAAAAAACCCTCTGCCTCTATAAAAACGAGTATAATGTAGCATTCAGACTAAATTCAATGAAAATAGAAGTGAATTTGTATATTTCATAGTAAACTGAACAGATTTTAAAATAGTTTTTGCAACTTGCAATGAGGGCCGTGAATGATGACTTGGCGCATCAAGAAGTTGTTTACTCAAAGATGGGTTTCTCACAAAGGAGTTGCCATGTTCTGTTTCAACAGTTCAATCTTTAACTCTGTTTTAAGAGGAAAGTTATTCAATGTGACACCATTTATACAAGAGAAAAAGAGAGTCATTGATGACTGAAAACCAATCCTTTTCAGGTGTGATTGCATTTAGCAATGTAGAAAATTGTCATGTGTGAATTGTCGTGTGAAATGAGGAAAAGAGCAACCTACCATCATAATCTGGGAAACAAATACTGAGATGTACTTTCTTGATCTTTTCCTCAAAGAGGTCCTTCTTGTTCAGAAACAGAATGATAGAGGTAGCTGCAAAGAACTTATGATTGCATATACTGTTGAACAGATGCAAAGACTCGTGCATGCGGTTCTGCAGAGAAGACAAGTTTTAAAACAATTAAACTTCAACATTTTGTGCCAAGTATCTGCTCATTTTGTTTTCAGAAACACCACTAGACTCCATCAGAAACTATCCCGTGGTTCTAAAGGCTTGGTTATTTCATTGTCAAGCTCTCAACACACCTTTAAAGAAACAGACAGGACAAAGTTACATTTACCCTAATTGGCTCTGCAGGCACAAAAACGGACAAAGCGTAAGGCAGTTATAGATCCCTAAATTGTGAGAATCCTGAGATATTCAGTTTAAAAAATGTTGATTTTTGAAGAGCCTTCATGTATTCTCCTTCCCCACCACTCCAGGGATACATGTAAACTTTAAAAGCAGCAATTAGTATTTGAAGCAGATCAAAAACACTCAGCCATCCACATTCGCTTGAGTTAGAGACACAGGATCTTGCAAAAATTAAAAACTACAAATTTTAAAATTGCAATTTTTATAATCTTGGAAAACATCTCTCGATAATTGCTGGAAGCTGACAGTTGAATTGCACTGGAGAATCTAAAGATTCCTAGGTCTTATTTATGGTCAGCTTCTGGAGTTAAACCCTTGTGCCGACAGGACTGCTGACCAACAGATTGGAGGTCTGAATCTGAGGAGGGCGGGTTGAGCTCCCTCTGTCAGCTCCAGCTCCCCATGCAGGAATATGAGAAAAGCCTCCCACAAGGATGGTAAAACATCAAAATATCTGGGCATCCCTTAGGCAACATCCTTGCAGACAGCCAATTCTCTCACACCAGAAACGACTTGCAGTTTCTCAAGTTGCTCCTCACACGAAAAAAAGCATCTGGAGGACCTAGAGATTCCTAGAGAACGTTTTAATCAAACCAGAATAATAAAATCAGCAAAAGTCAAACCTGCAAATGTGGAGGGCTGACTGTAGTGTGATAACTAGTTTGGTAAATTATAGTCACAATATAGGATCTAACATGCAGAACAGCAGCATCTAGTGTTCTTTTCCTTCTCAAAACCACTGCAGCCACGTCCAGTGCTCCCCAGAGCTCTTCTCCATCAAGCGGGGAAACTCAGTAGCTTGTTTGCAGGGAACATGGGGACAGGGCAAGTGGAGAATTCAATTATGTTGGTGCAGCATTAAGAATGGAAAACAAAAAGAGCTATGCATGCTGATTATACTGTTTGGAGCTGGAAAAACAAATATTCAGCTAGAAGAAGTGGGAGTGCAGGAAGAAATGAAGGCAACAGTCATTTCTAGAGCTGTTAGAACAGAGAGTGAAAACAGGTTTATCCCTAAATTTGGTAGTACATTAATTTTAAGCTTGAAGCTGTATTCCTTATAGAAAGACAAATATGCTCCCAAGGAATAAACAATACAGCCAAAACAGATGGATATGAATTCATATATTATGTAATAATGTGCTATTTTTTATTTTAAAAAACTTTTGAAAAAGCTTAACAAAAAAATTGAGAAAATATGTTATTTTTAAAGAAAGAAAAAGGTCAAATCTAGCACCTTAACACTCATGAAAAAGTGGGTTAGGGATGATTTTCTTTTGGATAAGTTTTTCTGAGTTTCCCTCAGACTCTTGAAAAACATCTTTAGAAATGGGAGTTCTGAGAGAATATTGCAGGATTATCTCCTTCCACCTAGAATCAAAGAGTTGGAAGAGATCTTGTGGGCCATCCAGTCCAATCTGCTGCCAAGAAGCAGGAAAATTGCATTCAAAGCACCCCTGACAAATGGCCACCCAGACCTCAACCTCTGAGGTATAGATGCAGGTGAAATGTCTGGAGAATATGCCTCAAACATGGCCATACAGCCAAAAAATTTTTACAACAACCCAGTGATTCCAGTCATGAAAGCCTTCAACAATACATCCAGCCTCTGTTTAAAAGCCTCCAAAGAAGGTGTCTCCACCACACTCCAAGGCAGACAATTCCACTGCTGAACAGCTCTCACAGTTAGGAAGTTCTTCAAAAATCTAAAGTGGAAAGAAAAGTCCACATATTTTATTTAAGTCTCCTTAATACTTTTGTTCTCAGACACTTGTAGCAGTCATAGTCGCTTTTGTTTTGGAAGGTAAGGTTTGCTACTTTGGACCATGAAAACAGTGGAAAATTTTATTGGTCTTGATGAAGAGGCTTTAGTCAACAGGCTTCAGGGCCAGATCACTGAATCATGCAGAGATTGCACAACTGCTTTGATGTTTCTTTTGGTTAAACTTTCAACACTCTAATACTGCTGGTGAAGATAAAATTTATACATGTTTTAGTGTAGGGATGGGCATAATTTAGATCAGGATACTGATAGAGGTACAGGTGAGAGAAAGCAGATTGGCAAGGTTGGTGACTTTTGATTGTTTTTAAAGTATACCTGTCCTTCCTCCCTAACATAATACATACCATATTTGGACAGAAGCTTACACTCTGTTCTGGCAATAAGCAAAGGCTGAGCTCATAGAGATATGGCATGGGCTACTGCATTGGCAAGTGGGGAATTTCACCCACCTCTACTGCTATAATACACACGTGATGTGCTGCTTTGTTCTCAGCTATTTTTCCTTTGATGGGGATTTGGGGGTGACTGGAGCACTAATTTTAGCTGTTCAATGTTTTTAGACAAAAAAACCCCACCCCAGGATGTTCTAGGATGCAGCCCACATTTCCCCCCACCTGTGGCTTAACTGTATTCTTATCCTTAGTTCTGCTTCTCCCATTTAGTCAATATGTAGAGCTTTGGCTCTAATTCATGGATCTCAGAGACCTAGTAAAAAACAAAATTAATCAAATACCCCTTGGCTGCATTTTGCTTGTCTGCTTTAGTACAGTTCGGGGAAGTAACGTTGAACGGAGGCATACAAACTTTTGCAAAAATGGGCAAGTCTATATCAGTTACACTTCCCTTTTAAAAATCTGGTTCTTCTTGTTTTAAAGAAACCACGCAGATCACCTTCCCACTCTGGCTCTCGGGAACCCTTTGGTATAAGTAGAAAGGGACGCCTTATTATTCATGTATTTGCAATAGCCTGCTCTGTCTCATTAACACTGATGTCACTTTTGACGTAGGCTGATGAGGTTCTCCTCGTCCTTATAGAGCACCTAGATGATTGGAATGAACTAGTTACAGGTTGTAGCTGTTCTGCTCAAGTTAATCCCACCTCCCAACGTCTTAACTGCTTACTGAAAGACATTTAATTTCAGGCAGGGGTTAAGCCAATGTCAGGATAATGTTGTTCCGCTTCTTGGACTTGCATCAGAGCAGCATGAGGTGGCCAATAAAGCAGTAAGTACCTGAGGGCTCTTTATTTTCTTCTCTGTGTTGTGCACAACTTTGAGCAGGTTGCTAAGACTAGATTTTGGGAACCACTGTATATTCTGTGGTGGTGTGGGGGTTGACTGAGGTGAAGTTTATGTCAACTTAGTTTTTTGAATTTTGCAGCATAGGCAGATGTGGTCAGCAGTGGAGCACTCATTGACCCTGCACATTGATTTGGAGTGATTCTGGATTCATTGCTGAGCCTGGAACCCCAGGTTTTGATGGTGGCCAGGGGAGCTTTTGCACAATTAAAATGTGTGCATCAGCTGCACCCATACCTTGGGAAGTCTGATCTGGCCACGTGGCCCATGCTTTTGTTACATCCCAAATAGATTATTACAACACACTCTACATGGGGTTGCCTTTGAAGACTGTTCGGAAACTCCAACTAGTCCAAAGGTTGGCAGCCAGGTTACTCACCAGAACGACATACAGGGAGCATACTACCCACCTGTTACGTCAGCTCTTCTGACTGCCGGTCCATTTCCAAGCACAATTCAAAGTGCTGGTCTTGGCCTATATAGCCCTATATGGTTTTGGTCCATCTTACTTGTCCGAATGTGTGATCCACCTTGGAGTTTACGATCGTCGGGGGAGGCCCTGCTCTCGATCCCACCACACTCACAAGCGTGATTGGCAGGGACAAGATAGGGCCTTCTTGGTGGTGGGCCCCCTGTCTATGGAACACACACTCCCCAGTGAAATCAGGGTGACCCTCTCTCTCCTCTACTTTAGGAAAAAAAGCTCAAATCATGACTTTGGTACCAATTATTCGGCCAGCCGACCGAGTAATGACTTATGAGAACTGACAATTGATAGACCTCAGACTGGAACTCTGGACTCTGATCTGGATTTGGGATTTGGGCATGGTTGTGTTTTAATATTTTAATATTTTAATAGATATTTATAATTTTGTTATTTCTCTAATGTTAATCCGTTTTGTATTGTTATTGTTTGTTGCTGTTGGCATCTAATAGTTGCCGATTGTAAGCCGCCCTGAATCCCCCCCCCCCTCCTCCCCCAAGGGTTGAGAAGGGCGGAATATAAATGTTTGAAATAAATAAAATAAATTTGGGAACGTTAACTGTTAGACCTGGAAGCAAAATTCTATCCTTTGTAGACTCCCAGGTCAGCACTGGTCCCTGAGGATGGATATATTCCAGTCCAGAAGAGAAAGTGGCACACAGCCTGTCACTCTCTGGTGGTCTTTTCCAGCCACTATTGGAGCCCATGGGTTGAAACCTAGCTGGCACCTGCAAAGAGGGCTTTTCTCCTTTTTTCCCCTCTGTGCATGACATAGAGTTTGAACCAGAATACATACCACTTCATCATCTTCTACCAACACCATGTCATAAGCACTGAGAGCTCCACAGAAGATGATGCAGGTCACCCCTTCAAAGCAGTGGATCCACTTTTTGCGCTCTGACCTCTGTCCGCCTACATCAAACATCCTGTTGAAGAAAGAGTGGTGTTTGAGATTTTTATTTAGCAGTATTTGAAGCAACCTACCATAGAGGACAAGCCCAATTTAAACTCAATATGTAGTTTAAATGAGCATGTGTTTGGTATAATAACTGTATGTTTTATTAGCCATCAGGTTGTTTAAAGACAAATGATTTAATTGGTAGATTGAGGTGGGAAAATGTACTCTGGGAATAGGGGTCAAAAGATCTTTGCAATTTTTTTCAAAAACGTTTTGTCTCAAAATGTCAAGTGTCCTCCAGGAGCCCAGGAAGGATTTGACAAGTTTGGCATCAGGAGTAGATATAGTAGGGGTTCCAGCCCTCCAAGATCTCCTAAAGCAGTGCCTCTCATCCTGTGGGTCCCCAGGTGTTTTGGCCTACAACTCCCAGAAATCCTAGCCAGTTTACCAGCTCTTAGTATTTCTGGGAGTTGAAGGCCAAAACATCTGGGGAGTCACAGGTTGAGAACCACTGTCTTAAAGGCTTAATGCACTACCCTAGTATTTTGTATTTCCCCACCCGTGACATAGATGAAGACATAAAGATTACACGGTCAAAGAAAAACATATAGCTTGATAAAATATTTAGAGAAAATACATGTAGATTATGTATCTTCAGGTCAACTCCAAACTATGGTGACCCTGTCATGGGGTTTTCTGGGCAAGATTTATTCAGAAGTTCATTTCCATTTCCTTCATCTGAGACTAAGAGTGAGACTTGCCCCAAGGTAATGTAATGGGTTTCCATGGCCGAGGAGGGAATTGAACCCAGGTCTGCTGGGAGTCCTAATCCGACATTCAAACTACTACACCTTCTGGCTCTTGAGAAAATATATAGCTTTTTTTCTTCTTAACTGAAATAGCTAAGAGCAAGTCTCTGAAACAGTAAACACGAAACTACCACAAAAAATAGTAATAAATCCTGAAAGAAATGGTAACAAAACAGAATAATATGAAATAACCAACTGTTACTGCCTCAGAAGAAACGTAGTAAAAATTAAACCCTTTGGTGCAGAAAGTCTTTTGAAAAACTAGGTCTGTCTAGTGTCTGACAAAAATGTTGGGAGCAAATAGGCTTCCGTGAGTGTTTCTTCAGGGCCACTAATAAGGATGCGTTGTGTTTCGTTCAGCAAAAATGCACTGAGCGGGACCTCACAAATTTGAGTGCAAAAAGATTTAACAACACAAGAAGCTAATCATTACAGTTTGAAAGAAATAAGATGCTGCACTTTGGGCAGATAGACAACAATGATTTCACAGAAGATATTGGGTTACTCACCTGAAGTTGAGGTCTTTGACACCGAACTTTGTCTCTATGATACCTGTGGTTTTGACTCGTGATCTTAATACATCCTGTTCATTGGGGAGGTAGTTAGGAGCTGTGATCCTATCCAGTTGATTCAGGTAGCTGTGTACAAAAAAGCAAAGCAGTAGTTCATCATTTTCATCCATCCATTGATAAAATCTCACAATTCATAAGGTGAGGTAAACTTTCTCACCAAACGTTTTCTAGAGCCTTAATAGATTTTGAATCTTATAGATTCAAACTACTGCAGAATTCTGGCTGAATAATGACACCCCAAAGAAACAGACAAGACATGATCCAATGCTGTGAATGTGTTGCCTCCTGTAAATGGGTCTACAACTCTAGAGACCAGGATTTGAATTCCTGGTCAGCCATGGAAACCCACTAGGAGACTTTGAACAAGCCACATTCTCTCAGCTTCAGAGAGGAAGGCTCTGAACAAAATCTTGCCAAGAGAATCCTGGGGCAGGTTTAGGGCCAGAAACAACTTGAAGACACAAAACAAAAACAGAAAACCACATGGCAGCAGTTAGGAAATGATTGATGATATCATTCTTCATGTACCAAATTAGTTTGAAATGGATTAAAAATGAGTTTGACGTGGACATGGTTAGCTTTTTGTCATTCAGTGACGTAAAAGACTTGAAAACATTTACCAGTATGTTTACTTTAGTTTACTGTAAGCATTGTGTGAGTTATTTTTCATGCAATGTATTGTATTGCTTTGTTTGTTCAGATCTAGTTACAGTTACAGCTGATTGCTTCTGTTAGAAAGCATCCATTCAATAGGTTGGTGTTCACATGTTTAATGTGATGATAATAAAAAGCAAAAAGACAGTTCCTTGACCAATTATGTCAGTGAGAAGCTGGAAGAAGTGCAACTGTTTTCTGTAAACATAGTTTGCACACTTGGTTCTTAATGTTTTCAACTACTTCTAGAAATTGAAGTGTATTCATATTGATTTTTAAGGTATTTGATTGTATTTTATGATGTGTTTTATTTTTTCGATATCAAAGTTTTGCCTGTTGGTAGCCGTCCTGAGTCCCTCCTCAGTCCCTACAAATGTTCCAAATAAATAAATAAATAATCCAGAGCAGTGTAAGTAAAAAAAAAGTCAAGTTTTAGTTGGCTGATATGTGGGGGGGTTGGGGTTCATGTCAAGAGAAACTGCAGGTCACTTCTGGTGTAAGAGAATTGGCCATCTGCAAGAACTTTGCCCAGGAGATGCCCAGATGTTTTTGTTTTACCATCCTTTTTGGGAGGCTTCTCTCATGTCCCCGCATGGGGAGCCGGAGCTGACAGAGGGAGCCCATCCGTGCTCTCCCCAGATTCGAACCTGCGACCTGTCTGTCTTCAGTCCTGCTGGCAAAAGGGTTTAACCCATTACATCACTGGGGGGTCCTAGCTGATATGTTGGTTACTGGGAACAGTGCACAAGTATTCAATCAACATAGGTTGGGGAAGATAATTATTAGTATCAAAAATTGTTCCTAACTCCATTAGACAGTGATGCAGCAACTTCACTGAAACAGGATCTACGTCCTAGTAATAAAGTTACTTATAATTGAAATTTTGTTTTGATTTTGCATTAGAAAATACACAGAATATTAGCAGAATATATGTGCCTTTTTCTGCTTTTTCTGCAAAATCGGTTACAGACACCATGTCCTTTCGATCTCTGAGGTCAGTAAAAAAATGTAACTGACTTGTGTATCTATGTAAGAGTATTAATCTAGAAATGTCCCATCATCCTTCCCTGAGTTTTTTCCTTCTATTTGTGCTGCAAACTGAAAAACTGAGGCTGACAGCTTGTCTAAATTAACTGGTTTTTACCTTTTACATGTTCCATTTCTAACCAGTCCCTTTCTGAAGAGTTTGGGAAGGCAACCGTTCTAACTCTGAGCAGATATGTAACGCAATGAGATCAAAACAAAAGCAGCACACATGGGAGATATGCATCTTGAGAGATTGCATTAAAAAATAAATAAAAACCCGAGCTTTGCTGTACTACAACAAATTGTTCCTTCCATACTCTGCTGCAGTTAAGCCTATAATCAAGCCTAAGTGTGGGCAGCTAAAAAAGACGGCACATTCTTTCCTTGATTACATCCTGCCTCCCCTTTCCTTTTTCATTTCCTTTAGACCACATTGTACAATGGTTAGCTCTTCTGACTGGAGCTCTACCCAATTGTACTCTAACAATGCTCACAGTGATGACATGGGTCCTTATAGAAGGAGATCTGACTGTTAGCTGTGTTCCTTATTGAAGGTCCTTGTATGAATTAGTAACTATTAACTTGGGAGGTGAGAAGTATCTGCACTTCCACATATCTGTGGGTCCAGTGCATGTCTGGGACTTACAGAATTGGCTGTACTGTGGGAAAACATCAGTTGTGTCATTAAATGACACAACTGGAGGGCAGACCAGCATTGTGATGTGTTATGGAGTTAATTCAGCATGTATAAATGGGACCTTCAAGTCTTCTACTTCAAATGTCATTGGAAGACCCTGAACATCTTTGCTTTGTGCCAGGTTCATCGAGTTTCCAAAGGTGTGGAAACAGACAGTGAAAGCCCTTCCACACAGCCATATAACCCAGAATATCAAGGCAGATAATCCACATTATCTGCTTTGGATCAGATTATCTGAATCCACATTACCATATAATTCAGTGCAATGTGGATTTTATATAGCTGTGTGGAAGGAGCCTGAGTTCATACAAACATGAGGCCCACAAGGATCTTCCTAATGCAGAGCCAGGGAACCTGTGGCACTCTTTTGATGTACTACTTTATCCTATTATTCTTTAACATTGACCAGGCTGATAGAAGTTCCAATAACATTTGGAGGACCTAAGGTTCCACAGCCTTGTTTTTCCAAATTAACCCCACTCTTCTGAGCTAGTAGTACAATCATTCCTCTATATTTACAGTTTTGATTTTTGTGGATTTATCTAATCATGGGTGTGATTAAAGTGTTATCTCTAGGAATTGCTAGATCCTCCAGTGTGATTTTATGGCCAACTTCCTTCAGTCTCGCTGGAGGACTTAGGGATTTCTAGAGAGAACACCTCTTTAGGAATCTATGTTCTCCAATGTGATTCTATGGTCAGCATACAGCAGAACTTAACCATAAAGTTGTGCTAGAAGACGTATAAATTGCTAGAGACGTAATCCCTCAGATGGAAAAATCTTATTTTCTTCATCACTTTCATAGGAATCCTGTGTCTAACCCTAACAAATCTCCCCTCTCCATTATGGTATTCTTCAATGGGATGAGTCTGCAAACAGAGACTTACTATGCAGCAGAGTCATTGAGCTGGTACTCAGCTGCTCGCTCAAAGCAAGCTTGAACACCTCCATCTTTCCAGAGTTTCTTTATACAGTCCGTTAGTTCTGGAGGCATGGTTCCCTCTTCAATGGAGTCAGCCAAGTTGAACAGCTGCTGCCCATCAGCCTGTAAAAAGACATAGACAGAACATGTCAGGTGACCACGTTTCTTTGATGTCTTGAAGGTTGCCTGAAAAGTGGGATTCAATTATTGAATCTTGTCAGTGTTTCACCTTGTGGACAAGCATACAATGCATCTCACCACCTTTATTTTAATCCTTGGTAACTTTGAGAATTTTTTTCCTTCACAGAACAAATTATACAGAAACAGTAAGAAACATAAACACACTTGATTAGCAAGACCTCAGGAATGGATAGGAAGTAATTAAGTCCAAATTGCAACAGATCAGGTTTGACCTGTGCATAGTTAAACATTTACAGCGTATGCATGATTTGTCTGAATATACTCCTGAGGAGTGTTATGAGAAGAAGGGCGTTTGATTTGTTGATGATACTAAAGTCTGAGGGATTTTCCTATAGTCCTGGACTGGGATAGCATCAGGACTTCCAATGTTTCCTCTCAAATAGATGCATAGAGATATGCTTTGACATGATCTATGCAGTGGCTCAACACAGCATGTTCCCTTGAACATCAAGTGATGGATGGTATCTCAACGTCTTCAGCACCACCAAATTTAATCATTTCAAATCAGTACTTTGCACTCCAGTATTACTTATATGAATTGAATATATGTTTAATGTAGCCATAAAAGCCACCAAGTTGCCATCAAAAGTTGCTCCTGGCCTACAACTTTGTGTCTGAGTTCCTGAGAATCCATGGAGAAGAAACTAGTAAAGTCACAAAAGCTTTTGCTAAACCACCAGGTGGCATAATTCAATAGTGGCTTCAGCCCAAGGAAATGTGCTAGAGGTCTCAAAGGTGTACACTGTCATTGGCTGACCATATTCATGTATTCCGTGCCCACAGCTTGAAATATCCCCACACAAATAACACACAAATTCCAAAAGGTAAGCCTTGATTTTCCCATTGTTTATAAGGAAGACCATTTTACTGCACGATTACATATAATGGGTTTGGGTATCCATGGGAGATCCTAGAATCAACCCCCAGTGGATACCAAGAGCCCACTACAGTTGTGTCAATCTATTGCAACATAGCAAGAAGAGAGGACGGTGGTGGGCAGGGGGGATGTTGCAGAACCTTTTAGAGTTAACTGGTTTTTATTTTAGCACAAACTTTTGTGGCTCTAAACCCACTTCTTTAGATATCATTCTGTATTGCATTCAGAGAAATGGGTTTCTATTCAGAAAAGCACATGCTAAAATTAAAACCATTTGGGTGTCACCATGTTCCCATTTCCTTCCTCCTTTTTATTCCTTTCACTTGTATCAAATCAATAACAATATGCATCACTGATCAACACATTACCATTTCCAACTGCTTTGAACAAACATTATATTTTTATTCCCTCTTCCAACTAGAACTGGGTAAAATTATTGGGTGGGTTTAAAGCTCCACTAGCTGACATGGCCAATAATGTTTCCAGGTTGAAAGAGAATCTTCTTTTTTTAGTTATGGTAATACTGACCGCTCGACTGGAATCTCCATAATCTATTCCCAAAGTGGTCATGGCTCGGATGATGGCCAAAATCGACTGTAGGATGTTCCCGTAAATGACTGATTTGAACTCCAAACATTCCTCTTCCGTGTAGCCATCTTGATGGATAATCCTGTGTAAAGAAGGGGGCAAAGTACAAAACTATTATGTGAAATGCCACACTACATATTGAATTTGTACTAATTGTATATAACCGGACACACAGATAGCAGATGTTCACTTATGTGAAAAGAGTAAATTTGCTGTAATCCATGATACTATAAAAACTGATCTTATATAAGGCAATTTGGCACTTACCCCCCCCCCCCCAAACACACCCGAAAACAATAATTTTAAAACTGTGAAAAATTTAATAAAATAAAATATATGTTTTGAAAAAATTAAAAAGCCAAATGAAAAAGACATATCCCAATCTTCTTCCTGACTCCAAAAAGATTGAGAGCCCATCATAATTCTAGTCCAGAGGGAGCTCTTCATATCAGGAGCAACACAGGTCAAAACAATTTTTCCCAAGGCTGAATTAAGACAAGTCAGGGCCCTTAACTACAGCACATCTAAGAGGCTGCATAGTATTTCCAAAAAGTGTATAGGTTGAATATCTCTTGTCTGGAATTCAAAAATACTCCCAAATCCAAAAGTGTCCATATGGATGGTTGAGGCAGTGATGCCTTTGCTTTGAGACGGTGTGATGTACACCAACTTTGTTTCATGCACAAAAAATATTTCAGCCTATGTGTGCGAGGTGTATATAAAACATAAATGCATTTCCTGTTTAAACTTGGAGTCTATCACCAGGATAATTCTTTATGTATGTATGTACAAATACAATACAGGTATTCCAAAATCTAGGGGGAAATGCAAAATAAATTCAAAACATTTGTGTTTTCAAGCATTTCAGATAAGAAATACCCAGCCTATACTAGTCTAACAAAAAGAAAAAATAAAGGAGAAATAATATATTTAGGCAGGGAGTACATTATGTTTAAAAGTTCCTCATAATCTGAGGCCCTAAGCTGCAGCTTACTTAGCATGAGTGTAAATCCGGCACTGCCTTTCCTCTACAAGTGGGTCCCTGCTATTGGGTGGAGGAAATGCCAAAGGTCCTGCTGACCTTAATAACCAAGTAGGTTAATGCCAAGACAGGCAGTCCTTTAGATAGCTAGGCTGTTAGGAGTAGAAAAGTTAGGAAGCAACACCTTGAAAGTGGCCCAGAAAACGTCTGGCAACTGCTGCTCTTTCTTTAGTACTGGAATGCTTTCAGTAGAAGAAAGCAGAGTATGACCTGCCTGAAGACCTGACAGTAAGGTCATTATGTCTTGTATGAGAAGTAGGCTTTAGTTCTGCCTAAATCTCGGGCTTTGAAACCAGCAGGTTTCGGCAGAGAATGTTAAACACCTTGTAAAACTACAACTCCCATGATTCCATAGTATGGAGTCATGGCAGTGAAAGTGTTATCAAATTGCATCAATTTTACAGTGTAAATCCACTTTTGGTGCCGATTTAAAAAATTGGGCCAGAAGTTGGGTGTTAGGGAGAATATCTAGTCTCTCAGTACCCAGAAATGAATTTTAACATCAATTTGCATGCCTCTCAATGTGCTTCCCATTGAACTCTGTGATTCTGGCAACTCAAAACACCATATCTGTCAGCCAATATTATACCCTTAACAGCTCCTTTACTGTTTATACTAGCATTTCAACACTGGTTACTGGTACCATGATGGTATCCCACCTCCTTCTGTGTGTGTTGCATTTTCCTAGTATTTCAATATAAAGTATCCAACCAAATCCAGGTATCCTAGGGGGAAATAGTGACTAGTAGACTTATGCTTTTATTTTTATACTCATTTCACAGAAAACTGTCATTTTTGGATCTCTTAAGGAAGGCACTTAAGCAATATACACAGAAATCAATGCTCATTGGCGATCAGACCCTGCATGAAAAGGAAATTATTTCTTATCCTATTTAGGATCAGATGAAGAAGCAAACAGTTGCTCCCTGCTGCCCTAGCTTGGTTTTAACTCAATGCTATTTTTATTTGTGTTTTAATCCTTCCATAATCTCATTATGTTATTTGCCTCAGCCCAGCCTGGTTGCCAGCAACACTGAAAGTGCCTGTATGTAGAACAAACACCTAGAAGAAAAACCCTTCTAGGAAGAAGAAAGAGAGCACAGCTGCCTCCTGGGTTCTGTGTATCTCAGCGCCAACCTCTGGTACTCACTTCATCTGTTTGACAATTGTGCTCTTGCCTGACTCACCAGCACCTGGAAGGAGTGAAAAGGAAGATGATTAATTCCAGCATAGGACAGAAGACAGACACAGGGACCCATCACTTTGCAAACTGGCAGAGAATATTTTGCATTTTTCTCTTATTTTCTGGGCTGGGAATAGCCATGTTGGCCAATGGATTCTAAGAACTAAAGGCTCCAAAGTAACATCTCCTACTCTATTTACTCTCAAAAGGATAATTTTGTTAATCAGTTGCAAGAAGAAATGGCACTGTAAAGACTAAGAAATATGTAGTTTACCAAGATGTTAGTGTTTTTCTATTCAGAAGTGGGTTTGCCAGTTTCCTCCTCAGCAATATAGCCTACAGCACTTGGTATTCCCATTCAAGTGCAAACCAGGATTGATTTTGCTTAAGTAAGATGGGATCTGGTGCTTTTAGGGCATATACAGTACATAATGATATTAAAGCCTAATGCAGTGGTGGAAATGGGATAGAGCAGTGGTTTTCAGCCTGTAGGTTCCCAGATGTTTTGGCCTTCAGCTCCCATATAATCCTAACAGCTGGTAAACTGGCTGGGATTTCTGGAAGCTGTAGGCCAAAACACCCAGAGACCCACAGGTTGAGAACCACTGGGGTAGAGTGTAGTGGTTTCCTACTAGAACCACCTCCATTGCCAAGGTCTTCACTAGAAATGGGTTGAGAATTTACATCACCTCATTTATCCATGCCAATAAATGTAAATTCTTGCTCATATATGTAGTACATCATCATAAAGAGGAGGGGATCTTCACTGTTTCCTGTTATGTGAAGGAGTCATCTCCAGAAAGCCACCACTTCCTTTTTTGATGCTGCTGCAAGCAAGCTATTCATGTGGGCAGCTGTGAGGCACCCGAGCAACATTCATCTTACAGAAACAAGACCTTTTATTAATGTTGAAAGAGATCGTAAAGGTTACAAAAGATGTGGTTGGGGACAGGAAGAGGAAGGAATAACTACCTCAATAGTGAATATACCATCAAAAGGATTGTTGACTTCCTCCTGCAAAATCAGGTTTGAAGTTGAGTCCCAAATGTTTGCTCGCTGCTTTGAGCAGGACAGCCTCGACACCAGTGGTTCTCAACCTGAGGGTCCCCAGATGTTTTGGCCTTCAACTCCCAGAACTCATAACAGCTGGTAAACTAACTGGGATTTCTGGAAGTTGTAGGCCAAAATACCTGGGGACCACAGGTTGAGAACCACTGCTCTACATAGTTAGAGGCATTCTACATACTGCTACTTTGACTATTTAAAAAAAAAGTTATGAAAGGAATTTCCAAAGCTAAAAACTGGCACGTGGCTTGTTTGAATAGGACCTTTCTGTAACTGTTTTGATAATGTCAATACAACTTGTTGCTGTTGGGCCTGGTAGCTCAGTACATTATTTCTCCATTAACAAATGATATGTTTTACTATCACTAATCAGCTTTCTCTGTGCATCGTTTTGGTTTTGCTGAAATACTACATGCATCAGGGTGAACTGCTTTGTGGTTTAAGAACTGCAATATTTGACACTGCAGGTGGAAATTCATATTGAAAATCCTCTTCCATGTTTAGCCCAGAAGCAAAACTGACTCAAAATAAATAAGGAATTAACCAGTAAGATACAGATTGTACCACCCCATTTTATTTGTAAGGATTTTTTTTTTTAAAAAGTGGGGCAACATTACAAAATAACACCCATTACCTTGCATCCAGAAACATTACACTCAGTTCTGCCATCTCATTCTGCTGCCCATGCAAAATGGGCCTTATATTTGAACAATTCTGTAAGACATGTGAGCTAACTCTGTGGGTGGTCAGGACCCACCCATGCTGATCTTGCACTTGCATAACGACATTTTGGAAATGGGCTATACCTGAATTTTGGTAAGAATGCCAATTTCATTTTCAGTATGCAAGTTTGGGAATGAGAATGCCACCATTTTCCCCTTCTTAGGTTGTTCTCTTGTCATAGAGAGCCCACATGTGCATATTGAGGACAAGGGCAAGTTTTGCCTGAAAAAAAACCTCTGTTCAGCTTTAGCATGGCCCAGGAATGGTCCTGTGCATTTATTTAATTTACTTGTATCCTTACTTTCTGTACCCCAAAGGGGACTCAATGCAGATTTACATATGGCAATTATTCAATGGAAACTTGCAGAAACTCCACTTTTTAAGTTCATAGTTGAACTTGAAAAACCATCATCAAGCACAAGCACCTTGCTTTGCTCTCACTGCACCTCTTATGCTTCAGATGGGTTGATCTGTAATTCTCAGGAATCCCCCCAAAAACACATCTTAAGAGCACCACTTTGAAGAAGGTTATATTACAAGCATAAGCAGAACAGAGTTCTATGTACTGTCGAAGGCTTTCATGGCTGGAATCACTGGGTGGTTGTGAGTTTTCCAGGCTGTATGGCCATGTTCCAGAAGCATTCTCTCCTGATGTTTTGCCTGCATCTATGGCAGGCATTGGCAGAGGCTGAGAGATTTGCTTTCCTCACAACCTCTGAGGATGCTTGCCATAGATGCAAGTGAAATTTCAGGATATAATGCTTCAGGATATAATGCTTCAGGAAAACTCACAACCACCCAGAAAAGAGTTTTACTAGATAGAGAGAGAGAGAGAGAGAGAGAGAGAGAGACAGACAGACAGACACATACATACCTCAAAGATGTTTGGAGCAGTAATAGGAAACTCACTGTTCTAAGTAGTTAATAAACAACAAATTCCCTTTCGCCATCAGAAGCCAATGAAAACACGAGTCTTGTTTACCATTCTACCAGACCAAATGCTTTCCCCTCTCCCCCTTGGGTCCAAATAGGGAGTAAAAGTTATTTATTTTCTACTCAGTACAAGGCAATTTCCCATTTTTACTGTGTCACAGCAGCTTTGGTGGTAGACATATTTTTAACACACTGGGCCACACAATGTTCTTATCAAAGCATCTGTTTCACAAGAAGAAATCTCATATTCAGATTTCTGTGAATTGTGGCATACCTATCACAGCTGTTTCCTTGGGAAGACAAAGCTCCCCCTGGTGCCAAGAAAAGGGTTTAAAACAAAACAAAACACGTTCTCTGGCCCTGACCAGGATGCTTGGAATTGTAGCAAGGTATATCTCAGCTATAACAATTTAGGAAAAGCTGTGGTACTTTTTACCAACTAGATTACTGTCCCTTCTCAAACAGTGCAGCAATTACATGCAGAAAGAGAGCACTGTGATGCCCACTATCTTTATGGAACAGAAAGTCTTCTGAAATGTTGCATTCTTTATTTTTTATTGTTCTGTTCATTGCTTGCAAAACCATATGGGCCATGCCACTCCCAGCATGAAATGCGATAAAGAATAGGCATGGCTGTGGGTGTTGCTGCAACACACCGTCAAAAAAGGAGAAAACGAGGCAACATAATTACTAAGGAGGAAGTTACCATGGGAATAGAAGTGGATATAGGACAAGTTATTATACTGAGCCCCGACCTCATGCTGTGCTTTGCAAGCAGCCACACAGCTTCTTCTATAGAACAGAGCCTCCTGTACCAACACTCCTCTTAATACTTGGCTTTTCAATTTCTGAAGCTTTTCAGATTTTTCCTCACTTGATCTATTTCCCACTGTGGTATCCACTCTTCAGGTGAATTTGGGAATTGATTGATGCTTTTGGTGTCACCAGTGTCCATGATGGCCACTTTAAAAAATATAGATATTCTGGAGCTTTGTTTACTTGGATTTCGTTTATTCATTGTCCACGTGTTCTTCTTCCCTTCTTGTCATTCATACATGACCAATGTGCTTAAGGACAACTTGTGTAATAGCACAGCGTGACAGTAATTGCATATATTGAGTGCCACAACTTATGTCCCTAGGAAGCAAGCTGTGTAATTTTTCCCCAGGTATCCATTTTACATTTATTGAGATAGTGCATGAAGTGAGAAGGCTTGGTTATAACAGAGATCTAACCTGAAGACATTTCCAACCATAATAAGTATTTGCCATGTTTACTTGTTTGCCCTTTGTTACAGGACTCAGGAAACATTGGCACTCCAGATGTTTTGGCCAAAACTTTGTGGTTGGGAGCATTGAAAACATCTAGAAACTCAAAGGCTCCCTGCAACTTATAGTAAGCAGAAGTATGGGCATGCCTATGAAACATTTGCAACTTCAAATCTTCCAGATGTTACTGGACTTCAGTTCCCACTATTCCTCGCCATTTACAATCTTGTGTAGGGGTGATGGAAGTCATAGTTCAACAACATCTGAAAGGCCACAAGTTGTCTTAGCCGCTTTAAGTCTTCTTGGGATGAGAAAAAGTGGAGCATATAACAACAGCAGCAACAACAACAGCAGCAACAGTCTGCCCTGGCCTTAAGGAATAATTCAGGAAATGTGGACTGTCACAACAATCCTTGATCCTCCCTAAATCAACTCCTGCTCACCTTTCTCAAATCACTTGTACCTTTCAGTGATTTTTAAATAAAATTTTATAATTTAATGTATTGTTTTAAAGATTCAGCATTTTCCTGTTGTGCCAATTAGAGATTGAAGTGTTCTCCCGCTGCACCAAATCACACAGCAAACAGGAGTAAAGACACCCCTCTTCAGCAAAGTTGCTAGCTATTCTGATATTGATGCTGCATGGAAACTAGCATAAATAAAACTGGGACAGAAAAAATGCTGGTTTGGAGAACTGGAATAGTTGCTATCAGCTTGGAAATACCCTATATACATTAAATCCACTACATGCCTATTCTGACCATTTTCAGAATTATTTTAGAATTATTTCTACAGCAATGCTAATGTGTAATTGATTAGCAAAATGGGATCTTTATTCAGGCTGAAAAAGCACAGTGTTATGAAGTGAATTGTCATTGAATCCCCAGCGTACCACAGAAGGTTACTTTCTTCAATCAATGTGAGTCGCGTATTTGGATAGAATATTTGGACATGTATAGATCCACGCTTAAAATTATTTCCGAGTGACATCTGATTGCTGTAAGAAGCCATGCAAATACTGGCCAAAACTCAACTCATTGTAAGAATTCCTCAGATCGGTTTTATGGAGTGATATACATACATTGTATGGAGTGATATATCTTTTGCAAAGAATGAAAATAATATTTTTTTCGGCTGTAATTCTTTTCCCAGTTCAATGAGAGTGAATCCACCATTGGATTTCATTGAATCCAACGGTGTATACTTCTGCACAGAGTCTGTTTGGTGTAGTGATTTTAGTGCAGGGCTATGATTCTGAAGACCAAGATTCAATACCTTGCTCAGCCATAGAAATCCACTGGATGACCTTTGACAAGTCACACCTCTGAGCCCCCTCAAAAAACCATGATAGTGCCACCTTAAGTCAGAAAAACCTGAAGGCACACAACAAAACATGTATAGAACTATACCATAAATATTTCATCTTCTCTGTTCACAACTGTATATAAATTTATAGTTCCAGCTTGAGTTAACATTGGTAGCCTTAGGATGAGCAAACTTGATGACAAGACGAGCCATTAAAATAGTGATCTCATTTTAAAAAACCTTAAATACCTGCAAAATTTACTTATGTATGAACCCAGCAGGTGCCAATTTATATGTCGCTCCAAATCAATAAGCTTCTGCATTCTAGTTATGCTAGCCTATGAGCATGTATTCTTAAGGCGTACTCTTTCTTAACTGTGATTTTTTTTCCTCTTGCCCTTCAGTCTTCTTCAGCAGCCATGGTATGTTTCCTCATCTTGTCATTTTAAGCTGCTTATTCCAAAACAGGAAGCTGCTTAGAATTAGGACTTAAGTGCCCTGATCCCAACCTCCTTGCTGTCACCTGGATGAACCCATGTTGCACAGGCAAGTGCAGACTACCTGCTGCCAGCCTGTGCCCTGCTGTTTAATTGACATGCATATATTTGATGATTACTTTTCTTCTTTCTAGGGGAGCGCTGTCTTATAAATCTCTGCTGTAAGAGTAAAGATGTTTTTTTCTTCCCAGTTGCAGTTCATAGCTGGGATTCCCATTCCCTTGTAGTTAGTGCTTACTGAGCTAAAGAGCAGCAGTTACAATACATTTTCCTGCTGTAGGAATGTTTTAAAAATAGTTTTTGCTTGATTATCTGGGATAGGGTAGGTGAGTGGACAGTTGTCAGGAGAGTGAATTGTGGATTCATAAATTATTTTATGGTGAGGATAGGGAACTATCCCAGGGTAAACAATTCTATTTTACAAGAGAGATCATCTTCTTGTGGAGGGACATTTTTGAAAGCAAAAGAAAATAATTATGAATATACTAAGAAAATTACATGGGTCTCAGATTTATTTGTCCCTTCTCTAACTCTCATCCCTTCCTGGAAACATTTAATCTCTTCTGACAGCCATTGGTGCCCTGAACTGCTTTGCTGAAGAGGGTGTTTGTTGACCTTTTGCTGCATCCAATGGGCTGAAATATCTGCGTTCTTGCTAATCGGCTGTCTTAGGAAGTCATCAAGCTAATGAGAAACCATCTGGTGCGACTTAGCAAGAGACATTCCCATGCTCTTATTTTAAATGATGTTTCTTTTTGTGCACTGAAATAAACTTCGATCGATCCGATCCCTTTCCATTCTGTAATGTCTTTGGCCATCTACAGTGGACTGTTACCTGGCAGCGTTTTCAACCACAATGTTTGACGTTTAGTCTTTGGGCAAACTTATCTTGGAAAACAGTGTACTGAAATCTAACAGCTCCCATTCCATGAGCTTTTTGGCCACATCGGAACCAAAAGACATTTCACCATTCATTTTCTACTACTGACACCAAGGCCATCTGTAACCAATAGAGAACCTCAGGTAGCAAATTCTAAAAGGCAGGAAATTGTGGCATGGCTTTAGAGAGTAGAGCTGTGTGTGCCATACTGTTTGCCATGAACACCCTTATCACTCCAGAGTTGATGACATATTCAACTACCAGTCCAGTCAACTTCTATGCTTGAAATGGAGAGGACCACCATTTTGTTCACCACCTCCGGTAAGCCCTGACTGACCTCATTGCATCTCACCTGCTGTCATTGAGACAGAATATCTGGAATCTTACTTCAGAATACTTTAGGAGCTGCTTGTACATAAGGACACATACTAATAATTAGTTCTTAAAAAGCCAATTTCCATTTTGTCAGTGGTAGATTCCACCCGCAGGACCATGCCTTCAAAGAGTCAAACATGTTCTATAAAGGATCAGTGGTTCATTATCACCAATAATGGGTTCCACCTTTAGTCCCCCCTCCCCCTTCTTAAAAGAGTATTGGCACAAAGGATGAATGGACCAGTATGCCTACCTAGCAGTAGCAGCTTGACTGTCTTTGCCTCTCTGTCTGCATCTTCCTGTAGCTTCTTTTCAAGTTCCTTGGACCTCCTGGCAAGTTCCTTGTCCTCAGCGCTTGCTCCACTCCCCATTTCACCTTCGTCTTCCTCCTCCTCCTCCGAGACCTCTAGGTTCTCTATATCTTCTGGACGTTCCAGCTCTTCAGATGGGTTAACTCACCCTTGTTGGGTGGTGAGAATGAGAGAAAGCAAAATAAAACGGTTTATGCTGAATCCTCCAGCATTCGAATAAAAAAGAGATGCTCTACGGAGCTGTCTTGCTCCGGAGCTGTCTTCTGAAAGGCTGCTGGTCCAAGACTGCTAAGAAGGTAGCATCAAAGCCTTTCTCCTTGCGCTCTGTTCTTTCTCCCACCTCCCCCACCTCCTCTCTTAAGTCTTCATGGATAACCCAATTTTGTTACACTGGATTGAGGACTTTTTATCTCACCATGTGACCCGGGAAATCCAATTATAAAAGCCCAAGATGGCAAAGATTAATGGTTGGCAAAGAAGAACACTGAACCCAAGTTGTGTGGTATGGCGAAGATCGTTATATAACATGACAACGAGCTAACGGCCCTCTTCACGTACATACAAGGCAGGATTACTGCTACTGCCAATCTTGTGAATCCCAAAGGATGAGACCCCCGAGTTTGCACTGATATCATTTTCATCTCCTCCTCTTCTTCCTTCTCCCCTTTCCCGGGAGACCCATGAAGGGATACTGAGAGTTGATGTGGAAGACAACATAAGACTAACTATTAATTGAGGGCTAAATGCATATACCTATCACCTCATTTTGACAGCTCCAACCCAGTAAACCGAACAGCAGCTATCCCGAACAGGTGCCTCTTAGGAAATATGCCGATGGCATTATTGAAATGCATGAGTGAGAGGATGTAGCTATTTCTATTCTCCTGTTGTTTTGCTTTATACAGACAAGAATAGTGAGGAATACTGACAACATCTACATCTCCCTTGTCCCTTTCAGATCTAGGAAGGTTGACAGTGCCTTTCCCATTCCCACCTTCAGCTGGATGAATGGGGTTTTTCCATTCTCAGCTATTCTGATGAAGTACATTCTTTCTATTGAGCTTAAGACCCAAAAAAACCACCCAGAAAACAAAAAAGTCTCAATTTATATTGTGATTTACATCAAAACTGATGTAAACCAGGGGGAGGGGGCAAGGGCAATTCTATAGAAGATACTTTGAAAGCGATGGGGAGTGGTGTTCATATGGAGATGGAAGTTGCCACAAAGTTAGCAATTTTACTTAACCCACTGTCAATTTTAAGGAGGCTTAAAGCGTGAACCACCAGAGCTTATCTTTTCCAAGCTAGGCAACCCTTCCCCACCAGATTATTAGTAGTCCCACACATCCCAACCCAAGCAAATATAAAACACCTTTCAACAACACCAAATTCCAATTTCTTCACTGCTTTCACACATACCCTCTAAATACACAAAGGAAACCGCTTTCTCTGCTGCAAAATTCCAGCTTTTCCTCTTTTTGTGTCTTCTAAGGGACAAAGGAAGCCTTTTCTGCCAGCAGTAGGAGTTGCAGTTTCTTCTTTGTCCTCATGCTCCTGCTTCTAAGCAGGCAAAATAAACCCTTTCCTTCAACCAAAGCAAGAAGGCAATTGTTTTTACCCTGTATGCATTTTAGATGAAATATACAGTATATGTATGTATTTCTGAGGAAATGTAAAACTGAAATGCTGTAAAGTAGGCTAATAAAAATATGTCCTATTTGTATTCCATTTATTAAGAGGAGCCTTCTATTTTCTATATGCTAGTTGCGTCTTGTAGATTGCATAGAGCAAAGGAAGCTAACTTCTCTCTTCGACAATACTGGCTTAGTTTTAGAAATCACTGGATTTGAAAATAGTGGGAGACATATCTTATGCCCCCTTTTTTCTCGTCGCAATCTTATGGAGAAAGCTTTCCCCCTACTTTTTAGGACAATACTCCTTCTGCTTCCTTTTTCCCTTCTCCTTGTAACACCATTCTCGATGAGGAATAAAATAATTCACTGAGGTGGGTAACAAGTGCATTTAATCCTTAAGTGCTAGCAAGGATAACTGCACACACTCATCATGCCTCTTTCCATCGTGTCACTTAAGCGCTTTAAAGTGTTAGCTTTGCTTGCACAATCCCTTTTCCTTCCTCCTCCTGCAACAAACTCCTACATTTGAGGCAGCTTGCAGTTCTAGAAAGATCAGGAAGTCTCTGTGCCATGGTGACGACTGCTGAAAGAGCCTTGCTTAAAGCTCACAGCAGTTTCTGATAAACCCGTTGGTAGATTTTCTTTCAGGCCACTTTCTCCCCACCCAGTAAATTTATTTGTGGACGACTACTCTGCAGAATTCTCTTTTAATCACATTGTCTTGAGAGGAACCTGCCTGTAGGTGGGTAATAAAGTCCCTGAAGGTATTTGGTGGGGGGGAAACCCCAAAACACCCAGATCTGGGCATGTATTTCTTGACAACAGAACAGTCAGTTTGTTTTGCTCAATGTTGCGTACTGATGAAAGTCCTTCCATGATATTTAGTCACAACAAGAACTTTGCTAAAATGAGTAGTCATTGGCTTTCTTCTTCTGCATCACTGTTAACATGCTGCCCAGCAACAATGCAAAAATTCCTTTAGACAGGCTTCATAAAGTTTTCCATTCAGGACCCCTTTTGGCCCAAGAAATATTTATGTGACTATGTGGGTATATAGGTATATAAAATAGGTATTCAAATCAAACATTTGCTGATAACAACTCTGTATTTGCAATATTTGCTAAACAAGTTAACTATACTTTTAATGAAGTACAGCTGAAGCATTTCCTGCATAGTCCATTGTAAACACTGCACAACAGATGTGTGTAAATGTCTTAAACAGCCACTCAGAAAACTTTTTTCTGTTGTCAATTTTTGGGGACCCCTACATTGAGCCCATTTGGGGTTGGGGCCTATAGTTTAAGAAGCAGTGCTTTATACCTCCTTTTAAAGGGAAAATAACATCAACTTAGGGGGAATTTCAGCAGGTGATGAGGGAATTTGTCCCTTTCCTCTTCTGCTGAAATCCAAAGGAATATTATTTTTGAAGTTTGCCTTTGGATTGGGAGAAATCTCTTCTCTTGTCATGAAATTTTATTTACTTATGTTTTAATATTTAATTTGTATGCTTGCTGTTGTATCATACTTTTAAATTGTGAACCACTTTCAGGCCAATTTGGGGGGGAGGGGAATGGGATATAATAAATAAATATAATCACCATCAAAGAGAATCAAAGTCACAGGACTTCAACAATGGCCTAAAAGGTTAAAAGCAGGTGGTCAGAACTACAAGCAGTGGGATTGAAACCAGCCCACTAGGTTCCCAGAATTGCTATGATATTATTTTCCAGCTTCTGTAGTTTCTCTCCATTTAAAAAATTTGAAAAGGCGTTCATGAGCCTTTCTTATTCTCCATATCACTGGAGACCTCCCACATTACCAGAATTCCCAAACTATCCCATCTCCACCATCTACCAGGGTGACGTTGAAATTAAATGTGGCTCTCTGGCTGAAAACAGTTTCTCATATTTAGTTCATAATTTATTTCCATGGCTGCTCCATGTTAAATGCAAAGCCACAAGTCCTATTCTGGCATTCCTGGCTATGGTGATCCAACATGACAAGAGAGGAATGAAATAGCACTGCCCCACTCCTCTGTCATGTTTCCCACACCCACAAAATGTACAAAGAAGAGAAGCTCCGGTATGCATGGATCTTCACATAAGCAAGAATATTGATTTTCCTGCCTTCATGGAAAATCTGCATGTGTGCTAGGACCCTTTCTCTTCAAGCTCATTGCAAATATGAGGAAAGCAACATGAAGGTGAGGCAGGCATAATACATTCCATTATATTCCAAGACTGGCCATAAAAGTGATCCTTATTTTTCAACTGGCCTTTAAATGACCAAAAAAGGACCTCGCAAAGAGGAAGGCAAGCGTGTTAGAACCTTTGTTCATTGTCTAGCTTTCAGTAGAGCTCTAGGAGTTCCCAGTGGCGCAGTGGGTTAAACCCCTATGCAGCCAGGACTGAAAACCGACAGGTCACAGGTTTGAATCTGGGGAGAGCGCGGATGAGCTCCCTCTATTAGCTCCAGCTCCTCATGCGGGGACATGAGAGAAGCCTCCTGCAAGGATGGTAAAACATCAAAAAAACATCCAGGCGTCCCCTGGGCAACGCCCTTGCAGAGGGCCAATTCTCTCACACCAGAAGTGACTTACAGTTTCTCAAGTTGCTCCTGACCAAAAAAAAAGTAGAGCTCCGAATTACTAAAGCAGGCAGAACTTATATACCTTTGTTTTTAATTAACAGAATGTCACCTTTAATATCACATCTCGTTTAGCCTTAACCTTAACCAGGGCTGTAATATTTTCTATAGAGAAACCCATCACTTCATTATACTACCTCATTAGTGCCCCAAAGCACTCACTTTGCCAAAGGCTGTTCTCTCTCTTTTCCTATCTATTTTGCAAAGAACCCTCCTCAACTAATTGCATGAAGATCCTGGGAAGGTGTCTATTTGTTTGAGCACTTCACAACATGCTAATATCCTATAACCACAAATAACCTTCCTGCTAATGGAGTCTGACAAACCTAATTAATATAATGAAATGTCTGCTTTGGGTCACAGTTACATTTGAGCTGAAGTAGTTAATGTTCATCCTTGTGGTGTCAGTTGGGTTACAAATCAGAAGATATCAAATGAAATGGCAGACCACAAGTCAGCTAAAAGTTGGCTTCCTTTATCCCAAATACCTGGATTAAGACCAGCTACAACTGGTTGGTGAGGAAAGAGAGATCTGAGCTTTGTTGGGCCCATGTCTCATGCCTAGATCCTCATTAAAATGTGGTGATTTTTTAAAAAAGAAATGAAATATTTATTTTGTTATTAAAGGTGGAAGTTGAGGGCTTGTTCACAATACACGATTGTAGCACAATGATTCCACTTTAACTGCCTATTGGGAATTGTAATTTAAGGAGTCCAATTTTGAATTCACAGCCAGAAAGCTATGGTACATCACCAAATCTGCTACCGAGTACAATTCAACTTGCTGGTTTTAGCCTATAAAGCCCTAAATGGTTCTGGCCCAGTTTACCTGTCCAAACGTATCACCCTTTATAATCCACCACAGAGTTTATGACCTTCTGGGGAGGCCCTGCTCTCGGTCCCACCACCTTGATTGGTGGGAACAAGAGACAGGGCCTTCTCAGTGGCGGCCCCTCATCTGTGGAACTCCCTCCCCAGTGAAATCAGACCTTCAGGAAGAAACTAAAAACCTGGTTTTGGGACCAAGCCTTTGGCTAGAAAGTTAGTCCAATATGAGTATATGGAATTGTGAGATGACTAATGGAATGGCCTTGGATTTGTCTCGGGATGACATGATTTTAATAATTATTTTAATATTGCTGTTGATTTTTTGTTTTAATGTATATGTTTATTTTTATTGTATGTACGTATGTGTATGGCATCAAATTGCTGCCTTTTGTAAGGCTGCTCTGAGTCCCCCTTTTGGGGGTGAGAAGGGCGGGATTTAAATGTAGCTAGGAAAGCATCATGAGCTCTCTTTTTTTGGCAGGAGTGACTTGAGAAACTGCAAGTTGCTTCTGGTGTGAGAACTGGAGTATATAGTAGTGGCAAAATGATTGTGTTACCACTGAACTGAAACCTGAGGGAGTAAAATGTGTGTACAGTACTTAAAACTGCTGTATAAGCAGAAAAAAACTATAATGCTCAAGGGTTCAGGCGGCATACCCTTGAACTGTCCCAATTTGGCAGGGACAGTCCTGATTAGTCTGTTGTTGCCTGACATTTTCAGCCACTTTTGCCTTTTGTCCTCAACTCATCTCTATTGCTGCCTGCTGATGTTCCTCAGACAGTGCTGCAGCTGCCTGCTTTTTGACCCGGCCTTGTGCGCTCCGACGCCGCTTTTGCGCACGCGTGGAGGTTTTCACGCAGGCGTAGTTGCTCTGGAGCTGAAGTTGAGCGCAGGAGCAACTGCACATGCGCGAAAACCTCCGTGCATGCCCAGTAGCTCCCTTGCGCAGAAGCCTGTAAGCAAAGCACTCCCTATCGGACAGGCAGGGAGTGCTTCCCCTCTCCCTTTGTCTCCGCCGCGCTTGTGTTTGCACGGAAGGAGAAAAGAATCAGTGAAGGAAGTGTAAGTGAAGGAATGAATGAAGGGCTTTCCTCCTCTGTGACCTCTTCTCTCCCTCCTTCCTTTCTTCGGCTCTATTTCTGTCTAGACCTGAGGGCCTGAGGCTATGAGGAGTTGTGGGAGTTGGAGGCCAAAACACTTAGAAGGAGGGAGGGAGGGCCCAAGTTTGCCCAGGCCGCGCTGCCTGTATTCGACCTCATTTGAACATTTTGGCTGTTTTTCTATTTACATTTACATTGGGATCCTAATTTTGGACTTATGGGAGACTCCTATGAATCATGATACGGGTGGTAGGTAATATATTCTGATTTTGATGCATTTACATTGCATTTCTTGTTGATTTTTATACAGTTCTGCTTAATATTGTCATACAATATAATACAAATACAATATAACAATAGAATAATGATATATTTTATATTACATGTAATATTACAAACAATATTGCAGTATAAGTGGTATTGTACAAAATAGTAATATATAATATTTTATTTTACTTTATCTTGGGTTATTTGAGTTTTATAGGAGTAATGAAAATATTTAGTAGAGGATAATTTTATTTAAATAAATAATTTTATTATTTTATAATAATATAATAGAATGTTACATTATATTATAATGTCAATATATTATAATATAATTATATTGTAATGTAGTATAATTATGATATAATATAGTATGAGTATGGTATAATATATTGTATGTACATTGATACAATATAATACTACTAATGGTATTGTGATATTATAATTGTATATTTGTGTTACATGGGGTCGGCAAAATAATGTTTTGGGGGGGGCACCAAAATAATGTTCGCCTACCATTTAAAATTACCTTAGACCGCCCCTGCTGCAAATTGAGTTCAAAATAAAAGTGTAGTTTGTTCTCAGTCAACTGTGCAAGGGGAGAGGGGAATCTTCTCTTTCCCAGTAGGTGCAAGCAAAAGCAAACTGCTGCAACCTTTCCTAGCTTGTGCATTCTCCCTCATGAATAAATTTTGCCACCTATCACACTTTTCATCTGTGAAATGTTGGGGGGTACCCAGACAGTGTTCATGAAATTGCTGTACTGGAAGCAGAGTTCTCTACTGACACTTACTATTGTTAGCCTGTGTTCTTTTTGTTTGCAGGAGAGCAGTAGTTATTTCTGTTGAATGACTAAAACTACATAGAGGCTAACCTTTCAATTTCGCAGCTATCAGATTACCAGGTAATCAGATAGCAGGGCTGGATAAAAGCCTTGATGGGTTTTAACTGGCACACGAGTAAGGGGAGCCCTACTTTACCACCCTCTCTAGATGCAAACAGGCCATTTGTGTATGTGCACACACATTTAAAGAAAATGATTTAATATAGTTTTAATGAACTATATCCAGGGCCCCCTCCACACAGCTGAATAAATCCCACATTATCTGCTTTGAACCGGAAAATATGGTAGTGTAGACTCAGATAACCCAGTTCAACACAGATATTGTGGGATTTTCTGCCTTGAGATTCTGGGTTATGGCTGTGTGGAAGGGCCCAGAGAGAAAGTCATTTTCTGGAAATAAAAACTAGTATGTCATCCACGCAGAAAAATACAGTTTACTTCCTCTTGTATAGTGCACAGCACAAAGACAGGGGAACCATGAACAAACACATTACCTTATTTGGCTTCCTCCCCCCACCCCTCCCTCTCTGTCTCTCTCACTCACACACACAACACATACAGAGAGAGAGGATGGAGAGACTCAGGGCCCTTCCACACAGCCCTATAACCCAGAATATCGAGGCGGAAAATCCCACAATATCTGCTTTGAACTGGGTTATCTGAGTCCACACAGCCATATATTCCAGTTCAAAGCAGATAATGTGGGATTTTATTCAGCTGTGTGGAAGGGGGCTCAGATGACAGCCAAACAGAATAGAAAAGAGAAATATACAGATACACAGATAGGCCTGTTGCAATAGACATACTTTACTGTCTGCAGTAAAGTGAACCTCCAAATGTCTTGCATTTCTTGATGTTGTCTAGGCCAGTGTTTCCCAACCTTTTTTGAGCCGCGGCACACTTTTAACATTAAAAAAATCCGGGGGCACACCACCAACCAAAATGACACAAAATGACACTCTAACACAGTAAAGAACGGTTGGGGGTTGGTGGCCTGCTGGGAGCAGCTGCTGGGAGTGCCGAAGCCGGGGAGGGGGTGGAGCCAGGCTGCGCCATGCCCCGCCCCCTACTCCCGGCTTCACCTCTCCCAGAGCTGCTCCAGCCTTGAGGGGGCAGTGCCAAGCCAGCGGTGCCAGAGCCAGCACAATGCTGGCTTGGCACTGCCCCCTCAAGGCTGGAGCAGCTGCTGGGAGTGCCAAAGCTGGGGGAGGGGGCAGAGCCAGGCCGCGCCATGCCCCACCCCCCCCTCCCCCCAGCTTCAGCTCACCTACAGGCCGCGCCATGTCTTGCCCCCTCCCCCCAGCTTCAGCTCTCCTACAGAGGAGGAGCATGAGCGGTGAGCGGGCTTCAGTGGGCGGGGCTCCTCCTCCATGCGGCTTCAGCGAGCGAGGGCCGAGAGTCATGGTGGGAGTCATGACGGATTGGAGGCTGGCTGGGGAAACGGCCGAAGGAGGCGGCGCCCTGGTCCCTTCTTCCTTTTCTTCGCCACTGCCCGGCCCTTCCTCCTCCTCCCCCAAGCAGCAGGAGTTCGGCAGGAAGGGGGGGAGGAAGGGGGGCAGAGAGCTTTTCTCGCGGCACAGCAGGAGGTCCGTCATGGCACACTAGTGTGTCACGGCACACTGGTTGAGAAAGACTGGTCTAGACTAACCTACCTCACAGGACTGTTATGAGGATAAAAATAAGGGGTCCTTCATCTCCTGGAGGAAAAGACAAAATATAAATGTAATAAAATACATATATATTTAAAATCACATAAGTTCAAGGCAGACTACAAACATTTAAAATAAAGGGCTATTTAAAAGACGTAACCTCGTTTCCATTGCTACTTGTACCTAAACAAGACCTATTGACTCAATTGGATTTATATATGTATTTACTTACCATTCAACAATCCAGTGAAGGAGTGTAAACTTGCTGGACCTAACCAACATAATTTCAGTTACCGATAATATGTTTTAGAGTTCCAGATGAGTATGCCTGAAATTATGATCTAATTTCTTTTCTTTTGCTCTCACTCTACATTGTTGTGCAGCTTTTCATGGTCCCTCTGTTTCTTAAAAAAAACCCAGAATAAAACCACATATGTTGAAAAACAACATTAGACTACAATAAAGGGATATCATAACCAGTTTCTCCTTCACTCAGCAATATCATTTGGATGCTTTGTAGGATTATTAATGCCATGTATGCTCAGCTACCTATAGTGTTACAACCATTTCCATTAATTTACATTGCTGAGGTGATTTGTTAAAAACATGTATGAAGTTTTTGGAACCCTACTCTTTTGCCATGAAGTAAGACTTTTGCCATAACTAAGTTATTTGTTGCCACGGACATGCCACATTTCCTTTGGCAGTAGAGAAAAGAAATAAAGATATTATTTTGCAAAACTGTTTCTTATCTGCAGATACAAAAACAATGGATTACAGACTAAGGGCCTTTCTACACAGCCATATAACCCAGAACACCAAGGCAGAAAATCCCACAATATCTTATTTGAAGTGGGTTATCTGAGTCCACACTACCATATATTCCAGTTCAAAGCAGAAAATGGGGTTTTTTATTCAGCTGTGTGGAAGGGGCTTAAGTGTATGTTGTCAGGGGAATTTATAGCACCACATGGTTGGCAAGCCTGGGGTACAGAACACTATGTTCCATATGAGGCCCATGCTGTGATCTGATCCCCAAAATAAGTATGGCTACTTATTCAGCTCTTTCTTCTATGTGTGCGCACTTCCTGGGCCATTAAATATCCTGCAGAATTTGATCATATGTTCTATTTATTCTTGTTGCCATAAACGTTTATTACCTGTGTTTCTAGTTTTATTCTAGATGTAGCTATCTTGCCACCAAAATTTGAAAAGAAGCCACAGGTGTGACTCTATGGAATTCCCTTTACTTAGAGCTGTATTCTAAAAATATCCCATTCTCTGCCTAAGGATTAAAGTGATTTTGTGAAGCAATTGCCCAGAATGGGTTTCTAATCCCCACACTGCAAATATCTCTTCTTACTGGCTTCACATACCATCGTATTGATGTAACTGAAATAGGTTTTTGGCTACATCACTATGCTTTCTCTGTGGGTCCTCCTGTTGTGGAGACAGGAAAGGGCAGGGGGAAACACATAGCAACATTTTAAAGAGCATCAAAGCAGTGGTTTAATGTACCCACAGAGAAGAACTGGTGAAATTCAAACAGTCTCCTAAGTATGTACTTCAAATCAGTGGTTTTCATCCCTTTCATATCACAAGTCCTATCGATAATTACCCCGACCATAATACCTGTTTGTAGGCATTTTGTTATTATATTTCATTATTGAGGAAGAAAAATTGTATTAGTATTGTTAAGGATAAACTCATAGACAAAAAATTACTTCTGTTCCCAGATGTGAGAAGCATTGCTTTAGAATGATATGGGGACATCAAAACACATTGCTTATGTGTGTTGTTGAAGGTTTTTAGGGCCAGAATCACTGCTGTGAGTTTTCCAGGCTGTGTGGCCATGTTCCAGAAGCATTCTCTTCTGACGTTCCGCCCATATCTATGGCAGGCATCCTCACAGCCTCTGAGGATGCCTGCCATAGATGTGGACAAAGCGTCAGGAAAGAATACTTCTGAAACATGGCCATACAGCCCAGAAAACTCACAACAACTCACATTACTTCTGTGCTTCTCCGTGACGGGATCTAGCTTGTTTGAATATTCAGAACTGGTGGCTATGGTACTAGATAGATCGTGGATATTATGATACTTTGACCTTTTTAGTTGCTGGACACCCCCAAATTAAGGAGATTTGGGAGGAGAATTAAATTAAAAGGAAAGGTTCATCTACTAAACTGCTGGCATAGATTATTTTTAAAAATACAGGGGAGAAAGTACGTTGTAAAGATACCATTAAGGCTCTGTGCTCTTTTAGGATCATTAGCAATAGATGTGTACACTACTTCTATTGTTTGTGGGAAAAGAGTAACTCTTTTGTTATTTTCTTTTCTGAAGCAATAGTTTAGTTAACCAACAATAACCATATCTTGTTGGGTAGGTGCTTCATGAAGATGCCCTCTAGCCCCAACTGGTGGCTAACCTTATATAGGAGAAGAAAGGCCCCTTCCACAGAGCTGTATAAAATCCCACATTATCTGCTTTGAACTGGGTTATGTGGCAGTGCGTACTCAGATAACTCAATTCAAAGCAGATATTGTGGATTATCCGACTTGATATTCCAGATTATATGGCTGCGTGGAAGGGCTCCTAGTAATTTCTTGCTGCCTACTGTGCTGAGAAACTGTGATAAGCAAGTAAGAAGCATATCCAAAGATAAACACACACCACCACAAAATCTGGGAAATCAGTTTTTCAAATAGCAGAATGGTTGCTGGTGTTATCTTGTATTTCCAACTATTTGCGTATTGAAACACAACACTCTCTTAAAATGACACATATAGTTCAAAATACAACCTAAAATAAAGTTTATTACAGTGAAATAAGCTCTCAAAAGTATAGAGATGCTTCCAAAGCCAAATAAATGCATATTATTGAATTAACTGTAGCATGAAATACATTATTTTATTTCCTCACTGATAACATTATCACAGTATGATGATGATATATATTTAAAACTGGAAAGAGTTGGCATGGTTTAGTGGGTTTAGTGGGTTACTCTGGTGACCAGGGTTGAAATCAGTGCTTGGAAGGTGCTGAACAGAATGCGCTCTGGCACCACGAGATGCAGAGCAAACCTTAAGAAATGGGGCATAAAGTGGAGTCCATGACATGCGAGTGTGGAGAAGAGCAAACCACAGACCACCTATTACAATGCACTCTGAGCCCCTGCCACATGCACAATGGAGGACCTCCTTATAGCAACCCCAGAGGCACTCCACGTGGCCAGCTACTGGTTAAAGAACATTTTGTATAATGCCAAGTTTTTAAACTCTGTGTTTTTAAAAAATACATTACAACTGTACCCTTAGTTCGCTTCTGATACAATAAATCAATGCGTGGCCATGAGTGGTACTGAGCAAATCTAATTCTCTCGGCCCCAAAGCAAAAGCTCCTCTGATCAAATCTTACCAAGAAAACTCCATGATAGGTTAATCTTAGGGTTACCAGAAATCAGAAACAACTTGAAGGCATGTGACAACAACAATTATTCACTTCTGAATCTACGTATTTACATTCATCTTGATCTTACTATTTCTGCCTTAAGGAGAGCCTAAGGTGACCCCATTACAGCATTTCCTTGGCAGAATTTGTTCAGAGGAGGTTTGCCATTGCCTTCCTCTGAGGTTGACAGAATGTGACTTGCTGAAGGTCACCTAGTGAATTTCATGTGCCAGGAAGGGTTTGAAGTCTGCTCTTCCGTAGTCAATCGCTCAGATTACTATACCATGCTGGCTCTCTTTCATTGCATTGCATTAATCAGCTGGAAAGAAAAGTGCACAACACAGTTATGTTATATACTAAACTTTTGATCATTTAAACAAATTAAATCAAACTTCACAAACCCGAAGTTATTTAAAATGTGCAATTTCTAAAGAATGCAGGCTAATAATTCCAGTAATTACAAAAAGCAGAAAATGTTTTAGAATGTGCAATTTAGATGTTAGAATTATAAAAAGAAATGTTTATTGAACTCTTTTGTATCAAAGGAGGTAGATAACTCATCCTTGTGAAATTTGGATTGTGAGGTAAGATAGAAACTCCAGGTAAGATGCCGAACCAGCACTGGTAATGGGATCATATTGTCCTGATTTAGCTAGAAGGGCACAAACAGTGCTTCATAACACTATTGACAAACAACATACAGTTACCAGGAGTTCCTTTGACTGGATTTGGCTGCCTTGCCAGTTTTATCAGTCTGACCTGATTTCATCCAGGGTAGGTTACGGTACTCTACTCAGAGCTGTCTCTCTATTAGAATTTAGTGGTAAATAATGCAGAAAGAAGAATGCTTATAATGGACCAGGCAGTCAGAACACGGACTGGCCAGAAGCCCATTAAACTCTTGTTCTCACATTTCAAATGGTTCAAAATGCAGGTGCTTGTAGGGATCAGGTAGCCAAAGCACGGGGCATCAATTTTGTATAGCCTACACTGTCTAGATTAAATTTAAAGTGCTAGTTTGGGAGAAGAATATCAGATAATACCAGACAGTCCAGGAGCAGAGTGTGCTTCACTCTATATGCTATGTGTTAGCCATCTCAACACCACCGCTGTCAAGCCCCCATTACCTTATCTAATCCTTCTAAATTTTTTTAAACTGTTTTAAGTTGAAAGTCACACCATTTTATGGCAGCACATTCCATAATTTAACCAAGTGTTGTTAATTTTCACACTATATTTGGTTGGAGCTTAAATCTTAAACCCCAAATTGCCATTTGTATATTCCTTGCTCATATTATCAAGGTGCTAATTGTTTCTCTGTGGTATGCACAGCTTTAAGTAGGGCTCTAGAATAATTGACATTATTTATGTGTGAAACAAGAAAAAAAAGAATAGGCACGGATCAAGTATTCCTAGAACATGGAAAAATACGAACTGCACATGAAAGCAATCAGCTTTGTCCCCCTACAAGATAACACCAATGATTACCTAACAAAGCACCCAGGAATGCAAAGTATGTCTTAAGAAACTATGTGTTGAGTTATGACATTTTAATATAAAAATTAGATATGTGGTTTCACTACCTGGTCTCCTTGCCATGGAATCATGATTGAAAGTTCGATCATTTAACATGATAATTTGTATAACAATCGTTATTTTAACTGTTTTAATTGCTTTTAAACTAATTAGTTTTGTTACTTTGTAGGTTTAAGAGATTTTTATGTTTCATTTAATTATTTAAACTTTGTGAGTGGTTGTTATAATTTGTTATAGATGTTTTATTCATGGGGCTATTTGTTCACTTTATATTGTTTTATGGCACTGAATGTTTGCCATCTTTTGTTGGAAACCACACCAAGTCCCCTCGGAGAGATACGGCAGGTTATAAATAAAGTTATTATTGTTATTAGCTATTAACTCTTAGTGATTAACTATAGTCCATGATACAGTGGACTTGCCCTCTAAACATTATTACACCTGAACTTTGATATTGACTTTTGCACACACAGTATAGATTTTGTTCCGCTAATTAAAAAAGGAAAGGATAATAGTGTAGATTTTATGAGTCTTTTATTTAATGAGCATCTGTGATGATTGCAAGGCTACGGTTTAAATCCTGGTGTTAGTCCCAGTGTATACCCAAATGAAGTGCTTGAAAGTGTTGTCAAAGGATTTCATGGCCAGAATCAATGGGTTGCTGTGAGTTTTCTGGGCTGTATGGCCATGTCCCAGAAGCAAAAGAAATGGAAGGCTCTTCCTACCGAGGAGAACAGAAAGGAACACAAGCTCTGGCAAACTAAATGCAAAGCAACAGTCAGGAAAGCCAAGAGAGATTTTGAGGCACACATAGCAAAGAATATTAAAAAAACAACAAAAACTTCTTTAAGTACATCAGAAGCAGGAACCCAACTAGAAAAACACAGGAGGACAGACAACATATGCCTTCAGCTGAGTCAGTTTTTTCAGGGAGGAATTAAAAGAATTAAAACAGATAGAGATAAACAAGGAGGATGTTCTCATATGCCTTACTAAACTAAATGTCAACAAATCACCAGGTCCAGACGGCATCCACCCCAGAGTTCTTAAGGAACTCAAGTGTGAAATTGCTGAACTTCTAGCTAAGATATATAACCTTTCTCTAAGATCAGGCACTGTACCGAGGACTGGAGGGAGGCAAATGTAACACCGATCTTCAAGAAAGGATCCAGAGGTGATCCAGGAAATTATAGACCAGTCAGTTTAACCTCAGTTCCAGGCAAAATGATGGAAACCATTATTAAAGAAAAAATTACTAGGCACATAGAAGAACAGGCATTGCTGAAAGAAAATCAACATGGTTTCTGCAAAGGCAAATCATGTCTTACTAACTTGTTAGAATTCTTTGAGGGTGTAAATAAACACATAGATAAAGGGGACCCAGTCGATATTGTTTACCTTGACTTTCAAAAGGCTTTTGACAAAGTCCTCACCAAAGGCTCCTAAATAAGCTCTTCAGCCATGGAATCAGGGGACAGGTCTTGTCCTGGATTGGAACCTGGCTAAACTGTAGGAAACAAAGGGTGGTAATAAATGGACACTTCTCTGGGTGGAAAGAGGTGGGAAGTGGCGTACCCCAAGGTTCAGTTTTGGGTCCGTTACTTTTTAATTTATTCATTAATGATCTGGATGTAGGAGTGAACTCTGAGGTAGCAAAGTTTGCAGACGACACTAAATTGTTCAGGGTAGTTAAAAATGAAACTGATTGTAAAGAGCTCCAGAAAGATCTCTCGAAATTGGAGTGAATGGGCAACAAAGTGGCAAATGCATTTTAACCTAAACAAGTGTAAAGTCATGCACATCGGGGCAAAGAACCCCAACTACACTTATCAACTGATGGGGTCAAAGCTTTCCGAGACAAACCAGGAAAGGGATCTTGGGGTCTTGGTGGACAGCTCAATGAAGATGTCAACCCAGTGCGCTGCAGCAGTGAAAAAAGCAAATTCTATGCTAGGCATGATCAGAAAGGGAATCGAAAATAGGTCAGCAAATGTTGTATTACCTCTCTACAAATCTATGGTAAGGCCACATTTGGAGTACTGTGTACAATTCTGGTCTCCGCACCTTAAGAAGGATATAACGGAACTGGAAAAGGTACAGAAAAGGGCAACAAGAATGATCCAAGGGATGGAGCGGCTCCCTTATGAAACCAGGTTGCAACGCCTTGGTCTTTTCAGCCTTGAAAGACGGCGTTTAAGAGGTGACTTGATCGAAGTGTATAAAATCATGCATGGGATAGAAAAGGTGAATAAAGAAAAATTATTTTCTTTGTCACAAAACACTAGGACTAGAGGGCACTCCCTGAAGCTCCAAGGTAGGAAAATTAGGACTAATAAAGGGAAATATTTCTTCACCCAGAGGGTCATTGGGTTATGGAACTCACTTCCAGAGAGGTTGTGACAGCTGTCAGCCTGAACAACTTCAAGGCAGGATTAGACAGATTCATGGATACCAAGTGTATCGGTAGTTACTGAAAAGGACATTCAAGTGCCACCTCGGAGTTGGTTGAGGTAGGCAGGATTTCCCTGGGTACTGGTTGTGGGGGTCGGGAGCAGGTCAGGTTTTGCCCTCCCTTCTGCTCGAGATCCCCGTGTAAAACTGGTGGGCCACTGTGTGATACAGAATGCTGGACTAGATGGGCTGAGGTCCGATTCAGCATGGCTCTTCTTATGTTCTTATGTTCTTAAGCATTCTCTTCTGGAGATAATGCTTCTGGAACATGGCCATACAATCCAGAAAACTTACAGCAACAAAGTGGTTGAAGTCGACATTTATGACAATTGCATTTATTCAATAGTTCTACTCTACTTGGAACTAATACATAGATTTCAATGGCATTCTGTCTGCAGGTAGGCTCAAGTTTGTAACCACTTGGTTGAATCTCAGATTAATTCAAAATGAAAGGGAGCCATGCATCTTCGTAAGTTACCATATGTTCTGTGTAATGGTGGCCCCTTTCAGACGTTGCTTAGTTGCAAATCCCATCAGCCCTAGGCAGCATAGCCAACAGTGAAGGCTAACGGAAGCTGCTGTCCAGTGATTGCTAGTGGGATTACAAGCTGATCTAGGGAAACAACCATGAAATATTCACAAGGCAGATGAAGGACTTCCTACAGTCTGTCTCAAAGTTGCTACAAACTCTCTTTGCATGGTAGAGCAGCAAAGGCTGATGTTTATTCATCATCATCATCATTATTTGATATATAACAAGATTTGTACACAACAAACAAGATCACTACCTATGCTGACTTTTGTATTTGATCATACATCAGACACTTCCCAAATGTCTAGGACTGTGTGATATATCGGTGAATAATGTATGAACATGCTAGCAGGGTGGCCTTTTGCAGCTGACAGATGGTAATTTTGTCAGCACCGATTGTTTTTAAGTGCAGGCCAAGGTCTTTAGACACTGCACCCAGTGTGCCCATCACTACTGGTACCACCTTTACTGGCTTGTGCCAGAGCATTTGCAGTTCAATCTTTAAATCCTCAAATCTTGTAAGTTTTTCCAGTTGCTTCTCGTCAATTTTGCTGTCGCCTGGGATTGCAATAAGAAGAAGAAGAGGAGGGGGAGGAGGGGGAGGAGGAGGAGTAAGAGAAATATGCTGCACTGGCAGATTATGTGAAAGGCAGTCAAAAACCAACATTGATGGAAGTCAATAGTAGTAAACTGCTTCATGTGCAAAAGTCAAAGAGGGAATACCGTCAAAATACAATGCAGAGCAGAAGAGAAAACTGTCAAAAGAAGGTTCTCCATGGACAGTTCCTGGGAAAAATTGAGAGCAAAACAGACAAAGAAAAAACATGGCTGTAGCTCACAAATGGAACTTCAAAAAAGGAGACAGAGGGCCTGATTCTGGCAGCCCAAGAACAAGCCATTAGAACCAATGCCATCAAAGCCGAAATTGAAAAGTCAACAACAGATCCCAAGTGTAGACTCTGTAAGGAAGCAGATGAAACAATAGATCACATCCTCAGCTGCTGCAAGAAGATTGCGCAGACAGACTACAAGCAGAGGCTGAGATGATCAATTGGCACTTGTGCCACAAATACTATCTGCCTGCGACAGAGAACTGGTGGGATCACATGCCTGAAAAAATTACAGAAAATGAACATGTACTCTGGGACTTCCAAATTCAGACTGAGAGTTTTGGAGCACAATACTCCAGACCTCATGATCATGTTAAAAAACCAAGCATGGATTGTCAATGTTGCAATCCCAGGCAACAGCAGGAATGAAGAGAAACAACTGGAAAAGCTGACACCATACAAGGATTTAAAGATCAGACTGCAAAGACTCTGGCACAAGCCAGTCAAGGTGGTCCCAGTGGTGATCGGCAGACTGGGCACAGTGACTAAAGACCTTGGCCTGCACTTAAACACAATCAGCGCTGACAAAATTATCATCTGTCAGCTGCAAAAGGCCACCCTTCTCAGATCTGCACACATTATTCGCCGATAAATCACATAGTGCTAGATACTTGGGAAGTGTCTGACGTGTGATCCAATACGACTGGCATAGTGATCTTGTTTTCTGTGTACCAATCTTGTTGTGTTTCAAATAATAATAACTGGAATATGAGTTCCATGTTGACTCTGGCTTCCCAGGACTTGCCATTGAACCCCAAAGCCGGACAAGATTTGGTGACTGGGAATGCATCTATACTGCAGAATTAATGCCATTAGACGCCACTTTAACTGCCATGGCTCAAAGCTATGGAGTCATTCTAGTTGTAATTTGATGAGCCTTCTCTGTCCAAGAGTGTTGGTTGGTGCCTCACCAGGATTCCAAAGCATTGAGCCATGGCAGTTCAAATGGTGTCAAACTGAATTAATTCTACAGTAGATGCAGTAGAGGAACAAGAGACCAAATTGCCAATATCCGCTGGATAATGGAGAAAAGCAGGGAGTTTCAGAAAAACATCTATTTCTGTTTTATTGACTATTCTAAAGCCTTTGACTGTGTGGATCATAATAAATTGTGGCAAGTTCTTGGTTGTATGGAGATACCGAATCACCTTGTCTGTCTCCTGAGAATCTGTATGATGACCAAGTAGCAACAGTAAGAACTGACCACGGAACAACAGACTGGTTCAAGATTGGGAAAGGCATACGGCAGGGTTGTATACTCTCACCCAACCTATTCAACTTGTATGCAGAGCACATCATGCGATGTACAGGGCTTGATGAATGCAAGGCTGGGGTTAAAATTGCTGGAAGAAACATTAACAACCTTAGATATGCAGACGATACCACTTTGATGGCCGAAAGCGAGGAGGAGCTGAGGAGCCTTCTAATCAAGGTGAAAGAAGAAAGTGCAAAAGCTGGGTTGCAGTTAAACATAAAAAAACAAGACTATGGCAACCAGAATGATTGATAACTGGGAAATAGAGGGAGAAAACGTGGAGGCAGAGACAGACTTTGTATTTCTAGGCATCGCAACTCCAGGGGTTCTTGGTAGACACTGATTATCTTGATCCGGAACAGTCTGTGCTTCCAAGCAACATACGATCAACCCCATCCCTCCTGGCATTCAGGAAAAAAGTGAAGTATTGGCTCTGGGTCCAGTCTTTTGCACATTAGCACAATGCGGCACTTTGGATTGGAATTGTAATTGGTAAGTTGATGGTTATGGCTCAATGTTTATGTGGTGGATGGAACTCTGTTTTTAACTTAAGTATATGTGTATTATGTGTCAATGCTAATTGTATTTTAATCCTGAATGTCTATGGTTTTATATTGTATTTATAAAATTGTTGCCTTTTGTTAGGCCGCTCTGAGTCCCCCCCCCCCTCGGGGGTTAAGAAGAGCTGGGTAGAAATGATGTAAATAAATAATAATAATAATAATAGGTGCAAAGATTACTGCAGATGCAGACTGCAGCCAGGAAATCAGAAGATGCTTACTTCTTGGGAGGAGAGCAATGACCAATATCGATAAAATAGTGACGAGTAGAGACATCACACTGACAATGAAGATCCGCCTAGTTAAAGCAATTCCTCGTAGTCACCTACAGATGTGAGAGCTGGACCATAGGGAAGGCTGAGCGAAGGAAGATAGACACTTTTGAAGTGTGGTGTTGGAGGAAAGTTCTGGGAGTGCCTTGGACTGTGAGAAGATCCAACCAGTCCATACTTCAGGAAATAAAGCCCGACTGGTCACTGGAGGGAAGGATAGTAGAGGCAAAGATGAAGTACTTTGGCCACAGCATGAGAAGGCTGGAAAGCTTAGAGAAGACAATGGTGCTGGGGAAAATGGAAGGAAAAAGGAAGAGGGGCCGACCAAGGGCAAGATGGATGGATGGATGGCATCCTCGAAGTGACTGGCTTGACTCTGAAGGAGCTGGGGAGGTGACGGCCGACAGGGAGCTCTAGTGTGAGATGGTCCATGAGGTCACGAAGAGGTCACCTCCCCAGCTCCTTCAGCGACTGAACGAATAAACAACAACAACAAGATGCCCTCAACGCCTGGCAGAGAAGCATGGCTGCAGAGCCGTCTCCCTCCCCCGGTTCCCTGAGCTCAACCACTTTTCTTTCGACTCCTAAAGCTGACTTGGGAACTATTTCCGCCAGGGGGCGCTCTTCTTCGAGCCCAGAGGCGAATGAATGCCTTTCGCACCCAAGAGCCCTACCTGCGCGCCAGGGTTTGCATGCCCAGGAACAACGGGTTCTCTCTTTGCTAAAGCCTCCGCCGCCTCGCTCCAGAGACAATCTCCTCGGGTCTCAAAGTGTAGATGTAAATCTCCCTCCCCTTCCTCTTTGGCTGTGAAGCTCAGCGGAAATCCCTCGCCCTTTGGCCAGGACGAGCATGGCTTCAGGTAAGGAAGGCTTGGCAACAAAGCAAACCTGGTGTTTGTCCCATTAACACTTTGGCCCCACCTTTGCACTACCATATAATGCAGTTTGATAGGGCTTTCTTGCCACAATTTCTCACTCCCCCCATGCTTTATATGTAATGCTGCATTTTAACTTTATAACTTTGTTCATCTCAACTTTGGCCACCCTCCTTCCAAGACCAGTTCTACACTGTAGAATTAATGCACATTGACACTACTTTCCTGCCATGGCTTAATGCTGTAGAACAGGCATGGGCAAACCCAGGCCTGGGGGGTGGGGGCAGATGCAGTCCCTTGGGCTTTTTTCTCAGGCCCTCCCCCCTCTCCTTTCTTTCCTTCCTTCCTCCTTCCCTTCCTTCCTTACGTCCCTCTTTCTCCTTCCATCCTTCCTTCCCTTCCACCCTTTTGTTGTTCCTCCCTTCCCTCCTTCCCCTCTCCTTCCCTCTCTCCCCTTTCCTTCCTTTTTTCCCTTTTGTCTTTCCTTCCTTATCTCTTTCCATCCCTCCCTTCCACCCACTCTTCCTTGTCTTCCTCCCTCCTTCACTTACTTCCTTCTCTTTTTCCTTCCTCCTTTCCTCCTGGGGGATGTTTAGCTTGGAGAAGAGAAGGCAGAGAGGGAACATAGGAACCATGTCTCAAGATTTAAAAGGGTATCCCATTGAGGGGGTGGTGGGTGGGGAAAATCTGATTTTCTGCTGCTCTAGAGACCAGGGCACAAGGAAGCAATGGTTTTAAATGGCAGGAAAAGGGATTCGGCTGAAAAGATTAGGAAGAACTGCACAAGAGCAAGAGCTGTTGGAGAGTGGCATAGGTTGCCTCAGAGTGTGGGGGAGGCTTTTCAGCAGAGGCTGTCTATTAGGAATGCTTTGATTGTGCCTTCTTGCATGGCAAGGGGTTGGACTAGATGGCCCTTGGGGATCTCTTCCAGCTCTAGGATTATATATCAAGGGTAGGCAATACAGGGTCTAATCAAGGTAAAGGTTTTCCCTTGACATTAAGTCCAGTCATGTCCAACTCTAGAGGTTGGTGCTCATCTTCATTTCTAAGTCGAAGAGCCGGTGTTGTCCATAGACACCTCCAAGGTCATGTGACTGTGTGGAGTGCTGTTATCTTCCTGCCAGAGTGGTACCTATTTATCTACTCACATTTGCATGTTTTTGAACTGTTAGGTTGGCAGACGCTGGGGGTGACAGCAGGAGCTCACACCGCTCCACGGATTCGAACCTGCGACCTTTTGAACAACATGTTTAGCAGCTCAGTGGTTTGACCCACTGCACGACAGTGGTCTCCTACAAGGTCTAATAGATACACTTTTAATCTCTCGTCCACCAACACATCTTGACGACGCTTCCTGTTTTTAGTTTACACTTTCTCTGAAAGAGAAGAGGAAGGGGAGAAAAGGGCAGAGAGGGAACTTGGGGAGAACCCCCCCTCCCTGCCCACCCACCCACCCCCTGCCCGCCCACCTCACTCCAGCCCACCATGCAGCCCCAAATTAGAAAGTTTGCCCATGCCTGCTATAGAATCAGGAGTCAAGCTTTTACAATGCCTTTTTGCCTTTTCTGCCAAAGGACACTGGTGCCTCAATAAACTACAACGCCTAGGATTCTCTAGCATTGAGCCATGGCAGCTCAAGTGTCAAACCTAATTCATTCTACAGTATAGATCAAGCATGGGCAAACTTTGGTCCTCCCAAGTGTTTTGGACTCCAACTCCCACAATTCCTAACAGCCTCAGCCCCCCCCCCCCCCAGCTGCTTAAGGAAAAGGAAAGTGCCTGAAACGGAATTGTAGGAGTTGGAGTCCAAAACATCTGGAGGGCTGCCTAGTGTAAATGCTCCCTGGGAGAAAGCACGAATTGCCTTGGCAAAGGGGCATCCGGGTAAAGAGAAGCAGATGCTAGTGTCTAGCGCCTGTTGTGGGAGTTGACTTCCTATTCGCGATCTCAGCTTGCAGGAGGATTTTTGGCCAAGAATTTCCCTACAGTGGGCCAAAGAGGCACAGAAAGCACCGTTCACAGTGCTATTTACTGTATTTAGACACAGATCTTTCTCCTCCCCCCAGGTCTATTGCAAAATTTCTGCAAAGGTCAGATTCTTCCTTCCTTACCTCTGCTACTCTGTTCAAACCTTGTGGCCTTGCAAAGCCATTGCGAAAAGTCACTCCCTGCCCACTCTGTAACTTTCCACACTTCATGGTTACAACCATTTGATACCACACATTTTAGTTTGACACTCAATGTCAACATAGCATTACCTCCACCTTGTGTGATTGTGGAGCAGAACAAACAACATCTGCATCTGTGTCCTTACCCATAATGCCTTGCCTCATGCACAGAGGAAGAACTGTTTAAAGCTACAGACAATGCAGTTGCTGTTGCCTGTTTTTGGTCTAAAACTATTTAGCTGCTTGTGATTCCTTTATTTTATCATTTTAAAACTTATTTTATGCAATGCTTTTGGCACAAAATAAATAAATAACAATTTGGTGCCTTAAACGTTAGACCTGTTTCTGGATATATTTGACACCAGGGTTGATTGATTGATTGATTTTATTATTTATGAGTCGCCCTCCACGTCAGTGCTCCGGGCGACTTACACATAAAACACATAAAACAGTTCAGTAGTTAAAGCTAAAAGAATAGGAAATTAGTTAAAATAGTTCCAGTAGTTAACATTGACACTGGTTTTTTCCTATCAGTTCTAGTTTTTGAGATACACAACATATGCTATATACAGGCGGTCCCCGAGTTACAAACATCCGATTTACAAATGACTCCTAATTAAGAACGGGTCTGAGACAACAGGAAGTGAGCAAAATCTACCTTTCAGAAGGGAGATTAACTCCTGGAAGAGTTATCATGGGGAAAAGGTGTTTCCACTGAAGCTTTCGCACCAATCCTTGTTTCCACAACAAGCCAATTTTTTCAAAATCCAGTTATCATAGGAACAGAAAGTGAAGTGAAATCTTCTGAACAGGGATACAGACAGCAAAACAAACGCTACAGGAGTGTTAACCCTTATGCTACCCAAAGCTTTCTCTCTCTCTCCATAAAAATCTTCATACGGGAGGGGGAAGTGTAATATAGGGCGCAGAGATGTTGAGGGGGAGCAACGATATATGGATTTATGGCTACTCTCCAAAAGCGCAATGGAAGACCCAGGTTTTGAGTCTTCTTAAAGGTTTCTTAGGTGGGGGCTTGCACCGGGCAATGAGTTCCAGAGGGGGGGGGGCACAAAGGAGAAGGCTCTTTCCTTTGTACCCACAAGGCGGGGCTGTGATAGTGGCAGGGGCGAAAGGAGAGCCTCCCCCAAAGATCGGAGGGCTCGAACTGGTTCATGGAGAGAGATACGGTCACGAAGGTAGGCGGGTCCCAAACAGTTTAGGGCTTTGTAGGTGATTGCACCTTGAATTGGGACCGGAAAATAAATGGCAGCCAATGAAGCTCCTTAAAGAGGGGGGGGGTGACTGCTCCCTGTAGTTCGCCTCAGTTATTAATCTGGCTGCCGAACATTAGATGAGTTGCAATTTCTGGACCGTCTTCAAGGGTAGCCCCACGTAGAGTGCATTACAGTAATCCAGTATAGAGGTAATTAAGGCATGGACCACCATGGTCAAATCAGGCTTCACAAGGTATGTTCACAGTTGGCGCACAAGTTTTTATATGGCTAGAGTTATACTTAAAAATGTACCTGTTCCCACTTACATGCAAATTCAATTTAAGAACAAACCTATGGAACTTATAATTTGGAGGCTGTTGGTGCCAGCCATCATCTGCTTGCCCACAAAGAATCATGATACAGTAGATTCTCACTTATCCAACCTTCGCTCATCCAACATTCTGTATTATCCAACACAATCTGCCTCCCACCTGGATCCACAGCTGTTTCAGTGCATTGCAATGTTTTGGTTCTACATTCAAACAGTAATTACTCCGTAAAGTTACCGTGTATTGAACTGCTTTTCCTGTTGATTTCTTGTAAAACATGTTTTGATGCTTAATTTGTAAAATCATAACATAATTTGACATTTAAAAGGCTTTTCCTTAATCCCTCTTTGTTATCCAACATTTTCACTTATCCAGTGTTCTGCTGGCCCATTTATGTTGGATAAGCGAGACTCTACTGTAACTGTATCTAAGAAACTAGACCTGATGCGGTATATCCAATTCAATTTTCTGAATCAGCACCCCAAATAACTCAAGGAACAGGTCTAAAAACCAATACACCATTTTGTTGTTATACTTGGACTGTGTTATCAGGGTTTCATACTTTGGCATCCTGGAGTTTCTAGTGCAGTGAGCTGTGGAGAAAGCACCTGGGTTCTGTGAAAAAATTGAGGATGACACCGGTTTAACTCCAAAACATTGTCCAAAGAAGGAACTCTTCCAAGCTTTGCTACTTCTTTGGGGAATGGTAATTTTTTAACCTTGTAAAACTATATTTCCCATGATTTCATAGTACAGGGCCATGGCAGTCAATGTCCATTGGTTCTATAATGTAGATGCTCCCCAGGCAGTGTGAGCATCTAACCAAGGGAGCAGTCATTGGCCGATGGAAGCTTCCTTCACTAACTGGATAACAAATTAATTTGACATTATAGTTATCTTCCTGCAGGATAAATCTAGAAACCTAGAACTTAGGGTGCATCTACACTGTAGAATGAATGCAGGTTGACACCACTTTCACAGCCATAGCTCAATTCATTCACATTCTGGGATTTGTAATTTGGTGAGGCACCAGCACTCTTTGGAGAGAAGGCTAAAGACCTTGTAAAACTACATATCTCAGGATAACATAGCATCGAACCATGGCAGTAGTCTCAAACTGCATTCATTCTGTGGTGAGAATGCAGAGAACCCCATCACATCCCAAGATGCCACTGTATGAAGCCTGGTCTGTTAAAGTGGCATCAGATTGCTTTAATTGTGCAGTGTAGATACACCCACTTGAAGCAACTTGAGATGGAGGGGGTGGGGGTCAATTGCAGACTCTGCCTCTCCCTTGCCAGCTCAGCATCTTTTGCAGAAACTGCCCTGAAGGGGAGGAGCCTCATAGTTCAAAGTCTTGTCCATTGTGTCAAGTCGGTTCCTTTTTTGGCAACAGAATGACCTGGTTGATGGAGAAAGACAGCCAGACACTTTCCCCGCCCCTTCCAAAGTCTGGGTTTATGTCTTGACTTTCCTGCTGATGGCGAAATGGAGGTGCACCTTGAGGCTTCCAGCTTCTGAAAGTGAAACAAATGCTTGAGGAATTGCTGGTGGGCCAGAGAAGGAGGCCTCAAAAAAGGTCCATCCTCTACACTTTAAATCAATGTATTTTTAAAGGCAAATGCTTTGCTCAGCATTAGCCAGACTGTGGACCCAGCTCCAAATCAATGCAGGTCCTTCCCATTTTCTTTGATATTCAAACAGGGGAGGGGATACTCTATGTGCATCTACACCAGGTATCCTCAAACTGTGGCCCTGCAGCTGCTTGGACCTCCAACTCCCAGAAGCCTCAGCCAGCCTGTTCAGTAGTCAGATAATGTGGGATTTTCTGACTTGATATTCTAGGTTATAGAGCTGTGTGGAAGGGTCCATAGTTAAAGTGGTGTCAAACTGCATTCATTCTGTAGAGTAGATGCATCCATAGTCCCAATACACCACAGCACTTGTTTTTGTGGCCTTTCAAATGTTTTGGGATGGCAGCACCCATCTCTCCTGACCACTAGGTAGGCAGGCTAGGGTAATGCTTCTCAAAATCGTCACCAGGGAGTCATGAGCTGCCAACACATTCCATGGGTGGATGGTGTTGTTGAGTTGCGACCCAACAATACTTGGAGAGACATAGATTGCTGGCCCAGCTTTGACTTACCCTTTGGCAAAGAGGCCTCAAGCTTGCTTTTAGGCTTGAACCTGGGTTATTCAAAAGGTGTGCCTGCTTTTAAGGTAGAGAATACCAACCGGGACAGCATAAGTGCTGCTGCCCCCCCCCCCATGTTGTTTTTTTTAGACCAGGGGTGCTCACACTTTTTTAGCATGCAAGCTACTCTTAAAGCAACCAAGTCCAAAAGATCTACCTGCCCCCGCCACTGTGTGCTCCCGCCACCGCACACTCCCGCCACCGCCCATGCTCCTGCTGTTGTTTTCTGCCCGCGCAGCGCTTCTTCCACCTGCGGGGCATTGCAGGAAGGAGAAAGCACGAGGCGGGGCATCCAGCGGGAGCGCTTCGCCCTGCCTGTCTTGCCGGCAATGGAGGCTGCACAGCTGCTTCTGGACGAGAGGCAGGGCACTCCCTCCAAAGGTCCCGCCTCGTGCTTCCTTCTTCCTGCAATGTCCCGCAGGCGAAAGAAGCACTGCGAGAGCGGAAGCCAGCAGCAGGAGTGCGCGCAGGGTGTGCGCGCGCATGGCAGGAATGCCCCATCTGGCTGGTGAGGCCTGAAGATCACCTGGAAGAGGGCCGAAGATCTACTAGTAGCTCCCGAGCTACCTAATGAGCACCCCTGTTTCAGACTAATTTTTATTCAGAAACAAAGGAAACATAAAAATCAAACCATCCTTGCGATGCTTGCATAGAAGTGGGAGGGCATCAGTGATGAAGGCAGAGCTTTCCAAACTGTCGTGACACGTCAATGTGTCGGCTGCAGTGTGTTGGTGCGGCACACAAATATAACGTGAAAATCTCTGAGTCTATAGCAGGCCTGGGCAAACTTGGGCCCTCCAGGTGTTTTGGACTTCAACTCCCAGCATTCCTAACAGCCTCAGGCCCTTCCTTTCCCCCCTCAGCTGAGGGAAAAAAAGAAAGGGTCTGAGGCTGTTAGGAATGCTGGGAGTTGAAGTCCAAAACACCTGGAGGGCCCAAGTTTGCCCAGGCCTGGTCTATAGGAAAAAAACAGTACATCATATCTATATAAATAAAAACGTAATGTTCCTTTGTGGGATTAATATAACTCAAAAACTACTGGGCGAATTGACACCAAATTTGGAGACAATCCACCTATCAGGCCAACGAGTGACCATCTCTCATAAAAACACAGAAGAGACAGAAGAGACGTAAAAAGCAAAAAAAAAAACAAAAATACATTACAACACATACGAAAAATACACATATATACGTAAACACATATACACAACTATATATACACACACAAAACACATATACACAGACTGGGCCACAACAATGCGTGGCAGGGGACGGCTAGTATATTTTTTAAAGCTTTTCATGAGATATATTGTATCTGTATGCATTTTGTTATGACTATATATATATATATATATATATATATATATCTCCGTATCTCTTAGAAAAGATTGGATTCATCTCTGGTTTGCTAATCAAACTGAATTATATTTATTATTATTTATTTATTATTATTTATTAAGTCCTCTGGAGCCCAGAGTTCACAAGAATGTCAGAATAAAAACATAAAACACATAAATACATTAAAATACATTAAAATACATTAAAATACATTAAAATACATTAAAACAATTCCAGTCCCCCGACTAAACAAATTGCAGACCGAGCTGCAGTACAGTGGCAGGCTAGCAGCAGGATAGCAGTCCCTGAGTCATAAATATCCAACTTATGAACAACTAATAGTTAAGAACAGGCTGAGACAACAGAAAGTGAGAGAAAGCTATCCCTGGGAAGGGAAATTCATTTCTGAGTTATCATGTGGGAAAAGGGGTCTCCACTGAAGTTGAATCAACAGTCCTTGTTTCCACAGCAAGCTAAATTATCTTGGCTGTATGGCCGTGTTCCAGAAGCATTCTCTCCTGATGTTTTGTCTGCACCAATGGCAGGGGCATCCTCAGAGGTTGTGAGGTCTTCACAACCCCTGAGGATGCCTGCCATAGATGTAGGTGAAACATCAGGAGAGAATGCTTCTAGAACATGGCCATGCAGCCCAGAAAACACACAACAACCCAGTGATTGTGGCCATAAAAGCCTTCGACAATACACTAAATTATCTTGTTTGTAACTTGGAAATGGCCTATATTGTGTCACAAATGTCAAAAAAATTGTCACCAACACAAAATGTTTGAAAAGCTTTGGATTAAGGAGTGATTCGGGAACCAGTGGGCGTAATTATTCTATGAGTTAATTGTACAACGGGGAGGAGGTAAGAAGCACGGATGTCACTTTCTGTGCAAGGACCACCCCAGATAAAGACCAGCCAGATCTGTGATTCAAGAGAGCTACAGTTAGGTGACCCCTTGTAGCCCGAGGATGATGGTCCTCCAAGTTTAGTGTCTTGGCGGTCGGTCCATAGATGGCTGTGGAGCCCTATTCTTGATCCGCATGTTCTCCTAAAGTGAGGACATCCATTTCCAGGTGGAAGGCAGGCCCGGTCAGGCTTGGTTTGACACACCTTCATGGCATGTTTCTCCCTTTCGTCCTCCAGTGGTGCCTCTTCGAATTCTGCAGCATTGCTTGTCACAGCTGACCTCCAGTTAGAGCACTCAAGGGCCAGGGCTTCCCAGTTCTCAGTGTCTATGCCACAGTTTTTGGGGTTGGCTTTAAGGACGTCTTTAAATCTCTTTTCTTGTCCACCAAGAATGCAGCCCCCAGTGGCACAGTGGATTAATAAAAATAATAACTTTATTTGTATACCCTGCCTCCATCTCCCCAAAGGGACTCGGGGCGGCTTACAAGGAACATGCCCAGCAAATACAGATTAAAACCACAGAAATGCAGTCAACATCTAAAAACAGTAAACCCTTGTGCCAGCAGGACTGAAGACTGGCAAGTCGGAGGTTTGAATCCGGGGAGAGTGCAGATGAGCTCCCTCTGTCAGCTCCAGCTCCCCATGAGGGGACATGAGAGAAGCCTCCCACAAGGATGATAAAGTTCAAAATCATCTGGGTGTCCCCTGGGCAACGTCCTTGCAGACGACCAATTATCTCACACCAGAAGCAGGCATGTAGCCAGGGGGGGCTAAGGGGCTTCAGCCCCCCGAAATTCTCAGGGTGGTCCGCGAGAAGGCCTTACTGGTACATTATTTAAACTGTTATGTTTATTCATATCATGATCTGATCACCATGCTCATTATATCCCACATTCATGGGGTTATTGGGATAACAATACAAAAGGTTTGCTAGGGTAGACCCTCTTCCACCCAGTCTCAGCCCCCCCGAACCAAACTCAGCCCCCTCCGAAACAAAATCCTGGCTACGGCCCTGACCAGAAGCGACTTGAAGTTTCACAAAGTCGCTTCTGACACAATAAAAGTCTGGAGTTGTATCTACATTGCAGACTTAATGCAGTTTGACACCACTTTAGCTGCCAGGGCTCACTCAGTGCTAAAGAGTCGTGGGGCTTGTAGCTGTACAACGCTTTCTCTACCAAGGAGTGCTGGTGCCTCACTCAATTAAAACCGCCAGGCACTGAGCCAGGGCACTTAAAGCGGCGTCAGACCGCGCTCATTCTGCAGTGTGGATGCAGCAGAGGGTTGCCAAAGGACCCACGCAGCTCGTGCCCGCGGGGAATGCATCTGGAGGAGGAGGAGGAGGCTGGGCTCCAGGCCTCCTCTTTGCTTCTCCCTCCCATCCGCTGCGTCTTGAGGCGGAGGAAGTCGAGAGAGACCCAGCGCCGGAGCTCCTCCTGCGCCCATCGCCGGCTCGCTTCCTCCCTGCCTGTCCATCATCCCCCCCCCCGAGGAGGTGGGGCGTAGCTGAGGCCCCGCCCCTTCGCCCAGTGCCCGGAGCCTGGCTTTGAGGGGCTTCTCTTGGAAGCATCGGAAGGAGGGAGCAAGATGTCGTCTGGAGCGGCGCCCTCAAAGAGCGGTTCCCCTTTAAGAAAGCGGGCCAGCCTTCAAGCCGGCGTGGGAGGAGGAGGAGGAGGTGAGCGTGGGCGGACTCGGAGGGCATTTCCTCCCCCACCCCTCTTTTCCCAAGCTCTTCAGGAGAAAGCACCCCCACTTCTCCCCCCCCCCTCCCTTCTTCTTCATCTCCCTGCTGTGCTTCCTTCTTCCATAGGTTATGGCTTCTCCTTGGGTTGGTTGGATGCCTGGCTGAGCAGACTTGGGTTGCGTCTGTACTGTAGAATTAATGCAGTTTGACACCGCTTCGCTGCCACGGCTCAAGGCTGTGGGATCAACTGTAGCTTGGCAAGGTCTGTCTGTAGCCAAAGAGGGCTACCAAACTCCAGTAGCATTGAGACATGGCATGGAAGTAACCAACTACACCGCTTCTGTAGAGCAGGCCTGGGCAGACTTAGGCCCTCCAGGTGTTTTGGACTTCAACTCCCAGCATTCCTAACAGCCTCAGGCCCTTTCATTTCCCCCCTCATCCGCTTAAGCGGATGAGGGGGGAAATGAAGGGTCCTGAGGCTGTTAGGAATGCTGGGAGTTGAAGTCCAAAACATCTGGAAGGCCCAAATTTGCCCAACTTGATATAGAATGATTCAAACCCTTCCAGTTCTTAATCTTATTGATCCATCTGAGGGGTAGATTGCACAGCCCAACCAGAAATTTTATTTCTTGGTGTCTTGGTTTTTAGGCACCTTCCTGGGGTTATTTGGACCGCTGATTTGGGAAATGGCGTCGGGATAAACCACATCGGCTCTATTTACTTAGATAAGGTTGTCGTGATTTTCTATGGGTGAGCAGATGGCGACTGATATATGGCGTATGTGCTTCATCTCACAAACTAGAACCGACAGGGGAGGACTGGTGCCATTTTTTGGAACCGGCAGATCAAATATACCCAGAAATGAGGTATATCTCTGTCTTGGCCAGTGATCTAATTCAGAAAGAGGCACATTGTAACCCTCGTCTTAAAAGTGTGAGGGGATACAGGTCTTTCAGATCTTTACGGGGGTCTTTTAGGATTCATGTATAAAAACAAAGCCTGCACAGAGGTGGTTCCTTCTGTGAATGTGCAGTAAAATCCCTAAAGGCACTTACGGAATCATAGAGTTGGAAGAGACCAGTCCAACCCCCTGATCCAGGGCCGTAGCCAGGATTTTGATTCGGGGCTGAGTCAGGGTCTACCCTAGCAAACCTTTTATATTGTTATCCCAATAACCCCCATGGTGATCATGTCTGATATGAATAATCATAACTAGTCTTGACCACCTTTAAAATGCCTGCCCTGATCATGTCTGGCTACTAGTCTTGACCTTTAAAGCTCTATATGCCAGAGGCATAAATCCCCTACAGCAGTGGTTCCCAACCTGCGGTCCGTGGGCCACCAGTGGTCCACAAGAACTAAAATACGGTCCATGTCCTCACCATTACTACACCTTTGCAACAAAAGCGACTGGTCTCGTGAAATCCTCTTATAGTTCCAAGGCTTATTAAATATTTTTTTTTTGTGGGTGAGCAAATGGTGACTACTGGGTGGCCTATTTATTTATTTATTTAAATCTTTTGTACCCCGACCTTCTCACCTCCATAGAGGGACTCAGACCGCTTACAGCAAGATTCAATGCTATACAATTTAAAAACAACTACAGCAACATATTAATATACATAAAAAGCTCCGCATACATAAAAAGCCCAGCATACAACTACATCGCCACTAAAAACAATTCCACTCAATCTGTAAACGTGGTGGTTCATTCAGACTATAGCCTATGTTCTGTATCAGAAACTAGAGCCGATGTGGTTTATATTTAATGCGTTCTTCTTTCTTGAATCAGCACCTCAAATAACCAAACTATGCAATTTTCTGAATCAGCATCTCAAATAACCAAACCGACTCTAAAGTTGACCAAAAACCAATTTTGGTACTAATTTTGGAGAATGGTCCCTGGTCAAGTGGTTCTTGGCCAAGCAAAGGTTGAGAACCACTGTCCTATAGCCACCAGCTCTTTTCTGATCTTGGAAGTTAAGCAGTGTCAGTTCTGCTTAGTACTTAGATGGGAGGCCATGTCTGAATACAGGTCCTGCAAACTATGTTTCAGAGGATTGAACTGGCAGAACCACCTCTGATTATGCCTTGCCTAAGAAAACCCTATTGATTTTATGGGGTCACCATAAGATTAATAATAATAATAATATTTTCTTTATATCCCACCGCCATCTCCCAGAGGGACTCGGGGCAGCTCACAAAACAATCAAGGTGTGACATGCAAAATACAACAAGTGCAAAACAAAACATAGGCAATAAGCAAACAACCCAACATCATAAATTCACAGTACCCCCTTGTAAAAACAACAAAATACAGCAATTGTTGTGGATAAAACAACAGTATTGGATGTTAGAAGTATAATGTGCCTATAAAGAATCTAAAGGTCCTCATATATATTATTAGAGAGTCTAAATGATCAAAGGCTTGTCGGAAAAGCCAAAGCTTTAATAGAAGACGAAGGCACATACACAGAGTGAGAACTCATACTAAATTCCCTCTTTTATCCCCCCTCCCTTTCTCCTTTTTTATGCTGCAACATACTAATCGCTACGGCTGTGAAAACCTATCATTTATGTGTTTGAGTCATCTGTTTGAGGATAACTGGCTTAAGCTTTAAGGAGAGATCTCTAAGATGCTATGTGAGGATGCCATTGGGGAATGTTTTTGTATGTTGCTCCTAAAAGATTGGGAGAGTACAATAATATATATGTTCCTGTCTTAGATGCATCCTAGATTTCCCCTCCCTTGTAAGCTGGGGAAATATGCTTAATTTCATCCCCCTTCAAACAATATGTGAATTGGGGAAAATTTACTTAGAATTGTTTGCAAGCATTAGTACAAACTATACTTGCCTGGTGTAAGAGAATATCCATTGCTAAAGGACTGCCAAATACCAATTCCTGAGTATTTCTGTTAAAAATTCTGTAGCTTAATTACATCAGGGTCTGTCTGGGGTTAGTTTGATAATATGTTTTAAATATGAGACTTCTGAAAAATAGAAATGAAGTTGTGCCTGAGGATATACAGAATGCATGTAATGCCTCGTGAGCAATGACAGCCAGCTTGTACTACTGGGGTCAGAGGTTATCCTTTGGTACAAATGAACCTCACCAAAAATGAAGACCAGCTGGACTTTCCTGATACATTGGCTTTTGCCTTCCTGTTTAGTTTGTAGCATACGGATTAGTAGTGTCTGCAGAGCTTTGCATTTAATTTGTGAGAACACCAGGCACAGAAGTGACGTTTACAGGCTTCCCAGTCTTTGAATATTTTGCCTCTTGTGATATTTCTGTCTTTTGTGAAAAATGTGAAAGTCTGCATTTTTTAAAAAACATCATTGCACACAGCTTCACTAATACATCTGCATTGTGTTGGTATGAGGGAACTGCAATTGAACGATAGGGGAGCACAGCATTTGTGCCTGCTGCTCAATCTGGCTTTCTGTCATGCATCCTTACAAGCTTCTGGCTTTTCTTCCTATGGAGCAGTGAGGCAGCTGGTAGTTAAAAATATACTGTCCTTGGTTAATCTGTGTATAAAGATGGTGCATATTCTAAATGGCTTGGTGTTTAGATCTGTAGGGCTGCATATTTTTGCAGGTGGGGGTTCTGGAGTTAAGGATAAATGCTGTGTAGTGTCCTGAAATGAATTGCCTTTTGTAACATGTGTACTTCCATGGGAGACTGCAGTGAATACCAGGTACTGTAGGCTGGGATCTGGAAATTGCATGCACACACACACACGTTGACAGGATACACATTTCCACTGCCTCCCAGGGCTCTTTTCATGAAGGTTATTTCATTATGTGTTTTTCCTGAAATATCTATTTCCTGCCTTCTCAACAGAGTGCTAGGATTCCATAAACACTGGACAAAGTTGGATTACTGCAGATGCCTTTTCTTTTTCCCCCCTGGAAAGCCCTACAGGTCATGTAGTAGTAGTAGTAGTAGTAGTAGTTGTTGTTGTGTGCTTTCAAGTTGTTAATGATTTATGGTGACCCTAAGATGACCCTATTATAGGTTTAGTCTTCTTGCAAAGAGAAAAATCAGGGTATAAATAAACATAAACATTATTATTTGATTTATAACATGATTAGTACACAGCAAACAAGATCACTCTGCTGGCTTTTGTATTTGATCACACGTTGGACACTTCCCAAGTGTCTAGGACTGTGTAATGTATCAGAGAATAATGTGTGCCGATCCTAGTTGGGTGGCCTTTTAGAGCTGACAGATGGTAAATTTGTCAGAGCTGATTGTTTTTAAGTGCAAGCCAAGGTCTTTAGGCACTGCACCCAGAGTGCCAATCACCACTAGGACCATCTTTACCAGCTTGTGCCAGAGTCTTTGTAATTCTATGTTTAAATCCTTGTATTGTGTAAGCTTTTCCAGTTGCTTCTCGTCAAGTCTGCTGTCACCTGGGACTGCAGCATCGACAATCCATACTTATTCCCCCCACCACCACCACTATCGTGAAGTCAGAAGTATTGTGCTCCAAAACTTTGTCAGTCTGAGTTCGGAAGTCCCAGCGTAGTTCAGCGTGTTCATTTTCTGTAACTTTTTCAGGGTTGTGATCCCACCAGTTCTTTGTTACAGACAGATGGTATTTGTGGCACAAGTTCCAATTGAACATCATTATCATTATTATTTTCTGGTAAAAGTTATTCAGTTTGACTTCTTCTAAGGAGGAATAAGTGTGACTTGCCCAAGGTTACCCAGTGAGTTGAATGAGGATTTGAATGCCGCTGCATCCTTATGGCCAGAGGACGGGGAAAATTAGGAGAGCCAGACAAAATTGCCCAGAGGGCCATGTCCGGCCCACAGGCCTTAGTTTGCTCATGCCTGGGTTAGATGCACCCTTTGTCCAATGCCCGGACCCCTGCACCGGGCTGACTCTCAGCAGAATCATCACTAGAATAATGTTGAGCTTCCTGGTTCCCAAAGTGCATTCCTCGCAGCCTGGGTCTTAGAGCACTTCTACACTGTCATATAATCCAGATTGTCAAAGAAATCCACATTATCTGAAATGTTTGCTTGAAGGTCAGTAGCAAAACGGCCATCGGGATTTCTGCAGAAATAGTATTACAGAAAATTAAGCATAACCCCAAAATATAATAGTTTCTCTAAAGCTCCAGTTTATGCTTCTAGTGAGACAGGATAAATGTCAAGGATACATTATTGCTGTGCAAGCAAATAGTTCGATAGAAGACACCAAATCTGATTTGCTGATTACTGTTGTTTTCTTTCAAATAGGAAGCTTCTTAAGGTTACATGAAATTTCAGAAGCTGGCAGGTCATGGGAAGGTTGAATAAGACTCCCAGTAATAAGGACTGGCAATTTAATACCCCTAAAGCAGTGTTCCTTAATGTGATTGATTTTCCCCAAATCAATCACATTGGCACAATATTTGTGTCCATTCCTTACCATTGCTTCTATCCTAGAAGCTCTCTAGGGACCATCTGAAGTTGTCTTGGGGAACCAGCACTGGTCCATGGATTGCCACTTTGAAAGCATTGCTCAAAACAGCTTACGACAATACATTGCCCAAAACAGCTTAGATCCTGTAGGTTGTATTCAAAGGAACTAACTAACTATTTTTATTATTTATGAGTCGCCCTCCACAAATGTGCTCTGGGCGACTTACACAGCTTGGCGTTTACAATTCTAAAATATTAAAATATTAAAACGTTAAAATATTGGAATAGACAGATTCCAGGTCACTGATTGTCACTTATGCATATGCTCTTCTAAATAGTCATGTCTTAAGTGCCGCCAGAAATGAAGGCAGGTCGAGGATGGCTCTTTGGTCTGGCGGCAGAGAGTTCCACAGGACAGGGGCCACAATGGAGAAAGATCTCTGTCTCGTGGACTCCAGATGAGCCTCTCTCAGACCCGGGACACAGAGAAGGTTCTCGTAGGCTGGCCGTGGAGGGTAACAGCAAACCCCTCCGAGCAAATCTTGCAAAGTAAATGCTATAATGGGGTTGCTTTAAGTTAGAGTCCATATAAAGGCATACAACAACAACAACAAAGTCTGCTTGTTCTCCGTTTCTTTACCATTTTTAATTATCAAATGTTTGCCAAAATGTCTGCAGCTTTAAAAAAACATCCCATTTTGGTTCTGAGTGCAATATGCGAATGAAACATCAGAAAAGTACACAAGCTCTGACTCCAAAATTAGAATTCCTGTGTGCAATCTTGGTACTATATTTACTTGTGTATAAGTCTAGAAATTTTAGTCAAATAATCAACCGCCAAAACCTGTGTATTAGTGTAAGTAGTGCTGTGCCTTAGCTCTTTTTTTAAAACACCATCCATTTCTCTGAATGCTAAAGATAAGAGCTTAGTCCATCCTGGGACAAAAAAAACAATGCTGACACTTCTGACTCTATTCCCTCCACTGTGTTGCTGCCTCTGGCTTTTTTGAATGCAGTGCTGGCATTTTCCCCACACCACAGAATTACCATCAACTCAAGCATGAGTCTCTGTTGTGAAGAGAAAAAGCGGAGTATAAACATCATAATGATAATATCAAGATCTATAATGTGGGCCCTCAGCTTGTATATGAAGCCCACAGTGGCACAAAGGGTTAAACTCTTGTGTCAGCAGGATTGTTGACCGAAAGGTCAGAGGTTCGAATCTGGGAAGCTGGAGCCATATGCCAGCTCCAGCTTCTCATGTGGGGACATGAGAGACGCTTCCCAAAGGATGGTAAAACACCCGGGCATCTCTGGGGCATCGGCCATGCAGACAGCTAATTCTCTCACACCAGAAACGACTTGCAGTTTCTCAAGTCGCTCCTGACACTTGTACATGAGATTTACTTTTATATAGTAATTATTCATAATGCATGGAAACCCTTTAACTTGGGAATTATAGCAGGGAATTGTGCAATTTCCCAGCCTCAAGTATAGAATGGGGAGAGGTGTTTCTACATTTCATTCCTTCACCTGTTTTTGCTCTGCTCCTTTTGTCTGGTCTTGTACCTAAGATAATCGGAGGGAAATAGAGAGTCATTGTACAGGGCCCTTTGAATGGTAACATTAGGAGACCTCAGTCTAGAACGGGTGGGCACATTTGTACAGCTCCAGTATCACACAGCCTTAGGAGAATGGGACGGGTCATATAACAAAGAAGAAGAAAGCTGAGTCAGTAGTCAGACTGAACGACTCATCAGATTTCAGAACTATGCAGTTTCTGTATGATCCTGGACAAATCAAGGATAGGACGAGTCCAAAAGTGCTCCACATTTGCACTTAAAATTGAATTCAGTTGCACTGGTAATTAAAGAATGTAAGAATCAGAACAAAAACAGCAGTTTCACTGCACAGCTTGAATGTAGGTTGGTTCTAGACCAGGGGTGGGCAATTACCGGCCCTCCAGGTGTTTTGGACTTCAACTCCCAGAAATCCTAACAGCTGGTAAACTGGCTAGGACCAACCTACATTCAAGCTGTGCAGTGAAACTGCTGTTTTTGTTCTGATTCTTACATTCTTTAATTACCAGTGCAACTGAATTCAATTTTAAGTGCAAATGTGGAGCACTTTGGGACTCGTCCTATCCTTGATTTGTCCAGGATCATACAGAAACTGCATAGTTCTGAAATCTGATGAGTCGTTCAGTCTGACTACTGACTCAGCTTTCTTCTTCTTTGTTATATGACCCGTCCCATTCTCCTAAGGCTGTGTGATACTGGAGCTGTACAAATGTGCTGGATTGGCAGATTTATTACCTTTTTAAGCAGGAGACAGGATGCTCCTGTGCTTGTGTTCCAAGGTGCTTGCGGTTTGGAAAGTGTGCATTAAGATTGTTACCTAAAGCACAACATTTAAGGACAACATTTATTTACCTAGGGGGAAACGTGATACGCACAAAATAAACACACTAAAGATCTGCTATGAAAACTATAGCAAATATTTGAGAAATATGATAGAAAGTTTATAAAATGTATCTTAAAACATCTTATTGGTCTAAGAGGAACCCCAGTGGTAGAGCAGGTTAAAGTGCTGAGCTGACCAAAAGGTCAGCAGTTCAAATCCAAGGAGTGGGGTGAGCTCCCACTGTTAGCCCAAGGTTCTGCCAACCTAGTATGCAAATATTAGTAGATCAATAGGTACCTCTCTGGCAGGAAGGTAATGGTGCTCTATGCAGTCATGCTGGCCACATGATCTTGGAGGCGTCTATGGACAACACTAGCTCTTTGTTTAGAAATGGAGATGAGCGCCACTCCCCAGAGTTGGACATGACTGGACTTAATGTCAAAGGGAAACCTTTACATGTTATTGGTCTAAATCAAATGGGGAATGTATGGTTCTCCAAAAGATATTGGACTGTACCTCTCATCATCCCATGTCACATAGACAGTGGTGAGGTATCATATGTGTTAAATCCCAACAGCATGTAGGTAACTGCAAATTCCTCATCCTTGATCTGGATTAATCAAAGACATCTTTTAGTGGGCAAGAGTAGAAACTGGTATAGATGGATGGTGGCTTGGATACGCACGGCACAACAAAGGAAATGGAAAAATACTGAAGCATGTCATACCATTTAACTTTGTTTTCTTGGGCAGCCAAAAAGTTTTCTCAGAGTCTTTTCTAAAAAAAAACCCAAAAACAATATTAACTTTTCCTCTTGGGATAAAATCCTGAAATTATAATCATAATTATAATTATTGTGCTGTCCTCATGAAAGAAGAGAACGGGATCCAAGAAATCTTTATGAAATGCAAATGCTACGGTGGCATAACAACCAGCGAGGGTTATTTTGGCCTCAGCTATGCCCCAGTGATAATAATAACATCACACTGAACTTCAGAGAAATTACAGAATGGCAGGAGCTGGGAATTTGTCGCTGTCCAATGTCAAAATGGAGAAAGCACAGATTGAAACAAAAAAAAGCGAGCCTTGAGGAAAGAGGATGTTCGAGTCACACACTCTCAGCTTCAGTTTTGCTACTCTGCGGCTGAGTACACATGTCCAGTGTTGAACACATCTCATCACGCTAAAACAGTGGATGTGCCTCTTAATGAGACATGCCACATTATCACAGGATGTCTATGCCCTACACCACTGGAGAAATTATACTGTTTGGCCGGTATTTCACAACCTGACATCAGTCGGAAAGTAGCAGCCAATAATGAAAGGACCACGGCAGTGACATCTCTAATCCATCCCCTGTTTGGATATCAGCCAGCACGGCAACGCCTTAAATCAAGAAATAGATTTCTAAGATCTACAGAGATACTCACAGGAACACATCAGCAAGCAAGGGTCCAAAAGTGGCAGACTAAAACCTGAAACCTCAAGCCATGGCTGATACTGAATGAGACACCCCCACCCACCCCGGGCACACAGAAGACTGGGTGATTTGCAAGGCGCTTAACGGACTGTGCTCTGGCACCATGAGATGTAAAGCCAACCTTAAGAAATGGGGCCACAAAGTGGAGTTCACTTTGCAAGTGTGGAGAAGAGCAAACCACAGACCACCTACTACAATGCAACCTGAGCCCTGCCACATGCACAATGGAGGACCTTCTGATAGCAACACCAGAGGCACTCCAAGTGGCCAACTACTGGTCAAAGGACACTTAATATAATGCCAAGTTTTTAAAAACTTTGCGTTTTAAAAATACATTACAACTGTACCCTTGGTTAGCTTCTGATACGATAAATAAATAAATAAATAGAGGAAGGCAATGACAAACAGAGTGGTTAAGCCAAGAACACCCATATGTTGGAAAGGTCACCCATAAGTTGGAAATAATTTTGAAGGCACTCAGCAGCAAGAAAATAAGGATTAAGATCTTGGAGTAATGGTGATGCAGTGGGGTGGAAAGGAACAGGAACAGAGATTGAAGAGTACTTTGGGGCCATCAAATTAATGTATACTAAAATGTTTTATCTATATACTTAAATTTTGAGTTTTGTTGTTTATTTTATTTTTTATGATCTGATCCATTTCTTATGCTTTGCCAGCATTGAATGCCATTTTTAAAATGTTGTAAACCACCCTGAGTCCCCTTGGGTACATAGGGCAAGATAAAAATGCTGCTGCTGCTGTTATTTATCAGACATGGGCTTGTTTCTGGGACTGGGAGAAGTAGTGAAATTGATCATAAGCAGGGATATGTGCCAGTGATGGAAATGTCGTTTTTAAACAAGTGTTTCATAACATTCATTTTTGGAGGGGTGATGGTGAAAGAGAGCCTTTAACAAATTGCCTGTTTGCAGAGTTACAGTCAAAGAGTGAAGATGTATCTTGATTTTAGACATCCTATGTACATTTTTATGTGTGGCCCTCCAGATATGTATTATTGAACTACTGCTCCCATCAACCTGTGCTGGCTAGGACTGATTGAATTTGCAGTCTAGGCTAGCAATTTGCAATCTAGCTAGGAATTATAGAATTTGCAGTCCAACAACACCTCCGGAGCATTGCCACTTTGTTAGAGGGGTCGCTGTTGTTTTGTGTAGCAGTGTTAATTCATATTCCGATCTTTCTTTTGTAAGGGAATTTCCAGTATGCTTCCTTCTTCCTTCCTTATTTAATTATTTAAAATGGAGTTGGTCTCTTTTTCATAACTTAATGCAGTATTAACATGAATGAATAAACAAAGAGCAAATGGGTGAAAAAGCAACATAATTCACCAGCTAAGTGAAATGGAAAGGTGAACGAACTGTTGTTTTAACCACCCTTCTAAAAAAAAAGCAAGTCAGGAGAAAAAAACAGAACTTCAGAGTAGAAATTATTCTTGTGGTGCAGAACAACTGAGGTGATGGGATTGCTTCTAACCTCAGCAATCCTTTTTTTCATGTGGCATACATCCACTAAACTGGATCAGCTTATCAGAGCCCATTTATTTATTACAACAGGATCGGGGCCTCTGTGTGTCTTCCCAGCATACAGCATTCTTCAGTACTGGTTTTACTCACTGGAACATCCGGGCATTGCAGTCCATCACCACTTAGAGAGCTATATGATTCCCATTCCATTATACCAATGTCCTACCTTCTCTCTGAGAAATTAAAAGTATATAAATAATCCTCCCCCTTCTTCCGCATTATCTTCAAAACCATCCTGTGAGGTAGATTGTGCTAAGAAATACACCCAGTACATTTTATGGTTTAGTGAAAATTTGAATCTGAGTTTCTCTAGTCTTTAGGTTATTCACTTAGTGTCCATTTAAAAAAATATGACTAGATGTCCTTGCCATCCACAAACCCAGTGGGCCACACTGTTTACAGAAAACCTACACACACATACATTAAAAAAACCTCCAACCATCACCCAAGTCAAAAAAGAAACATAATTTAAAGCCCTGGCAGATCATGCAAAAAGAATCTGTGAACCCCGCCTTCTCCAAGGTGAACTGAACCACCTCAACTGGGCTCTGCAGGCTAATGGATACTCCACCACAGACATCAGAAGAACTGCAAGACCGAGAACAGGCCATGAGAGTAAAGACAAAGATCCACCCAGAGGAAAAGTGTTCTTACCATACATCAAGGGAACCACTGACCACATAGGGAAGCTGATGAAGAAACACAACCTACAAACTATCTACAGGACCACTAAGAAAATCCAACAAATGCTACATTCAGCAAAGGACAAGAGGGCTCCTCTCACCTCTGCAGGAGTCTACCATATACCATGCAATTGTGGACAAGTCTAGATAGAGACCACCAAACGCAGCATTGCCCAAACACGAATCAAGGAACATGAAAGGCACTGCAGACTACTTCAACCAGAGAAGTCAGCCATAGCAGAGCACCTGATGAACCAACCTGGACACAGCATAATATTGGAGAACACAGAAATGATGGACTACTCTAACAACTACCATGTCACAGAGAAGCTATTGAAATCCACAAGAATTTGGACAATTTTAACAGAAAGGGAGAAATCATGAAAATAAACAAAATCTGACTACCAGTATTCACAAACTCTAAAAATCATAACAGCAAATAAAGAACCACACTCAAAAACAGGAATTCCAGACAAGAAACAATCAGGGCCAGCTAATCACCTCCCAACAAAGGATTCGCTCAGGCAGTAAGAAGCCAGACCTTGAAACTGCTGGGCCATTAAATGCTAATCAAGGTGGTCAGTTGAAGCATTCACACCTGCCTCAAACAGACATGAGTTCTTTCTCCAACCCTGGACATTCCACAGATATATACGTAAACAACATTTTCCTAGTTTCCAACAGACCTCACAACCTCTGAGGATGCCTGCCATAGATGCAGGTGAAACGTCAGGAGAGAATGTTTCTGGAACATGGCCATACAGGCCAGAAAACTCACAACCAAATAGTTTTTTGTTTTTAAACACCTGTTTCGAAATGTGTGTGTTTTTCTCTTGCAGGACTACTGTGCCCGTCTAACAAGAACACATATTTTCAAAAGTAATTAAATGTACAGAATAGTTTGTGTTGTAAGTGTTGAAGGAAGATCTCAGAGAAGAATGAATTTAGAACAGGGATGGAAATGATGGTACTTCCTAAAGTTGTTGGACTACAACTCACATCATTTCTAACCAGCATAGCCAGTGGTGAGGAATGCTGGGACATACAGTACAATAACATCTGAAGGGCTTTGTGGTTTGCATCCATGTTCTAGAGGAGGGACGAAGGAGGAGGCTGTCAGCTGATTGCCTCCTCCTTCGTCCCTCTTTCCCCCCGCGCGCGCCGGCGCCCGGGATCCGGGCAAGGGCGCGGGCGGGGGGAAAGAGGAGGGACGAAGGAGGAGGTTGTCAGCTGATTGCCTCCTCCTTCATCCCTCTTTCCCCCTGCGCGCGCCGACGCCCGGGATCGGGGCAAGGGCGCAGGCGGGGGGAAAGAGGAGGGACGAAGGAGGAGGCTGTCAGCTGATTGCCTTCTCCTTCGTCCCTCTTTCCCCCCGCGCGCACCGGTGCCCGGGATCCGGGCAAGGGCACGGGCGGGGGGAAAGAGGAGGGACGAAGGAGGAGGCTGTCAGCTGATTGCCTTCTCCTTCGTCCCTCTTTCCCCCCGCGTGCGCCGGCGCCCGGGATCCGGGCAAGGGCGCGGGCGGGGGGAAAGAGGTGGGGCTACGTGAGCGAGTGGCCCCGCCCCCACGATTGGCCCCACCGCCGCTCACTGATCACCTGCGGCCCCCCAGGTGATCAGTGACACTTGGGCCGGAAGAAGTTGGACAGCACTGTTCTAGAGCAGTGGTTCTCAACCTTCCTTATGCCATAACCCTTCAATGCTGTGGTGACTGCCAACCATAAAATTATTTCTTCTTCGTGTAGTCTGTGAAATGCGCACAATTGGGTTTACTTCCGCGCTTGCGCAAGAATCTCGGACATACTAGCTCTGAATAAAGAAATTTGCATAGGCCCCGCCCCTGCCCGCCCTACACAGCCCCTTGGTAGCTACCCAGTCAGTTCCTTTTTCCGCTCGCCAGCGAAAGCATCTCAGACTGCTCTCTCCTCTCGACTCACTGAATAAGACCACGGATTGCCTTGACGCCCTTCTCCAACCTGACCAAAACAGATAAGATGGCTTCTCTTTCTTTAAAATGCTCTGGATACGGGACTATGTTCCCCAAATAGGATAAACATTTTAAATGTCTCCTCTGCCTGGACAAATCCCATATTCTCCACTCCTGCAATATATGCAGGTCTTTCTTTATCAGAGCCAAAAAAACCAGGGATTCCAGGCTTAAAGCCTCGTTCTATAAGCAGGCTTTGGCTCCCAAACAGACTAGGCTGTTCCAGCTCTTGATGAGCCAGCCTCCCCTCCATCCATCGTAGAGCATTCTACTCACCCCCTATCCTCCACGGGAGATACAACTCGCGGTCTGGCCTTTGACGACGTCACTGAGCCCCCGCTAAAAAGGCAGAGACTTCTAAACATGCTCTTCGGTGAAATCAAACTGAAAGAAACAAACCAAAAAACTACCAAGGCTCCTCGCCGGCTTCAGCCTCCGAGTCCTTGTATGCCTGCCTTTCCAGGCGAGTCCGCCAGCTCTTTCAGGCTGATGATGATGACCTTTGGGAGTGGAAGATCCCCCCCCCCAACCAACTCCTCTCCACTGGTACCGACGGAGAGTTTCCCTCTGGCTCTCCCCCGTCTCCGCCTCTCAATCAAGCCCCTCCTGCGCGCTCTCTCTCCCCGGAGACCGAAGCGCTGCAAGCGGCGGAGGCGTGCGCCTCGCGCTCCGCAAGATCGCCCAGGCGCCAGTGACCTCCACACTCCCTGCTGCCTCGGGAATGCTCCCGATCCCGCAGCCCCCTCAGGGATGCGCCCCGTTACCGGGACCGCTCCGAACTCTAATCAACCATCCCTGGATTATTCCCTCCCTCCCCAGATCCGTACCGGCCCCCATGGTTTCCCTATTCAACTCCTCCGGCATCCGTGGCAGCTCCTCCACCAGCTCCTCTCCTCAGGCCCCGGCCCCTCCCCTTGCTTCTCCAATCCATTCCCCTCCACTCCAGCTGTCATCGTTAATGGGGCACAGCTGGCTAAGTGTCAGCCGCATAAAATCTCTCTGACCAGTAGGTCATGAGTTTGAAGCCTGCCCGGGTCGAGGTGGATGCCCGATCTTTTAATATAGCCTGCTGTCAACCTTTGCAGCCCTAAAGACAGTTGCATCTCACTCTAGCCATCACTCTAGCCATCCTACAACACGACTTGGATAAGCACGGTACAGACTCAACAGACAAATTTATTACTAGACCGGTTGCCCTCACACAGCTTGCCCGGCTAGATCCGCAACCTTATCCCCCCACCAGCGTTCCCTCATAAAGAACTTACCTATAGATAAGGCAGGCCTGCTCAATCTTGAGACAGACTCCTAATTACAACACTCACATAAATAAACAAACGCTTAATAAATATGGGCAACAGCCTCACCAAGCCTACCAACCATACAGATTAAGATGGCGCCTTTACTACCAGTATCCTCAGTCCTTTCGAGGATACTACAACTCCTCTCCTTCCAGAGGAGGTCAATGACCACAGTTTCCCTCCTCCAGGACTCAAGCGTCAGATCCCTCCTTCAAGGGTCAGTATCAGGGATCCTACTCCAGACAATACTTCTAGTTCATACCTTGATAGGCTTCACAGCCTGGCAGTCCATTGCCACTATAAGTGGGTTCTGGACATTGTTCATCGGAGATATGCCATAAAATTTCAATCTCTCCCACCCCGGAGAAGCCTCTGTCTACCCAGACATGTTTCTGCCTTGCTGAAAAAATCCACTCCCTCCTTTAAAAAGGAGCCATGTCCCCACTCCACCACCAGACTCTATCTTGCCTTTTTCCAGATATTGCCTTATAGATAAGAGAGAGGCTAAAAACTTTGACCATTGCTAGACCTCTGATAATCAACCGCTTCATTAGGCCGTGCAAATTCAGGATGGTCACACTCCCCTCCATCCTCCCTTTTATCCCGAAGGGAGCATGGATGGCTACCATTGACCCTAGGATGCCTATTCCACATCTTCATTACGCACTCCCACCGGAAGTACCTCACCTCTATGGTCAAGGTCTTCCCATACTCCTTCAATGTCCTTTCATTCGGCCTTCCACGGCCCTCATGACTGACTTTTCCTCTCTATCATGTGACCAATTGTTCGCTGACATCAACTCACTTTGTCTCTCTTACAGAATCTGGGACTAATAGTCACCTGAAAAATTACATCTCCTACCTTCTCAAATTGTCTAATTCATAGCCACACTTTAGACTCCACGTCCCAAAAGACCTACCTCCCAAAAGACCGTTTCCTCAAACTCTATCCACAATGCCCAGGCCCAACGTCATTGCTCCACACAGTCATTCAATCAGTCCTTGGTCATATGGCCTCCCCGCAAACGTCACTGCGTTTACCCACCTCCGTCCACTCCAATCCTGGTTCCTGACCATATTCCAACCCGGCTAAGACAGCCAAGCCATTGACCTCCACCCCCCCCCCTCCATCCTTCAATCCCTCTCATGGTGGACAAACAGTTCCATTGTGTGCTCAGGACTCCCCTTCACCCCTCTTAACTGTCATTGTCATTGACAACAAATGCCTCTTACACAGGCTGGGGTGCTCACCTTCGGTTGGTCTCATCACTAGAGACGACTCCACATCAATGCTCTAGAGCTCATAGCGATAGAAAAAGCCCTCAGATCCTTCATAACACTAGTCTCAACCGCAACATTCAGGTCTTCACAGAAAACACCTCAGTCAAATATTACATCAACAAAGAAGGGACACCCGCTCCCTTACTCTACTCTCAATATCTCTTCGGATTTGGGAGTGGAGCGTCAGCACAACATCTCCCTCATAGCGATCCATCTCCCAGGTCAACAAAACACTTTATCAGGCTCCCTGAGCAGGACTTCATCCACTACACACGAGTGTCAACTCGACCCGCAACACTTTCCAACTCTAGTCAGACATTGGGGTCCCCCTCAGATAGACATCTTTGCATCTCACTTAACACTTAATGCAAGACATATCACGTGAGACTCCACCCTCTCGCATTCCCAGACTACTTAGGAGACGCCTTCCTCTACCGGTGGTTCCCGAGACTTCCCTACACCTTCCCCCCTCCCCACTGCTCTTCAGGGTAGTCGCCAAATTGTTTGTCGACAACTCAGGCGACATTCCGATAGCCCCATGATGGCCTCGTCAGCCATAGCTCACTCCTCTCCTCGAACATCCCGGAGAGACTTCCATCGTCTCCTTCTTGCTCCCGACCTACTCTCTCTAACAAGGCCTCATCTTACACCAAGACCTTCCCTCCCTCCACCTCATAGCTTGGAGGATTGAGCCATCTCCCATCTGTCTGAACCCGTCTGTCTCATAATACAGGCGGCCGTAGATCTCCAGTGGAAAGGCTTATGCATATAGTGGACTAGATTCCAAATTTCTACAACCGCTTGGCCGTTTGCCACAGTCGACTAACTTTTTCTGATAGATCTTTTCACAAAGGCTTACTCTATCCACCATAAATCTTATCTTACAGCCATGTCCTGCTACAGGAGGGACTCTGGGGCTCCTCCTCTTTTCCAGGACCCACTAGTGGACATGTTTCTAAGGGATATTAAATGTTCATCCTCTTATCTCCCTTCCACCAGGAACCTCGAGTTGGTCCTACCCCAACTCTCCAAGCCATCCTTCCAACCCATGTCAACATCCCATATCCCATTTGTCATCAAAGATGGCTTTCCTTGTAGCCATCACCTCAGCCAGTAGGGCTAGTGAGATCACAGCGCTCCGCTCTGATTCTCCCTTCAGCCGTTTCAATGGAAACAAGGTTCTCCCCCGCGTGGATGTCACATTTCTTCCTAAACTTGTTTCCCAATTCCATATGTCCCAGGACATTACCCCCCTGCATTTTTTTCCCAACCCCTCCTCCCCATTGGAGATTCCCCTGCACTCTCTTGACGTTAAGAGAGCCCTGTCCTTTTTACTTACATAACACAGCCCCCTATACAAAGTTTACCAGACTCTTACTTAATATAGGAAAGACTCCTTGGGACTGTCACTTACCTCTCAACGTTTGGCCTCATAGATAGTTCTTGTAGTCCGGTTGGCCTACCAGTTAGCCCTAAACAACTACCTGTTGGTTTTAAAGCCTGTTCTACTACGACAGTTTCTACATCCCTAGCTTTTTGCGGGATATACCCATTGATCAAGTTTACAAGGCTGCTACCTGGGCGACCCCCTCTACATTGCAGCTCATTACAAGCTCGACGTCCTCGCGAGGAACAATGCTTCCTTCGGCAGAGCTGTGTTCTTCTGTGTGGCATGACCCGCCTCCAGGTACACAAGCTTGTTAAGTCACCCAATTGTGCTCATTTCACAGACTACACGAAGAAGAAAATTAGGTTGCTTACCTGTAACCGTGTTTCTTCGAGTGTAAGTCTGTGAAATTCGCACAGAACCCGCCCGTCCTCCCCTCTCATGTCATGCCCTTAGTTCTGCTGCTGTTTGCGGCAAGGAACTGGCCGGGTAGCTCTACCAGGGGGCTGTGTAGGGCGGGCAGGGGCGGGGCCTATGCAAATTTCTTTATTCAGAGCTAGTATGTACGAGATTCTTGCGCAAGCGCGGAAGTAAACCCAGTTGTGTGAATTTCACAGACTTACACTCGAAGAAACACGGTTACAGGTAAGCAACCTAATCTTTTGTTGCTACTTCATAACTGTAATTTTGCTGGTGTTATGAATCTTCATGTAAATATCTGATGTGCAGGTTGTATTTTCATTTACTGGACCAAATTTGGTACAAATACTCAATATGCCCTATTTTGAATACTAGTGGAGTTGGAGGGCGGTGTTGATTTTGTCATGTGGGAGTTGTAGTTGCTGGGATTTATAGTTCACCTACAATCAGAGCTTTCTGAACTCTGCCAACGGTGGAATTGAACCAAACTTGGCACACAGAACTTCCATGACCAACAGGAAATACTGGAAGGGTTTTGTGGGTGTTGACATTGAGTGTTGGAATTGTAGTTTGCCTATATCCAGAGAGCACTGTGGACTCAAACAATGAAGGATCATCACCAAATTTGGCATGAATACTCAATATGCCCAAATTTGAACACTGATGGAGTTTGGGGAAAATAGACCTTGACATTTGGGAGTTGTAGTTGCTAGAATTTATAGTTCACCTACAATCAAAGAGCCCCTTTCTGATGGTCTTTGACAGCCCTCTGAAATTCACCTCGTAACCCCCTAAGGGTTCCAACCCCCAGGTTGAGAAGCACTGTTCTAGAAGTATAGAAATAGCAGTCATATCTAAATGCTATTTGGTACAAAACTGAAATGTTGCACCTTCCTCTTCTTGATGTTTTCAGCAGAATAAATTTTGCTTGCTGCCTTCCTCTAGATAATGTGACAGCTACATAATTAATCTAGATGGTATAGGCAGATAGATTTTCGCTGTGACAAGATTCTAATGATTCATCTTTTCAGCTGGGTAGCTCATTCCAAGTTGTTGAATTTGGTTTCTGTTCTGCAAAATGCCCGATAACATTATTGGATAGATGCATTTATCATAGAACAAGCAATTTACAGTGCTGAAGTATATGCCCCGAGTTGACATCTTAAAGAAGAAGAAAAAAATCAGGGCAGCAAATTGCGAAAAGCTTTTCTGAAACAGAAGCTTTTTAAGAGAGAGGATTTTTTTCTATTTTTCTTTCCCTTTTTCTCAGGATTAATCTGTCAGAGAACATCTCAATTTAGTTGGTTTCAATTGAAAATATTAAAATATATTTAAGATATTTATAAGATGGTTGTTTTATTATCTTGGCTGCATGTGCATTTAAGTTCTCTTTTCAGGTCAATATGTTTTCACAGAACTGTTCCATTATCTGGGTGGAGGCCACAAGGGGGCGCTAGACAGAGAAGAATAGTCCATTTTTGGGGGCAAAGGAGGTTGAAGGAGTTCAGCCATTTCCCCCTGTTTTCTTGTTATTCCCCCCACCGATGTCCCCCTTGTTTGTGATATGGGAAGCAGGGAGAAACGCACAACACCTAGGGCAAGCAAATACAGAAAATATCCACGATAATTAAGCCAAAATGCATTTATCAATATCAGTCCTATAGAAGCCTATTGGTAACTATTAACATAGAAATATGGTACCGTACTCATGTATCCCAAAAGTTCCAGAAAAGTCCCGTTACTGGCGATATGGTGGAACCAATGAAGTTACCGTGTATTACAGTTCCTAATGCATAGTCCAAAGTCCAATATAGTCCAAGACAGGGTTTTCAGGGTAAGAATACAAGCAGGGAGAAACAACTAGCGAAATTGGGGGAAATGGTTTTTTCCCTTCAACTCCCCCCCCCCCTCCCATAAAATGGACTATCCTCCCCCATCTAGGCTCCCTTTTGGAGTTTGCCTGGATAATGGAACAATTCCATTTTCACTTGTCCTGTGAATGTGGCAAGATTTTCTGGCTGAAAAATTTCTGAATTTTGGTTCTTACATAGGTATGTGCAGGCCACATACCTATTTAATGTATTTACATAATATGTCGTTACATGTTGTCCTTTTATGATTTTATATAGTCTTCAGAAGGAGACCACAAGAGTGCACACAGGCTGAAACACGTTGAGCTTCCAGGGTTATAAAACAACCAATTTCTCTACGGAAAATAATAAACATCTTAACTTATTGATATTTTAATGCCTTCTTAAATGTGCCATAGAGAGCCATCTGCAGAAATGTTAGGCATTTCAGGTTGTTCGTACTTTCAGACAGAGATGGGCAGCTGCAAAGTAAGGAGAGTAGTCCCTCATCCCTTTCTGCATTTCAGTGCATTGGGCAATTATTAGCCCATTTTTTGTTTTTGGGGGGAAGGTGGGTTGGAAGAAGAAAACCCCTACATTTGCAGCTGAGTGTATTGGTGCATTCAGACACCCAATATTTGGTGCATGCCTTTGAAAAAAATGACCTTATGGGGCACTTTGGAGCTTCAGGGGTTGCACTTTGCCCACCCCTGCCTTCAGTCTTTATTCCAGTTATCAGCAGAAATGGTAGGAGCCCCGGTTGCACAATGGGTTAAACCCTTATGTCGACAGGACTGAAGACTGACAGGTCGGAGGTTCATATCCGGGGAGAGAGCAGGTGAGCACCCTCCGTCAGCTCTAGCTCCCCATGCAGGGACATGAGAGAAGCCACCCACAAGAATGGTGAACCATAAAAAAAATCAGGGCATTCTCTGGGCAACTTGCAGTTTCTCGAGTTGCTCCTGACATGAAAAAAAGAGAAGAAAAGAAATGGTTTGTTGCAATGTTTGATGATTAGATCTGATGCAACTCACACATACATTTTAATGGGAAATTTTCATATTTTTATTCTTTTGGAAAGCTCTTAAAATGTCAACAGGCTGAGACGTGTAGGGCTTTTCAGTAACAAACATCTATTTGTAACATTTTGAATTGTATCTCTTCTATATAGGTTCAAATGGGATGTCCTCTGGGCTTTGCATTTTCTGTAATCTGTTTGGGACCATGTACTGATAGGGGATGGGAATGAAGTCACCAGTTGAGGAGGACTACTTCCTCCATTTCTACTTTTTTAAATGGCTTTACAGGCTTTCAGGGGTGTGGGACAGCTTTTGCCAGAAATCTGCAAGGGCTTTTGAAATGAGGCCAAAGGCCTTGGACAGAGTAGAGTGCCCACACGTGCTTTGTAAAAACAGTTGTTTCTGAGAGGAATTAAAAAGTCATTGTTAGAGTATCGATACTAAAGCAAAATAATATCTAATAATAACTAATGTGATGCATGGGAGAGCTATAACCAAAAATGTTCCTAGCACTGGCATAAGGAACCTCTACCAAATAAACAGCCATCTGGTTACATGTCATATCAATTTCCCTTATGTGTCCTATTCCTATACAGGTGTGGCATCTGGTCCCAGATATATGTATGTAGTTTGATGTGATCTCTCTCTTCTCTCTCTCTCTCTCTCTCTCTCTCTCAGTGTGCATTAGATGATGCGCCCTGTAGAAAACAGGCATGGCCATGAAATATGATTGGCCAGTTGTCAAAGGGAAAAACAGATTTGGTTTTCTGACAAACTATAAAAACCTGCTGCAGAATATAAACCTCTGTTACTAAAGAGAATTGCCTAGCATGTCTATTTGCTTGCAGCCAGGCTTGGACTGTTTGCTTTTCTTTGTATATATGCTGCAAGCTTCTTTGGACTTCAGTCCTAAGCACACTTTACAAAGGGGATGTGTTGCTGTTGAAAATAGTGGAATTTACTGCTGAGTAAATATGTATGGGGAGGGGGACTACATACCCTAAATGCACCAGATCCCATCTGATCTAGAAAGCTAAGCAGGGTTAACTCTAGATGTTACTTGGATAGGAAATTCACAACAGATTTCAGGTGCTGTAAAGTATTTTTCAGAAGCAAGACTGCCTTTGAATATTCCTTGCCTAAGAAAACTGGAGTCACCATAAATTGATAGGTGACTTGAAGGCATATACACACACAAATATATGTGTGGGATTACACTGTCACTGTCTTTCATCCTGTGTCTGATATTGCAACAATCTGAAATATGCAGGCAGCATTTAAGTCAGAATTCTTATCAGCTGTCTAGTTTTTACTTGTGATTGTTGGGGGTAAATCTGTATTCCACATTCATGGTGCAAGGGAGGAATGGCAGACTTATAATTAAGCCACTGGAAGAATTTGCCATGTAAAAACTGGTACAGCATGAAAATATCCCTTCCCTCTCAGTAATGACGTCTACATGCTAGAAATGTCTCTCAGTTTATTGTATGTAATTCTTATCAATTCAGTATTTAGATTGAGCTGGAATAGGAAAGAGATATTTGGACCAAGAAAACGTGTTTATAGAGGCCATGTTTATATCTTTTGTTACAATGTATGTTGGGATGTAAGTAAATGTACAAATTTCAACTCTTTGACAAAAGCAGTTGTGATATTTGGAATAGCACAACATAATTCATTGGATAAGCCATGGGCCTTGCATGACAGGAAATAATTCCAATAAAAGAATTCAGCTGTCACTCAAAAACATTGGCCTTCTGTTTCTTGATTGAGAAACATTCTTGATTAGCTGTGCTGTACTGTGCAGTTGGCAAAAATACGGGAAGAAATTGTGCAAGTTGCATAATAAGGTACATATTTTTCTGCAGTCCTCATTGCCTGAAGACTATTTTTGGAGCATTACTTTGTTTTTTGATTTGACAACCACAACTCAGGAAGATTTTACTTTACTGGGTTCAAAAAGGTGATATAAACAATTCACTTTGGAAATGCCTACAGGGATTTTGCAGCTGTCAAGATCTAGTGTGTTCTGTGCCCATCAGATTGTCATCTCTGTGTCCCCATTATTTCTGGACTCAGCTGCACCCTTTGTACTGTTTTTGGACTTAGCTGACTCAGTGCCAGCCCTGAAAGCCTTGTTTCCTGTTGTTGGGGGGTGATGAAGTGAATTTACTTGCAAACAGCCTGTTAGGGATTGGATCCTTCTGTAATTCCCCTTAACAACAGGGCCTGTGGGCAGGAGATGTGGTCTAGCTGGTGAGAGCCAGCTGCAGCATGTTTATGCAAGCACACTCAAGCATCATCAAGGGGCCCTCTTTCTGACTTCCAGCAAGGGAAGGAGTGCCAGGCAGGGCTTCAAAGCTTGATGTATGTCTTCAAAGAATGACCTGGGGAATGAGATGCCCATCACTATCTCGCCTGCAGTCTCGATCACAGTGACAGCAGAGTCACAGCCAGGCACTTCCATTGCCTCCTGGGGGAACTTGAAGGGAGCAGCTGCTCTGGATAGTGTCTTGTTTGTTCTTAATGAACTAGAGGCTGTTGCAGCAGCTCTGGGAGACGTACCTCACTGGCTGCCTTGACCAATGCTGCCATTTCATGCTGAGCCCTGACTTTGCATACAGCACAACATCAGCTCTTCCATGCCCTGTCTTCAAACTCAGTCAGTTCCAACATAGAATTGACTTATTGCATTTGTAGTTGTTGTTGTTTATTCGTTCAGTCGCTTCCGACTCTTCGTGACCTCATGGACCAGCCCACGCCAGAGCTCCCTGTCGGCCATCACCTCCCCCAGCACCTTCAGGGTTAAGCCAGTCACATCGAGGATACCATCCATTTGTAGATTGGGTATCAAATGTGAAAGTCAGACTATCCTGTGTGGTATCCAAGGAAGTAATGCATAATGGTTAGAATTGTGTGCTTTGTGAATTCATGGAGGAAGATGGGAAAAAGAAGCCAATATTTTAGTAGCTCATGCGGAAGAAAATGAGTGAGAAAGCTGAGCTCCTGGGATGATGCTGGAGTGGTGTTAAATACTTGAACAGAGTGAAGAATAACACTTTGTGAATTGAGTGAAATGTGTCTGCATACATCTCAGATTACTATCAGCTCATAATAAAAAGAAAAATGTATGTCTGCTTACCTGCAATGTGTGTGTTTATGTGTATTTTTGTATGCATGCTTTTGTCTGAGGCTCACCTTTTTCCAGTGAAACCCAGCAGCCAGTATGTGGTGCTGTGTGCTTTTGGAAATCCTGATCTGTGAGCAAGTCTCTGTCGTAGCTTCCTTTCACTCACACAGGGAGAGCAAGTGTCAGTTGTGACTGGCGCGTCAGGGGTTAATTTCTCTTTCCTTTGAGACCTGGAGTTAGATTCGCTTCTGGAGTCTCCTTGGTTTCTCTGCTGTCCGACTGTCTCCTGGAAGAGCCTGTCATTTTCGGTTATTTTCTGGTCTCTTCCTCCCCTCCCATGTAGCTGCACTTGGTACAGCCCAAGCCGGCTCTGGAGCTGGAATCCTGTGGGACTGCAGCTCAAAGAGAGGAGGCTATGAAATACCGGCGGCGACAGCAGCAGGGACAGCCGGCACCCCTACCTGATCCATCTACTTCCCTTGCCTTGTGAGCACTGAGCTACCCAAGTGTTCCCCTTGAGGTTCTTGGATCAATGCTTGCGTAGGAGGTGATAGGGGATGCTCCTTGCATAAGCTTCTCAGTTTTCCGGTTTCCAGAGGGAAAAGAGGGCAGCTTAATGAGGAGGCCCTGACATTGCCAGGTCTGTAAGTGTTTCGAAATCTCTGTTCCTTCTTCTCCCTGTTCCCCTGGTATGAGCTGCAGCTGCTCATATTAGTCAGAAGTTATAAGATGCTTGAAGGATAACCAGAGCCCTTTGGTTGTTTAACGAATTGGAGTGGCAAGAACCGTGTCTAAGTGACTTGCAGTTAGAGGCTCTTGGCATGAGATGGACACATGCGGAGACTTCTTGTAAGACAAGCTTTGCTGAATGCCCAAAGTCTGCATGGGAAAATTGGCAAGTTCTCTCCCGAGTTGACTGCATGAAGTGTATCCAAAATTCTGGTAAGGGAAATGTATTTTTTATGATGGTCCATGAAACTCTGCTTACAGCTTCACTAAGTGATGCTTCATCAGTTGAGGAGACCACAATATTTTACAAATGCTAAGATGAGTGTGTGTGTGTTTCTTAAATGTCATAGTAGTGCCATTTGCAGTTTTGGGGGTGTGTGCATTCCCATTCTATTATTCCCAGGAATTATTCTTAGCCTTGGTAAATGTGTCAGCAACTTACAAAGAGCAGAATGACTCTGTTCACTGTATCCCCCCCCCCCCCTTACATTCTGATTTACTGTTTTGGTGCCATGAAATGTTCAACAAGAAAGGGGCAGACTATACAAATAAATGGCAAAAGCCTATTGATTTTCCAGGATGTGGACTGTCGCATTAATCTTGTAAGGAAAAAGTGTTGTTAAAGGTGCAACAAATTTTATTTGGCATAAACTTGATGAAATGGGCTGTGCTCAATAACCATAAGATGTTTTCATCTTTAAGGTATCCTTAGTCTTTTTTGTTGTATTTAATAATTGATTCAGTGAGGTTTGTAGTACATTTGGTGCTAGTGTGTTTTCTGCAATATACCAAGTTTAACAATACAAAAAGGAAAATTCTCTATTAATACTATTTAGGTACTTCCCTGTTACTATTTCATAGTCATTACTGTTAGGGAAGGGCCTGATTCTGTTTTAAAAGTCAATAAATCTCATTACACTTCTCAGCAAGGTTTTCATATTTATGGAACGCTACTTTTTCCTTTGATGCCCGCCCCCAATAGCATTTCAGTGATATACTATCAAATAGCAGGACAATGTCTAGCTTTTCATTTTTTAGCTACTAAGAAACTATGATTACATCATATGGGGGATTTCATTTAGGGGAGAATCTGGATAAGCCATGTTCATGCATCTGTGTTGAGGTGGAAAATCAGATTCCTAAAAGAGTGGTGTAGAAAGCAATGCCAGATATGTGGCTATTTCAGCACCAGTATTTTTTGACCGGAACCCTTTATACAGTCCCAACCAGAGCAGACCAGTTGAATTATTTGTTTAATGACATGTCAACACTTTTGTAAATCCCACTTATCTAACTGTAGTAAGGACTACAAAGAGGAATAAGAACATAATCCCACTATAGGAGCTTCTGTAAGAGTTTGATTAAGTGTGCATCTACATCAGTGGTTCCCAACCTGTGGTCCGTGGACCACCAGTGGTCTGCACGAACTAAAATATGGTCCGCAGCCTTACCATTACTGCGTCGTTGCAACGAGAGCGACTGGTCTTGCTAGTCCCTCTTACAGTGCCTAGGCTTATTTAATATGCTTTTCTGTGGGCGAGAAGATAGCTACTATTGGATGGCATATGATCTGTATCAGAAACAAGAGCTGATGTAGTCTATCCACGGGCAAAGACGGAGATCCTCATTTTTTTGATTGCCAGATAAAATGGGCGCAAGACCTGGGGCACTCGATTCTGATGCAACACTGGGAGGAGATCTGGACAAAAAAATTGAAATATATATCAGCAACTGAGATAACAGAAAACTGGATGAAGATGCAGTTTCGTTGGCATCTATACCCAGCAAAGATGGCAAAGTGGAATAACAAGACTTCAAATAGGTGTTGGAAGTGTCGCAGAGAAGTGGGAACCTTCATACATCAGTGGTGGCAATGCAAAAGGGTACACCGATTCTGGATTCTGGAAAAACCAAATTCGGACTGGATCCACAGAACTTCTTACTAGGCATCACTAATAATTCATTAAATCACAACCAAGACAGGCTACTCTTTACCCTAAGTGCATGTGCTAGAATAACATTAGCCAGACATTGGAAAAAAAGGACCACACCAAGTCTAGAAGAATGGATTCTAAAAACATGGGACGTGATTCAGATGGACCTATTGGAGCAGAAGTTGAATAACAAGAAGGAGAGAACAGACTGGTCAGGCTTCTTAGGATACCTACAAATGGAAGGTCGTAAAATACGGATCGACATTAAGGAAATATGAATGGATGTCTCACAACAGAACACATTCGGAGATCGAAAGAGGGAAATTGGATAACCAAAAAGACACTAACCTTGGGGAAAGACTCGGGAAGTCTCACACACCCATCCCCTCCCTCTTCTCCCCCCCCCCCCATCCCCTTCCTCCCCCCTCCTGCCCACGACCCTGCAACTGTATAAAAACCTGCAATAAATATTATTCCAAAAAAAAAAAGAAAAGACGGAGATCCTCTGGCCGGGCCGACCCGACCCCCACCCCCCATTGCCACTTTTCGAAGGCGAGCCCGTCCCCGGCCCCGGCGGTGAAGAGCTTGGGAGTGATTCTGGACGAGAGACTGACGATGGAAGCCCAGACCCAGGCCGCAGCCAGGGCGCCTTTTTCCATCTCTCCGTAGGGCCCGCCCGGTTGGCCCCCTACCTACCACCAGAGGCGCTGAAAACCGTGGTACATGCCACCGTCGTCTCGCGTCTTGATTACTGCAATGCCCTATACGCGGGCCTCCCTCGGTCCACAACCCGGAGGCTGAGACTCATCCAGAACGCAGCGGCCAGACTCATCTCTGGGGCATCAGTCAGGAACCATATTTCTCCAATCTTAAAAGATCTTCACTGGCTGCCCACAGAGCTCAGAGTGACCTACAAACTTATGGCGCTAACCTTTAAAGCACGGCACAATATTGGGCCAGCTTATTTGAGCGACCGGCTGACTGACCAGCGCCGTGAAAGGCCAGCGCGCGCCAATTTATGTATAGCTGGGGACTGTATAGCCATCCCTGGGGTGAGGGAAGCCCGGCTGACGGAGACCCGCCGGAGAGCCTTCTCCGTGGCGGCTCCCATGTTCTGGAACACCCTTCTGCCTGCTCTCAGGGCCACATCGTCCCCAATCAGATTCTTGTCTGATCTGAATTATCCAATGTCATTTTCTGAATTAGCACCCCGAATAACCAAATCGAATCTAAAGTTGATCAAAAACTGATTTGTAACCCTTTTGGTACTAATGTTGGCGAGTGGTCCCTGGCCAAGAGGTCCCTGGTCAAAAAAAGATTGGGAACCACTGAATGAATACACTTTGACACCATTTTAACTGCCATGGTTCAGTGCTGTGGAATCATGGGGGTTCTAGTTTTACAGGGTCTTTAGCTTTCTCTGCCAAAGTCTATTGGTGCCTTGCCAAACTACAAATCACAGGTTTCTATAGTATTGAGCTATGGCAGTTAAAGTGGTGTCAATCTACATTAATTTTACAGTGTAAATGCACCTTAAGTCCCAGGTTCCTAGATGTACCCTGCAGGAAGATGACTAACGTTTAAAATTATATTTTAATGATGCTAATGAGGGAAGCAGGGTAGGAAACGTTTTGTTAAATACAAATGGGAAGGAAGACTATATATTGAGCTCCTTAGATGAAATCTGTCATATGAATATCACCTGACTATACCAAGAGAAGGCTCCATTCCCCGCCCCACTAAATTTGGCTGCAGTGTAAGAGAGGCTTTGTTCCATTGAAGATCTAGCTTGAAATGGATGTTGACGATGGGCTCGAGGTGTGAAGGCACAGCGGGGAAATTGGGAAAGTTTTATCCCCCATTTTGGGGGGGGGGAATGTTTTTCCCTTTTGTTTCCCAAGAAAACCTTCAAAGGGTTTTTTTTACTACTTTCCCAACCTACCTAACCCATAGTACTAAGGCCTTAGTAGAAATGTTGAAGCAGTTTGCAAAGTCATCCATGAAAAAAAATCTTCAGATAGTAATTGAAGCTCCTGGAGCAGCTAGACGTGTCTGTTCCCCGACACCCTTTAGCTAATTCCATGTGCTGACTTAGAATCATAGAATCAGAGAGTTGGAGGAGACCTCGTGGGCCATCCAGTCCAACCCCCTGCCAAGAAGCAGGAAAATTACATTCAAAGCACCCCCAACAGATGGCCATCCAGCCTCTGTTTAAAAGCCTCCAAAGAAGAGGCCTCCACCACACTCCGGGGCAGAGAGTTCCACTGCTGAACAGCTGTCACAGTTAGGAAGTTCTTCCTAATGTTCAGATGGAATCTCCTTTCCTGTAGTTTGAAGCCATTGTTCCGCGTCCAAGTCTCCAGTCCAGCAGAAAACAAGACTTTGTTGAGGCTTGTAAGTCTTTCTCTTGCAGTTGTCCTGACTGTTCACCAGCCTTGCTGCTTTTCCTCTCTTTTCCTACTGAGTTGATTGATTGTCCTGTGTACAGAGAGCCTATTACGGAGACATGTGAGGGTCATTAGTGAGGCACACAGGGGCCTGTCTGTCTTTAGCCCTTGCCTAAGAGGAGGACAGCATGACCCCAGAGGAAGCATTTCTTCCTGTCACATTCCCCCCACTGTGCAGTGAAGGCTTGGCCTCCAGGAGCACCGATGACGGAAGCACCCTGAATCAGAGGTGACACTTGACAGCTCTATGCTGCTTGTTCTTGAAGAGGGCTTGACATTTCCTCTGGTCCATTGCAGGGCTAGGGAAAACTACCTTTTTGGCACTACGTTATAACGTAGGATCTAGGTGAATCCAGGAGTTGCAGTCCAAAAAAAGTAATATTCCCAAACTCTGGTGCTTTGCATCTCTTTGTTGTTCTGGGTGCTTGTAGAATTCTGACATATTTCCAATGAGCACAGGATATGAGTAAACCCAGAGGCTGGATTAGTTGTTCCGGTATCACCTCAGTTCCTGATACAGTTGCAGTTCTTGTGAAATCTAGTTGGCACCAAGAGGGCAAATTGGTCCCAGGAATGGCGATGTGGTGCCCAAGGGTTTTTAGGAAGAGAGTGCTAATGCTGGTAGTCTCACTTCCAAAGGAATGAATATTGAAAATTCTTCACACATACAACGTACCACCCCAACCTCTGTGAGGCAGCTGCTTCTCGGGTGAATCCTCAGCTATTTTAACTGCTCAGTGTTGCATTGCATGGTAAATGGCAGAAATCCAAAAGTAAACATTGTTTGCAATTGCTAAGAAAGCCAAGTGGAGAAAAGTTAATAATTGTTAATAATATTTCAGACGTGACGCTTACAGATGTATTGTTTTAAAACAAGGGTGGACAAAGTGCAATCAAACTAAAAAATGGACCCTCACAAGATCAAGAGCTGAGTACATTGGAAAAGGAAAAAGAAAAAAAGAAGAATGTCCGCTGAAATACCCATCAAAATGGGAGATTCAAATCAGGAAATTCTGGAAGAGATCCAAGCAATTGATCCAAGTTGGAGTAGAAATTAAGGACAAAGTAAAGACAGAACTGAAAAAAATAAAACACTGATTTACCAAGATGAGTACAGATATGAAAATGATGGTTTATCAAGTACAAGAATCGGAAGGAAGGAAGAACAACAATGTTAGATGAAAATTGTGGAGAAATAGAAAAAAAGAACACTTCATGAACTCATTTATATTCGTGGAAGCACAAGGAAGAAAACTAAGCTAAACATAAATGAAAATATATGCAAAAAGATGGTTAACATTTTGGCAAGTTTCATGAGAAGAGAGGAAGTAGACCTCTAAAAAGATTTAGATCTAGTTTATAGAGGTAAAGTGGATTGCTGAGAGTTTTCCGGGCTGTATGGCCATGTTCCAGAAGCATTCTCTCCTGACGTTTCGCCCACATCTATGGCAGACATCCTCAGAGGTTGTGAGATCTGTTGGAAACTAGGCAAGTGGGGTTTATATATCTGTGGTATGTCCAGGGTGGGAGAAAGAGCTCTTGCCTGTTTGAGGCAAGTGTGAATTCTGCAATTGATCACCTTGTTTAGCATTGAATAGCCTTGCAGCTTTAAGCCTTGGCTGCTTCCTGTCTGGGGGAATCATATGTTGAGAGGTGATTAGCTTACCCAAATTATTTCTTGCCTGGAATTCCCCTGTTTTTGGGAGTTGTTCTTTCTTTACTGTCCTGATTTTAGAGTGTTTTTAAAAATACTGATAGGCAGGTTTTGTTCATTTTCATGGTTTCTTCCTTTTTGTTGAAATTGTCCACATGCTTGTGGATTTCAGTGGCTTCTGACATGGTAGTTATTAGAGTGGCCCAGCATTCATCTCTGTAATATGATTGCAAAAATAAAAATCTTGCATTCAACTGCAAACGCCAAGAGACCCTCTTTACATAAACAGCCAGCTGCTTGCCACACCAACCAAGATGCTCCCGCATCTTACCACCCTCTCCTTCTACCCCCTCATTGTGGTTCCTGTTTCACTTCCTTGCTGCCCAGCCTCTCTCAGTTCCAAGCCCCAGTATTGTCAATCCCTCTTAATAGAAGGCCTGTTTTAAATCCTCAGTGTTCACCCCCTTCAACAGATCCCTGTTTTAGATCCTTTTGCTCAACCCCCTCCATCAGATTCCTGACTTAGATCATCTTTGCTCAACTGCCTTCATCTGATCCCTACTTTAAATCTTCATGAGCCATCCCAATTTATCAGATCCCTGCTTTAAATCCTCTTTGCTCAATCACCTTCAATAGAAAGCTTTTTGATCCCTCCACAAACACTTTTCTGAAAAAAATAATGGTTACATAATTTTCTAAAATATTTTCCAAAGTGTGGCCCCCATGTGGTCCCACTGCAGTTGTCCATCTGTGTTTTATTAAAATGCCATGTTAGATTCTGGTAGATACTTTAGAAATATGTTTGAGGTGATAGCTTGCATATAGGGCTGTTGCCTGTCCTTTTTACTCAAATGAAAAGAGATCTAGGACATTGCTCATTCAATTACCTTTTAGCCTGTTAGTCCATTGTTTGGCTCATGTGCCTTCATCCTAAACTAGAGTCCTGGTTGCTTCCTTAGAATACGTGGGTCAGACAGGAAAGTTGAGCCATTGCTTGCTTTCCTTCTGCCTTGGAGGAAGCAGAGTAAGGTATCTGGACTGTGGCCCAGAACCTTTGGAGAAGGGCTGTGACTCATGATGGTAGACATGGACCTTACTCTGAAATACAGAGAAGCTTTCAGACAGTGTAGACCTGTGGTTCTCAACCTGTGGGTCACTAGATGTTTTGGCCTTCAACTCCCAGAAATCCTAATAACTAGTAAACTGGCTGGGATTTCTGGGAGTTGTAGGCCAAAACACCTGGGGACCAATAGGTTGAGAACCACTGGTGTAGAGAGTGGTGAGCCAGTCAGACCCAGTGATCTGACTCACTATAAATAAATCCACATCTTTTCTGTATTGGATTTTTCACCTCCATGTAAATCAGTGGTTCCCAACCTTTTTTTGACCAGAGACCACTTGACAACGGACCACTCTCCAACATTAGTACCAAAAAGGTTACGAATCAGTTTTTGGTCAACTTTAGATTGGGTTTGGTTATTTGGGGTGCTGGTTCAGAAAATGGCATTGGATAGACCCCATCAGCTCTAGTTTCTTATACAGAACATATGCCACCCAGGAGTTGCCATCTGCTCATGCACAGAAAATCATATTTAATAAGCCTAGGAACTATAGGAGGATTTCACGAGACCAGTCACTCTTATTGCAACAGTGTAGCAATGGTGAGGTCACATACCATATTTTAGTTCTTGCAGATCACTGGTGGTCCATGGACCACAGGTTGGGAACCACTGGAGAAAATCCACTGAGAACTTTTCTCTGAAGAAACTAAACCATACTTTGTATTTCTGAGTGATTTATAGGGATAATTGTGAATCGTAGTTGTATATTTTATGTGGCCTGCCAGTTGTTTTTGAATTGCAGTAATGTGTTATTTCAGCATTAGGTATACTGGATAGGGATGATAAAAGTTAAAGCCCCAGAACAGCTAAATGTCCACAAGTTGCCTCTTACCGCTATAACTGAACAATAGCTCACCTTCAAGCACCTTCAGTGCTTTCAGTTTCTTCCATCCATTCTCATTTGAAGTCGTATTTCTGAATTGTTCCAAGAGAGGTGAGAAGAGGAAACCAAAATTTGCAGATGGGCTGGACTGGTTTAGAAGAGAGCTGGCCTACAGCTATAAACAATAAGTCTAAATTTGAAAGGGAAGGTAATGATAGCTGCTTGACCAGTGGATGACATTAGTAATCACAAGTGGAACTTGTCAAATTTACTCAAGAAATATTATGTGATGTAGAATAATCTGTGCCAGTTAGCTATGTATTTGTATGAAGAAATGTATTTCTATCATTATTTCCAAAAAATAGAATATGATACATCCTATGACATTAAGAAGGGTGAACATGAGGTACTAAGGTGGGAAAATGTTTCCTGGGGCAACGGTTCTGGCTAGAAAGTGTGTTTTCATTATGACACTTTTATTCAGGGTGGTATACAGCAACCTTTTTTTGTTGTTGCTGCTTCTCTCCCTCTCTACCAGTCCTGTAGGTTTGGTTGAGAAAGTGTGACAGGCCAGGGCTGACCCAAGAAGGTTGCTATTTGAGACAGAGTACAAGTGATGCATACACACATAACATGACTCATCCAGATGAAAATGCGTAGTACCCAAAGCCAGCCAAGTTATTTTTGGCAACTGAGGGAGAACTTCCCACAAGTGCCTCTCCACATCCTTGCCAGTCAAAATATAAGGTAAATAAGTAACAATCTGCTGCTGTTCTTTAACATCCAGATTCTACCAGCAATTATCAGTGGTAGGACTGGGCCCTTGAAAGGTTCAGGATTACCCTGAGGCCAAAAGATCATTGAATTGCATTTCCCCATCTCCATTCCAGTAGCCACAACATATTGACTCACACTCGGTTTGCATTAAGGTATGAGGAGGATGCATGTAGCATGCTATGCTTGGGTTGTTCCATTTGCCAATCACATTCTTCTGGGCATTAGGATGAATGTTTGTTTGTGACTGCCAAGACTTTTAAATGAAATGCTGATGAAGGTAGATGATGATACCTCATGACGTAATGGACAAACAGATATCCTGACTTTTGAAAGCAATCAATATTATCAGATTATGTAGTTGTTGTCAGATGATGCAGTTGCCAAGATCTGTTGATGCCATTCTAAGTCTTCAAGATTTGTTAAAAAGATATTTGTGAAGTTTTTCTTGTTTCTGATCTATTCCTGTTATGTATACCCAGTAGCTATAACTTTGCTTCTTTCCTGAGGCTGCTTTGCATATAGGCCCAGTGAAGATAAAATGCTGGCCATCTTCTAATCCAGTGGTTCTCAACCAGATGTTTTGGCCTTCAACTCTCAGAAATCCTAACAGCTGGTAAACTGGCTGGGATTTCTGGGAGTTGTAGGCCAAAACATCTGGGGACCCACAGGTTGAGAACCACTGTAACTAATCTAAGGTTTAACTACAAGATCACAGGATCCCTCAATTTCTACCTTACAATTGCTTGCACATGTCCATGCACACACATCCCTAGTTAGCATTAAATAAAGAATATATATCCCATTTATCCCCCAGTGAAGAGGAACATACAGTACTTGGCTCTGCTTTGCCTCGCATCATTTTCACAACAGCCTAACAAGATAGGTCTTTACTCTTTATATCTGCACTAGACCACTATAGAAAAGATGGATTCCAGTGTAGCAAGTATATGACAGTATGAGGGCATCTACTTAGGTTTATCAAGTTATTTTTAACCACCATGGAGACATATGGAGAAACTGGGAGGCATATTTTCTCTCTTGGATGAAGCAGTCTGGAGAGACACCAAAAGCATTTCAAGTAACTTTGTATCACATACTTTAATTGAAGCAATTAATGATTGGGTTGTTGTAGGTTTTCAGGCTATATGGCCATGTTCTAGAAGCCTCTGAGGATGCCTGCCATAGATGCAAGCGAAACGTCAGGAGAGAATGCTTCTAGAACATGGACAAAAACCTACAACAACCTACAACAACATGGAAGCCTTCGACAGTTAATGATTATTTTGTGGTATCCTTACTGCTTATTTTTCATCTTCTTTTCTGCTTTTAAAGAGGGAAGATCCTTCCAAACAGAATCTGAGCATAGTAGTTTAATGAGGAGCAAGCAGCTTCAATGTCTTGGTTACCAGTACTTTAAGAGTTTTCACAGGCACTGACATAACAGATCAATAATAGCATATTCAATAGAGCTTCAGCTAAATTTGAACATGGCTTTCAGGGGCAAGTTGGGCAGATGCAGTTTTGTAGTGATGCAGAATGGTTCAAGAGTTAAGATTTCTATGTGTCAGTTGGTTGTTGAAAAGACACAAAACTGTACCAAGAGGTATCTTAATGCAGGTTCATCTTTTTGTGGTTAGCAAGGAGGAAGGTACTGACTTTCTTCACTGGGAGAAAAAGAGGTTGTCAGGGCTGTGTCTGTGTCTGAAAAAGGTTCCTTTTTGTGTAATGTATTACATTTTATAACCCATAAGATGACCACATAGCATCTTGGAACTCTGTTCAGCTTTTTAAACTCTATTAAGCAACTCCACATTCTTTCTTTCTCTTACCCCTGGCATTCACGTTGTTTACCATGTTTTATTTTTAGGCATTTTGTGGGTTGGCCCGTAAATTATGATGGCATGAATTACAGGGAAAGGGAGCACAGTATTTGCCTCTGGCTGCGTGTTTTTCACAATTCACTTTGCCTCCATGCTGTGTGGCATGTAGGTAGTTGATTCACCCCTAGATTCCTGTGTGGCTCCAAAGAGCCGCAGAGCCGCGTCAGAGCAAATCCCAGCCAACAGCAAACAAAAAGCCGGAATGGCCACTGTGGGTTCTTATTGATTTCCCCAGCAGGCTCCCTCTGTCCTCTGCATGGGAGCTAAGAGTGGCAGCATGACAGAAAGGTCTGGTCTGCAACCAGTTGACTCTCATTAAAGCCTTGAGGTCTAAGAGTTGAAAGCCAGTCACCCCATTAAGAATGGACTTTGAGCAGTTCATCTCCTGCTCAGCATAAGGTTGGGTTGATCTATCTCTGGTGTTTGCTGCCAGACTCTGCAGTCACAAAACAGGAGAGAACGAGAAAGGGATGCTGTATCCCTGTGTGCCTTTGCCAGGTTCTTTTTAGCAGAGCAAAGGAAGTATTGTTCCCTTTGCTGGTCTCTCTCTAAGCTGACAAAAGGTATGGATCTTTGAGCCAGTGGCAAGGGGCAGGTTTTCTGGCCCAATAAATGGAAACCTTCACAGAGAATGATTACTTTTGGAGTGCATCTCAGTAAGCGCAATTGACTATTCAAGCTGATGAACAGGACAAAGGACCTTTCCTTCCCATGAAACCAGATCCATAGCTTGGGACAGTTACTTTTTTGGCCAGTAGTTGTGCTAGCTGAGGGATTTTGGGGGCTGTAATCCATACTTCCCAAAACCACATTCCCATAGCCTGATCATTTTTATGGCCATTTTTCTCCATAGTCTTGGGATGTATTTCTTTCAGCATTGTATACAGCATTTTTAAATGTGTCACAAAAGGGAATAAAATTTGAGCCTTTTCTTTCTACAAATTTAACAAAATATTCTGCCATTATGTAATCATCTCATTATAGTTAAGAAAATCAGTTCCCAGAACTGCCAGAAATTCATCATTAAAGCTGCTTCCACTTGAGTGCTGGGGATTTCTGTCAGTTCAATAGGGAGGTGCTAGTGAAAATGTCTTCAAGCCTTGATTTCCAGGTATAAATAATGATGTCCAGGGTTGGTTCTAGCCATGATTTTGTTGTGTGACTTCAAGCCAGTTTCCGACTCATGGAAATCCAAAGATGATGCTATCACAAGGTTTTCTAGGAATCTATGACTTGCCCAAGGTCCTCTGTGAGTTTCCATGGCTGAGCAGTGAATTGAATTCTGGTCTCCAGTTGTAGTCCACTCAAGACACTCCACCACATTGGCTTTCTACTAGAGGCAAAGAACTGGGTGGCGTTTGCTCTCATTCAGTGTACAAATGACAGATAATTTATTTAACACAATTCTTTCCCTTCAGCACCTTGTTGTTTGTATTTACCAAATGAGGCAACGCCCTCTTTCTGCGTAATAGTAGGGCTGACTCTGGTTATGCCAGTTTATAATGAATAGTTATGAACACATGAGGTCCAGTCTTCAGTTCAGTGGCACCTCTGTTTATGGTTGGGTAAATTTTAGAACTACCTCTGAAAAACCATGTGGATTAGCAACTCTGTCTGAGAGTCTGACTTCACATCCCACCTTGGTGTTGAAAATTCACTTACTACTGATGGGCAAACACCTGCCTCGCCCGTCTTTTCCTGTATGTGAAAAAGGAATGGAGTATCATACCTCATAGAGCTTTATAAGGATAAAGAAGGTAACACTTGTACATTTCCTATCATATATGGAAATTAATTCATGATTGTATGTTGACAGTATAAATGATGTGATGTGAAGGAACTGTCATTATAGCACTGGAATGAAAACTTTCAGACAAGTTAGAGAATAGAGTCTGTTGGACATTGTGTTTCTCTCTGATATCAGAACAGCTGTAACAACAAACTGAATAAGTTGGTGCTTAAGATAGCTCATGGTATTTGTAAGAGAACAAATATAGGGATGTATGACAAAGACAGATGACTGGTAACATAGTTGTGGGGCTTGATTGACCTTTTGAGATGGACTTTAGGGGTGCATGAGCAAACTGGATAAGAGTGACCAATATGCTCTAGCTATCCATTTCATAGTTGTTTTGAGTGGGATTGTAGCTGATGAACTGAACGAATGCATTGATGAACCAGACTATGTTACAGAGGCCAGGGAACAGGATGAAATTCATCTGGCTTCCCAAAGAGTTACTTCCAGTTATTAGACAAGGATTCATTTGAATAACAGAGTCATTTTGCTTCTCATTTGAAAGGTTAACTAGCAACTTTGCTCCATCTGTGCCATGGTAGAGTCCCGGCAGCATCATATTTTTCAGTGTATAAAGATGGGAAAGGCTTTGAGGAAAGAATGATCAGGGAACAAGCTTGACAATTGTATTATTCTTCCAATAATGGTGTGTTTAGCAGAGATTGTAATTTCTACTGGTGCCTGTGATGGTTCCAAACATCTCAACATGAATAGTTGGTATTCCTATGACACTTTCTGAAAAAGAAGAATGGAAGGGTTTAGAAGGATCCCCTTGGACTGTTATGTATTGTGATACAATCTTCTTAAGCTGCCAACTGCTTCTATCAAATGCATGCAGTGGGCTGAGAAGGGTAATATTCAGCAATCCTTGAATGAAAAAAAAGGAAGTCTTTTCTTTTTGAAGAAGACCTAATAAATGGAACACTTTTGGGGAAATGTCTTAATTCTGATAAAGAGGCAAAGCTGTTCTGTAGTCTACATTTTACTAAACTTCTGTTCTTTCCTCCTCTTCCTGTGGCAGAACTGGCTGCCAATGGCTTTCTCTTGTCTCCCTGACTATAATCTTCAATATTTCCACAGAGATCCACGGAGGGCCACGGACCCGACAGTTACAACCTGCACGTTCCCTTCCAGGGCCTTCTCATTGCCTGAAGCATTTCCCTGTTGATCTGCGCACCTCCATGGATGGCAAGTACAAAGAGATTGCTGAGGTACTCTTCCTACTGTGGCTTTCATATTTGATAACCTTGGGACAAGACCTATGAGCACTGATGCACAGTGGCCTTGAGCTTCCTTTTCCCCCTCTATCATCTTCTCTTTTATGTCTAATTATTTTTTTATTGTCTTCTCTTTTATGTCTGATTATGTACACAGACTCTTTTACGGTATTATTGGGTCTGGAGAAAGGCAGGATATAAATAAACCAAGCAATGGAAGGATAATTAAACAAGTGATTTTTCTAATACTGGAGACTGCTCTGTTTTCAAACCTAGGCCTGGCATGTTCTGAAGAAACCTGTGGTTTTTATCTTCAATTTGGCCCAAAAGCTTGGGAGTGTCATTCACAATTGTGTGGAGCTTTATTTGGGACTTCTTAGAAAATGTGTGGAGACTGGACTTTCAGGCTCCCACTTTGCCCTCGATTTGTTATAATAGAACATTAAGATCTGCCAGGGAGGTCCTGCTCTCGGACCTACAGTCTTTGCAGGTGTGATTGGTGGGAATGAGAGACATGGCATTATCAGTGGTGGCCCCTTGGCTGTGGAACTCCCTTCCCAGTGAGATTAGATCAGCCCCCTTCCCTCTTAGCATTTAGGAAACAACTAAGACTTGGTTGTTCAAGCAGGCATTCAATGAATGACAAAAAATATGGAAGTAGTTAAAGATACTCTGGGATTGATGCAAGGTCTAAAAGGTTTCTTGTGGGGTTTGTGATTGTTGTTATAGCTTTATAGTTTGAATGGTTTTTAATCTATTGTTATATGTTGTCGATCCAATTTGTGATTTTTACACTTGTGAACCGCTTTGAGACCCCTCAGGGGTGAGAAAAGCAGTATATAACTGCAATAAACAAATTAATAAATATTAATAGAAGGAACTAATATGAACTGCAATTCAGAAACATTTATGGGTGGGATGTTGTTCTTTCCTAATTTAATATAATTTTTGAAATTACTAGGATTTGGGAAATATGTTTTAATTAGTGATAGCATTATTAGATAACATTGTTAGTTGGTGGGGCAGCATTAGAAGCAGAGAAGAGGGGACTCTCACATTTTCATCTTGTTGAGTAAGAGATTGGGTTCCAACTTGCAGTTGGAATCCATTTGAATTTCAGCAACAGGGGATCAGTCTTTTGCAAAAGACTCTTTAAGGAGAGTGATTCCAGTGGTGTTTTGTCCAGACTTTGTCTGGATAGGCTCTTGCCTACTTTGGAGGAACACTTTTAGCACATTTCTTAACAGAAGAGGCTCAAAGGATCCAAAATTTTAACTCTGTGTCTATCTGGGTTATTGCCAAAGATTCTCTCGTTGTCTTGCAATTAATTCTGCTGCTGCCTGCTAAGTCTCTCTTTAAAAAGTGCCTCCATTGTAATAGCTGACATTAACATTTGGCTTCTTGCCTTTAGTTACTTTTGAAGAATGAATGTAGCTTTACCACAGGCAGGGATTTCAAGAATCAGGTCCCTGGTGAATTAATTGTAAATACATTTCTTTTGATGGAGCAGAGGCTAAGTAATTGATTTGCCTGTCTGATTTATTAGAGGAAACCCTTGTAGAGTAAGCCTGACTCAGCACTTCCCAGGTCACAGCGCTGTCTGTTGCACAATATGCTTTCTGCCGATGCCTCAGGGCTCTTTGGACACAGCAGGGAAAAGCAGTCAGCAAATAATTCCTCCTGCATCTGCTGTCCCTTCACAAATGCTGGTAGCACAAGAGGTCAGTCAGAGAGCATAGCAGGCTCTACCTGTGTGTCCAAATGCCTTCTTGCTTTGTAGATCGGGCGTACAAATAAATCATAGGTAAAGGTAGAAAAGAAGCCATATGGAGGAGTAGTTAGAGTGCTGAACTGGAATGTGGAGGATCCGGGTTTATTTATTTATTTATTTACAGTATTTATATTCCGCCCTTCTCACCCCGCAGAGGACTCAGGGCAGATTACAATGTACATATATATGGCAAACATTCAATGCCATAGACACACAACATATATAGACAGACACACAGAGGCTATTTAACATTCCAGCTTTCATGAGGGTGTTCTGGCCACCAGGGGAGCTGTGCTTCACTGTCCATTTGTGACACTGATGAAGTACTTCGTCATTCTTTGCATGCTTGCTGGAGTCTTTCAGGCTGCAAAGGTCGACAGCAAGCTACCCAAATAATCGGAAGCTCGCTCCAGACCTAGACTGGCTTTGAACTCATTACCTTTCGGTCAGTAGTGATCTTAAAGCAGCTGACTCCCAGCCAGCTGCACCACAGTCCCAGGTTCAAGTCCCACACTTAGTTATGAAGCCCATAGGGCAGTAGTTCTCAACCTGTGGGTTCCCATGTGTTTTGGCATACAACTCCCAGAAATCCCAGCCAGTTTACCAGCTGTTAGGATTTCTGGAAGTTGAAGGCCAAAACATCTGGGGACCCACTGGTTGAAAACCACTGCCATAGGGTGATTTTTAGGCAGGCATACTTTTTCAGCCTGATCTGCCTCAAAGATTTGCTGTGACTATAAAGGGGGAAGGAAAGCCATCGGATATAATTGCAATGAATAATTATTGTTAGAACGTTGTCATTTAGCTATCAAGGACGCTAAAAAAGTTCACTATTCTTCCTTGATAGAGTCGGCTAGTTCACGCCCAGCTCAACTTTTTAGAATAATTCGGTCCCTGACTACAATTCCGGCTGTCCCAAATGATAGGGGTTTGGCGCCAACAGCTGAGGTTTTTCAGAACTTTTTTGCCGACAAAATCTCGACCCTCCGCCGAGATATCCCAGCCACCCTTGATACAGTGAGTGAACTCGAGACTCCGCCACCACGGCGGGCCCACCTTCACCCGTTTCCAACTGCTGGACGCAGCAGCTGTCGATAGGATACTGGCGGCAGCTAGACCAACTACCTGCTCCCTCGACCCGTGCCCCTCCTGGCTGGTTAGATCTTGCCGGGAGGGGCTACGTGGCCCCCTGGGAAAGATTATCAACAGCTCCCTTGAGCAAGGAGTGTTCCCAGGGGGACTGAAAGAGGCAATGGTAAGACCGCTGCTGAAGAAGCCGAATTTAGACCCTTCGGCTCCCTCCAATTACCGACCTGTGTCTAATTTGCCTTTCTTAGGCAAGGTAATTGAGAGGGCAGCAGCGGATCAGCTGCAGCGGTTCCTAGACGACACAGCTGGGCTTGACCCCTTCCAGTCCGGCTTCCGTATTGGGCATGGGACGGAGACCGTGCTTGTCGCCATTACAGACCAACTTCGCCGCCAGCTGGACCAGGGTGGATCAGCACTGCTTGTTTTGTTAGATCTAACAGCAGCGTTCGATACAGTAGATCACGCCTTGTTGACCCACCGTTTAGCCGTGACTGGGGTAAGGGGGACTGCCCTTAAGTGGGTGGCCTCCTTCCTCCGGGATCGGGGACAACGTGTGGAGGGGGCGGGGAGGCCTCTGGGAGACTCCCATTGCTGTGGGTCCCCCAGGGGGCCATTCTCTCCCCCTTATTATTCAACGTATATATGCGCCCCCTGGCACAGCTGGTTTGCGACTTTGGTCTGGAGTGTTATCAGTATGCGGATGACACCCAGCTTCTGCTGAGAATGGACGGCAGGCCGGATACCGCACCGATTATTTCCACCGATGCCTTGAAGCCGTGACTGGTTGGCTGCGTTCCAGCCGGCTGAAGGTGAATCCGCCGAAGACGGAGATCTTGTGGCTTTCGGTCGCCCTGGGCTGGATGAGTGCCGGTTGCCTACCTAGATGGCGAGCAACTAAGCTCGTCATCCCTTGTCAAGAGCTTGGGTGTCAAACTGGACCCTTTGCTGACCATGGAGACCCAGGTCTCCAAGGTCAGCAAAACAGCAAACTTCCATCTGCGACAGCCTAGGCGACTGGTACCCTACCTGTCCAGGCATGACCTGGCCACGGTGATCCAAGCGACGGTCATCTCGAGATTGACTACTGTAACGCCTTCTACGTTGGCCTTCCCTTGTCGACAATCCGAGACTCAAGCTGGTGCAGAATGCCGCTGCTCGCTTGCTGGTGGGAGCATCAGTAAGGGAGCATATTACCCCATCCTCCGGCAACTGCACTGGCTTCCTATAGAGTACCGAATTGTCTTCAAGGTGCTGGTACTTACCTTTAAGGCCTTGCACGGTCTAGGGCCTGTGTATCTGAGGGACCGCCTTGCCCCGCACGTTTCCCGAGATCACTACGTTCAGAAGAGCAAAATCTGCTAGTGGTTCCACCAATCCGCTCCTGCCATCTATCCACAACTAGGCAGAGGGCCTCTCTGTGGTGGCCCCAGTATGGTGGAACTCGCTGCCTGATACCTCCAGAGCAATTTCAGAGCTCGGCCCTTTTCAAGAGCTTGTAAGACTGTTTTGTTTAAAATGGCCTTGATTAACAGACAAACAAATCTCGCCTGAGGGGTTATGCCTGGAGTTTTAGAAACCCAATTTCTGATTTTAATGTATACCGGTTTATATGTTGCGTTTTTATACTATGTAAAGCTGCAAGTCCTATGCGCAGCATCTTTTATAGTTGTTTGTGATCCGCCCCGAGCCTGCAGGGAGGAGCGGAATATAAGATCGAATAATAAATAAATAAATAAATAAATAATAAATTCATTCATCACCTGCTTTGCAATTTTCTCCGCCCACACGTTTCAACTTTTGAAACAGATGTAAATTGCTTCAGTCATGTGCCTTCCCCTGTGATGCAGCAGGATTATTTTTAAAGCTCACAAAAAGGAGCACGTGGATTCTGTGTCCACAAATTCAACCACCCACAGCTTGAATATATATATAAAAAATTCAGAAAGCAGACCTTGTTTTTGCCATTTTATATAAAGCACACTATTTTGATGTTATTATGCTATTGTATACAGGGGCGGGCCGACCTAATTGGGGGGAGTACGCGAAGAAATTTTGTGGCCCCCCCCCCGCCGCTGCCACTCACCGCCGCCGCCACGCCCATTACCGCTGTCGCGGGCCGACGCGAGCCGCCGCCACGAGCCGCCGCCACGAGCCGCCGCCACGAGCCGCGCCGGGCCGAGCCGCGCCGCTGCCGCCGCCGCCGGCCCCATCTGCCGCAGCACACCCGCGGCGCACCTATCCGGCGGCGGGCAAGATGCGCAGACGCACGCCACTCGCTCCCAAAGCGCCGCCGCTTTGGAGCCAGCGCCGCATGCGTTGCCCTTTGTTGCTGGCTGGCAAAGAAGCGCCTACAGGCGCTATAGCGCCTGTAGACGCTTCTGCGCACGCGCATTTCCTCCCACGCGCCTGCCGCTTGGAGCCAGCGCGCATGCGTGCAGTGCAGGTTTTGCGCATGCGCGCTGGCTCCAAAGCGGCAGGCGCTTGGGAGGGAGTGCGCTGCGGCGCAGAGTGTCTACAGGCGCTATAGCGCCTGTAGGTGCTTCTGCGCACGCGCGGACGGGCGGCGCAGGGCAGTGTGGCGGCGGTGGGCGGAGCTGAGCTGCAGCGGCGCCTCTCCAGCCGGTGGTGCCCCTCCCAGGCGATGGCGCTCTACGCAGCCGCGTAGGTCGCGGAATCCCTGGGGCCACCCCTGATTGTATATAATTTGACTTGAGTATGGACCGATTTTGGTATCTATAGGGTATTGAAATCAAATCGCAAATACTAAAGGCCCATTGCATACATGTATTTATATATGATAACATTCCCCTCCTTCACCAGACTCGCTACCATAAAAAAAAAATCTCGAATTGCAAAACTGCTACAGTGACTCAAGAGAGGAGGCATTTTAATGATGTTATTTGTCCCCAGTTCTGAAAACTCAGCTCTTTTTGGAATTTGCTGTAGAAGTGTAGATCATTAAAATGCCCATGAAGTTTAGCAGTGAATGGTCTTTTAATTTTCTTCTGCCACATTGAGATTGCATAGTTTGACTTCCTTTATATTTGAATGTTGCTGTGTTTCTGGATCATTGCTATCATATCATGTCTTCCCTCAAAAGAGCATTAGAAATATAATCTTTAAAAAGCATTTTATTGCTAACCTATGAAAATCATAATAGCTAAGGTGCATAAATGCTCTCCATGTGCCACAAGAACATTTGTCAGTTCTATTTCACAGGCTTGAATGCGCACTGTTACATTTTGGTGTTGGGATGGACAATGTGTGATCTTCTTAGCTGAGATTGTAGCACAACTCTCATAAAACCTCCCCATTTGGTTAAGCTTACTAGAACTGATGAGAGTTCCACTACATTTCAAATGCCTCCTGTTGCTCACATCTGCTTGTAGTGGATACAAAATAGATCTATAACATGCATCTGGTTAAAACTGTATTCTGGGAAATGTCCCTAGAAAGAGAGACAAAATATTAAAGCATTAAGAAATCCTAAATTCCATCTCAGCTTCTTGTAAAAAGCCCTGTAGAATCTCTTAGTGGCCATAATGTTTCAATGTTGACAGATCAATTTGTCAGAAACATGCAGGAGAAAGCAAGGGAGGATGGTCCCTGGGGTTTATTAATCCTTAACACACCTTTAGATGGGTTTTATGATGAGAATACAACAATTGAGTCGCTTACGTGGTGAGAAAAGCGGTATAAAATGTGGTAAATAAATAAACAAACAATGAGAATTACCAAGTTGCAAATCTGGATCACTGCTATTGTGATTTCCACAATAATTCCCATCTTGAATACAGATATTAGAAAAATGATTTGGGGGGGGGGGGGGTAACTCTCAGAATCTTTTGTGGGTTGGTATGGCAGCTGTAATCAGCTCTTCCATGTAATAACATTTCCAATCTTGGCCTAGATAGGAGAATGTTTTGGCACATGTCCCATCCCCATAATTCACCCAGTCACAATAGAGAAGGCATCTTCTTTCGTGGGGGCTGGGTATATATAGTGCCCCACAAAAATAGGAAAATTGTAAGTTAACTTGTGAGAATGCCTTGCTTGGACTCTCAAGGTCCTCCACTATGACTCAGGCCAACAACTGCCAGAAGTTGACATAGAATTGCCTTGGAGGATCCTGGGATTCCCAAAAAAGGTATTCTATCTAGAAATTCTATGTAATCGAACATGACTCTATATACTCAGCTTCTTGCAGAAGTTGGTCATAGAGTTGTACTAGAGATTTTCAAACAAAATATATTAATCAAATATGTGAATAATCAAATCCCTAAATGTTAAACATGCAAATGTGGAAGGTTGACTATAGTTCTCAACAAAACTGATACTTCCCATCAGGGCCGTAGCCAGGATTTTGGTTCGGGGCTGAGTTTGGTTCGGGGGGGCTGAGACTGGGTGGAAGAGGGTTTACCCTAGCAAACCTTTTGTATTGTTATCCCAATAACCCCATGAAGGTGGGATATAATGAGCATGGTGATCAGATCATGATATGAATAAACATAACAGTTTAAATAATGTACCAGTAAGGCCTTCTCGCGGACCACCCTGAGAATTTCGGGGCTGAAGCCCCCTTAGCCCCCCTGGCTACATGCCTGCTTCCCATCGTTACCTGTGTTGCATATCCAGGATGTATTCTGTGGTAGGCTAGGTTTCTCCACCTTCTTCTTCTCATTTACACATACTGCTGCACCACTGTGCTGCTCTATCCACAGGAGTTATTCTGCCGCTCGTTGGCTGATAGTGAAATGCGCAGTGCTCCCTATGAATTCCCTGAAGACAGCCCCATTGAGCAGCTCGAGGAGAGACGTCAGCGGCTGGAGCGGCAAATCAGCCAAGATGTGAAGTAAGTGGATAGGGGTTTTTTTGTCTTCTCCTTCCCATCTCTTGGTTTCTTATCTTGGTTCTCCCAAGGAACAGAAAGAGCATTTCATAAGAACCTGAGGACAAAGATGACAGAATGAACATTGGCACTGGGGCAATGAGAGAGATGGCAAGAAACCAGCAGAGAGTCTTTTTTTGGGTCATAACCAAGAATACATTGGTTGGCCAAATAAGTATTCGGTTTCCATAGTTTTGTGTGTGTGTCCCATCATTACCCCTCCTTTCTACTGATAGTAGCAATTAATGAGAGGACAATACAGTGAAAAAGGTCTACTCAGAGCTATTATGTACCACTAGCATAGTTGCAGGTGTGTATGTATTATGTTTGTATGTATGTATGTATGATTGTTAGTTTTATACTATTGCTTGTCCTGTACACAGTCTGTCTTGGGTGCTTTGAGGCTTTCATTGGATGGATCTCTTCACAAAGCCACCTTACCAGTTTGCAATCCGCATCTGGGTTTCCTTCAACTCTCTTTGACCACTGTTGTCTACTCTCCTTTAAATATCGGGGCTGGAGAGGAGAAACAAATAAGAAAAATATGACACAATTCAGATATCTTGTCCAAACCATGGTTTGGCCACGGAAAATGTCCTGATGTAGCATAGTGATAGGTGAACCATGGTTTGTTCATCATGTCTGACTCAGGCCTCTTGCACTCATTCTCTTTTGGATCCTATTGCTAGTGAATATTACTGCATAGTGTCTGCCATTTCTGGTGTTGGTTTCTGCATTAATACTAGTGTTTTCTTTTTCTCTTCATCCTCTTCCACCACCATTTCCTCACCTGTCTTTCTCCCTCTCTCTCTCTCTCTCTGTCCGTCTGTTTGTCCTTACCTCGGCCTTGGCCTCCACTTCCCATTTGTCCTCAGACTAGAACCCGACATTTTACTCAGAGCCAAACAGGACTTCCTGAAAATTGACAGTGCTGCTGACTTACAGTGAGTGCCTGGCATTAACTCTCTCTGCCCTTGACTCAGTGGTGGGTGCGGGAACACCCCACAAGCTGAACTTCTCATCCCATGCTCACACCCGTCCCCACACCTTGTCAGACTTGTGATCACTGGGACTGCTAATGGAGAAAAATGTAATCTACATGGATCCAGGTATTGAGCTGAGTTTGGAACAAATCATTTTTACACTACAGCTCTCAGAACTGGAGGGATTTCTGAGAGCAGTAGTCAAAAAGTTAGCTTCCCAAGCAGCTGTATGGGGAGCATGTGAAGCAATCAGGAAGCAGGCTTGGAACTGGATACCAAAGCAGAAAAGCAAATTCACCTGCAGAAGGAAAGAGTGGCATGTGAAAACAGAATATGCGGAAAGGAAGGGACAAAGTTAGCTGCCATTTTGCTGTGTGCTCATGTAATCTGTTTGGAAAGCCCTTCTAAGAAAAAGGCATTACAGGGAAGCTGCAAACCTTTTTAATGCTAGACAAGAGTGCCCTTGAGTCCACAGTCTCTTGACACTGGTAGGTGGGGAACAGCTCACTTTTGTCTGCCGGTCACCATCCTTTGTTCTTTTGCTTTGAGCTCCATTTCATTCATGTCTTTTAGAGTCTTTTCAGGACAGCCACGGTGGATAGAGACAGCCTCTTTTCTCTATGTTGATATTTTCTCCCCCATTCACATTGTATCTGAACAGCTCAGATATCATAAAGCCCAGCAGCTAAGTCAACATATAAAAGACAACATATGGCCCAGCCTATTTAGCTCAGCAACCACCAAGTTGAAACTCTGGGGATCCTGACTTCTGGTTCTGTCCATCTTATTACCTCCACTGACACAATTCTGTGTCCCGATTTCCCCTATCAAGTTCGAGAAGGCTTTGCCTTTTCTCCTTATTGTTTTGGAAAGGAATGTGGGAAAGGGATTTGGGTCATAAAGTAGCAGGTGGGCTCAGCTCATCAAGAAAAGAGGAAAAAACTGGTGTGTGCTCGTGGATGGGGTGCATTTTCCTTTTCCTTCGCCAGAGCCCAAGGCAACCATGTCTTTGTGGTCTGAATTGCTTTCCCCTACCCTTTCCATCACACTAGTAAGAGGAGCATCAGCTTTTCCTGGGCTTTACATCTCTGGGGATGAGGGGGTTTATGAATAGAGCAGAAGAGCAGACTAGCCCCCTGTGTCCCATCTAAAGAGATACGTACGCATGCCATTATGGGGATGCCAGTTGTAATATAGAACTAATGGATAATGGTGAGTGGAATCATCATTCCCTCCACTTCTGAGCAATCTTCCTTCCAGATAAGCTCCCTCCCTGTAAATAGCCCATGAATCTGACGCAGTCTGCTTTTTTGAGGGGTGGGGGGAGAGGAAGGGAGGCTGGAGTCCCCTGTGTTGCACGTGTTTGTGTGCAGTGTGTCCTGCTTTGATGTCTCCATGTGACGTTTTTGAACAGAGGACGTTCTGGAGTAGGGCAGATAGTGGGTAGAGCCTAACCTGTCCATTCCCCTTGCTCCCTCACCTCTCCCCGTTTCCCTTCCCCACTTTCTGCACAGATTGTTCAAGGAGCAAGGCGAAGACGTGGTGGACCATCTCCCGAAGGAACGAGATGTACCTCTGGAGAGAGAATTCCAGAGGGTCACTATCTCTGGAGAAGAGACATGTGGGGTAAAACTAAATTATTCTATTTGCATAGTTCATAGATGTCTGGAGGCAGAGAGTGCATCTGTATTAGAGTTATAGTAGTTTCATCCCACTTCGTTATGTTTTCATGTGACTTTATTATGCCTTCTAGAGAACCCTGAGACCTGTAGTTCAGTGAGGGGTTAGAATTCTCTAGTAGAGAACTCTAGCACTATAATTAAGGGAAGGAAGCATGAAATCACCAAATTATACATTTCTGGATTTCGTGGGGCTTCAGCTGTTCAAGCTGTATCAGGCTGCTATGTCTGGGGCCCAGGTACTCTGTGGGACTTTTCCTCAGATAGTTTCTAACCATTTGTAACTAAGGTTTTGCATGTAGCCAAAGGATTTGCACCTATTTTTCCCCATAGGAGTCAGCTCAGCTGCCAGGGGAAACTCTTGTCCTGGTGTTGTTGAAGGGAAGGGCATTTTAGATCAAGAACAAAGGGCAGTCCCATGTGGGGGTACTGGGAAATAAGTTCTCCAAGAATTGCATGATCCCACTTGCATTGAAGCAGAGAAAGAGCTGAAAGCTCATAAAAGTTAATTTTGAACTACAATTCCCAGTACCTCTCTCACACTTTCTACAGGTCTGGCAAGTATCAACAGATAGCCCTTCAGTGAAAGTTCTCTCATCCCTATCTTGAAATTTCAGTTAAAAAAAGTTTCAGTGGAAGCAGACAGCATTTTGAGCTACAATTCCCAATTGCTGGAATTAAATGCTTTTCTCCATAGAAGTTAGCTGGACTTCCAGTTGATTGGAATCAATTATCATTGTGTATTGTAATATGATTTCTGTCTTATTTGTACATTTGCATATTCTTGCCAATTATCCCTAGCAGTTGGATTCCTAGGCTTTTAAGTCTGCCTGTTACCTGTGATAGGATCCATCTGACTTCCCGCCTGCATTCTGCTCCTTTCAGGTTCCCTTCACAGACTTGTTGGATGCTGCCAAGAGTGTAGTGAAGGCCCTATTCATCCGGGAGAAGTACATGGGGTTTTCTCTTCAAAGCTTCTGCAAGACCACTTCTCGATTCCTGCAAGACCTTTCTGAAAAGCCCTTGGCTCCCAGGATGTATGAAGAGATCCCAGAGACCCCTGTGGCACCAGGTATGCTTATGGTCTGAGCATGTGGCTGAGAAGGGGCATTACTGGTAACCAGTGAATGAGAACTCTAAAGAGGCAGATAAGGAAGGGAGGAAAAGAGTGTTTAGATTGGTCTCTGGTTACTTGCAAGGCAGTCAAGGCCTTGGTGATGCAACATCTTTATTAATGGCATAGATGAAGGGTTAGAAGGCAAGATCATCAAGTTTGCAAATGACACCAAATTGTGAGGGATAGCTACTACTCCAGAAGACAGGAGCAGAATTCAAAACAATCTTAACAGATTAGAGAGATGGGCCAAAACTAACAAAATGAAATTCAACAGTGACAAATGCAAGATACTCCACTTAGGCAGAAAAATGAAATGCAAAGATACAGAATGGGAAAGCCTGGCTCAAGTTAAATATGAGCCAAAAATATCATGTGGCAAAAAAAAAAAAAGACAATGAGGCTTTGGCCTGCATAAATAGGAGTATAGTGTCTAGATCCAGTTAAGTCACACTATCCCTCTATTCTGCTTTGGTCAGACCACACCTGGAAAACTGTGTCCAATTCTGGACACCACAATTGAAGGGAGATATTGACAAGCTGGGATGTGTCCAGAGGAGGGCGACTATAATGATCAAGGGTCAGGAGAGTAAACCCTATGAGGAGTGGCTTAAAGAGCTGGGCATGTTTAGCCTGAAGGAGAGAAGCCTGAGAAAAGACATGATAGCCATGTTTAAATATGTGAGAGAAAGTCATAGGGAGGAGGGAGCAAGCTTGTTTTCTGCTGCCCTGGAGACTAAGACGCAGAAGAATGGCTTCAAACTACAGGAGAGGCAACTCCACCTGAACATTAGGAAGAACTTCCTGTGAGAGCTGTTCAGCAGTGGAACTCTGCCCTGTGGAGGCTCCTTCTTTGGAGGCTTTTAAACAGAGGCTGGTTGGCCATCTGTCGGTGGTGTTTTGAATGCAATGACGCTGACACTGCAATTGTATGTTTTTAATTGTTAATTTGTTATATGGTTATTTTTTTGGTTTGTTTGCTTGTGTTGTATTGAGGGCAGAGACTGCCTTGTGTAAACCGTCCCGAGTCGCCTTCGGGCTGAGAGGGGCGGTATAGAAACATGATAAATACTAAATAAATGTTCCTGCTTCTTGGCGGGGGTTGGACTGGATGGCCCATGAGGTCTCTTCCAACTCAATGATTCCATGATTCTAACACAGTTCCCAATCCTTGGTTCTCCAGTAGTATTAGGCTTCCTGAAGCTCTACCTCAGGGGTGCCCACACTTTTTCAGCATGCGAGCTACTCATAATAAAACCAAGTCTGAAAGATCTACTGAGAGAGAAGCAAGGCGGAGCAGGAGGAAGGGGGTGGGGCTTCGTGCGGTCTGGCTCCGCCCCCTCCCTCCTCTGGCTTTAGCACTTCCACAGCTTCTGGAGGCAAGAGGGGGGTAATGCCAAGCCAGTGGTGGCATAGATAGCCACCACTGGCTTGGCATTACCCCCCTCTTGCCCCCAGAAGCTGTGGAAGCGCTGACGCTGGAGAGGGGCGAGGCTTCGTGCGGCCTGGCTCCGCCCCCTCCCCCTCTGGCTTTAGCGCTTCCACAGCTTCTGGGGGCAAGAGGGGGGTAATGCCAAGCCAGTGGCTAGGAAACCATTGCTATATGGTAACCATAGTTTGAAAAAGTTTCCATTTGGATAACATCTTCCAGAATTTCTTTGTGTTAACATAATTGTATTCCAAAAGAGCAACTTTTCAGTATTGGTAGCCAGTGAAAGCCACAAAAATATTCATTATGTTGTCAGTAGCCTAGGATTCATAGGACTAAACACCAAAAAAGTTAATTTACTCCCAGGCTTCCCCAGCCAGTATAACATATGCCATCCCTCCAAGCTTGTACAGCTCCAAAGAAATTGTGGAGTTGGCTGTTTGAGGGATGTAGGGATACAGGATGAGGACAAGACAAATGTGCTTATTTCCTTTATACTAAGAAAATTCATTTGTTTTGTGGAGAATTCCATTATTTGTTTTTTATTCTTCCAAGACCCAGGTGTGCATATTTCATTTGATTTTGCATAATTTATATTGGGAGGGTTGTGTGCTAGTGGATGATTTGCATTCTATGTTCACGCTTTGATATGGTTGTATTCCTTATCACCCTCTATTCAAAAGTCTGGTTAGATATCACTAGTGTATTCTAGTGTATTCCTTATCACTTCGGTCACCAGAGTGCTGTCTTGTTTGTGTCACTAACTCTGGTAAAAGCTGCATTGACAAACTTTGTCTTGGAGTTTGATGAAAGGGAGGGCTCCAAATATTAGTTGCCAATATTATTTTTATTTCAGTTTTCTGTTAAAATAATAATACCCACTATTCTTATTTCTGTGCTGCAGATGCCCCAGTACACCCACCATTTACAGACCAGCACCCTTATGAGAAATGTGACCCAGAATCAATGCCTGGGGATCTTGGATTTGGCCTCAAGATGGTCAATGGGGTGGTTCATGTGTACACCAAGCAAGACATCATAGACAAGTAAGAAGGATTGGGAGTGTGCCTTTTCTGCATCTTTCTAAGAGAGGTTGTTCCTTAATGATGGAGAAAATTTACAAATGACCAGTTGTCATATAAGGCATTTGCCTTTTATCCAGACCCATTTTTACAGCAGATTTTGTGACATTTTTCCTGCAGTTGTTGATCCTATATGTTTTGCCCAAATAAGCAAAGATGGCACATGCATAACAAAAGTGAAACTTTCCTTTATAATTATCCCAGTCTAGGGCTATTATTTTAGGATAAACTAGACACATGGCATACACTTTTCATGTAAATGATGCATATGATTCCAGGGAATAGCTGTTACCAAAACCACTAGACATTTTATACATATTTCCCTGTCTGTCTTTGAGAAGCATTTTAATAACAGGGTTTGGTGAAAGGGTGTCATTGACAGTCACTTACATAGCCTTGAATGAACGGATCCTCTTTTGATCGGGACTATTAATTATTTTGAGCCCCCTGGTGGCACATCAGGTTAAACCACTGAGCTGCTGAACTTGCTGACTGAAAGGTTGGTGGTTTGAATCTGGGGAGCAGGGTGAGTTCCCGCTGTTAGCTCTAGCTTCTGCCAACCTAGTAGTTCGGAAACATGCAAATGTGAGCAGATCAATAGGTAATGCTTCTGTAGGAAGGTAATGGTGCTCCATGCAGTCACGCTGGCCGCATGACCTTGGGGGTGTCTATGGACAACGCCGGCTCTTCGGCTTAAAAATGGAGATGAGCACCACCCCCCAGAGTTGGACACAACTATCCTTAATATCAGGGGCAACCTTTACATTTACTTATTCATTATTTGCATACAGAAATATCTGCCATTTTAAAAATAAACTTACCAATGAAATATGTGCAAATATTGAGAATGCACTTAACACACTCAGTGCATTGTGCAATAAAAAAGATACTCTTTTTCTATGAGGCATTGCACACCATTGCCAGAACGTCAATTGAAAATTAATTGTGAACGTTGACCATTAGGAATGGAAAGGTTAATTTATTGTCTTTGATGTTGATAATTAAAATGGTTTGATTTGTTGAATTATGTCAATTTATTATGTACTCACTTTGTTAATTCTATGGGCTATTCTAAAAATTGCTGGTGGTGTCTGACTTGCATCTAGAAAGGCAACTCCAGTGTGTGTGTCTTAGTTACAAGATCCCCAAACGATCCTCATTTATATGTTGTCTGAATTCGGCTGCAGTTCATTCAGCTTCAGCCAACCATAGCTGAGCCCAGAGGCACATAGTGTTAACAGCTGCTCATGGATTTGGATTGAAAGAAAAATAGGATGAGGTGTGATCAGCATATTGATGACTCTCTTTTGACAGTCGCTTTGAGTAATTACATATAGATTTTAAAAGTTTTATGGACAAGATTGAATCTTGTGATTTCATACCTCCATTGAAATATGTCTCCATTACTTTGAAATTAAAATTTAGATTTTTCTGAAACCTGGAATAATAATAATAATAATAATAGCAAAAAAAAGAGATTTAAATAAAATATATTAAAAATAAAACAGGAATCTTTACCAGAAACGTCTTGCATGTTTTAAAATTTAAAAAATTAAATTAACTGTTAGTAACACTTTGGGTGGTGGTACTACTACCAGTACTACTACTACAATATTTGAAAACGGAAGTTAAAATTTGTAGAAATACCACTTTCCACTCTACCAATAATTAAGGTGAGATACCTTCATTACCAGAACTGATACACTATTGAACACAATTTTCCTGCAATTTAAATTTGAAATTGTTGTAATACTAAGCAATCTAAATCTGATTTTTTTGGGGGGGGGGCGGGTTTAAGAGCAACTTGTTATGTTTTAATGGGCCAAAATCTTCTTCCATTATCAAGTTCAGGTGTTGTGATTGTGTAGACCAGGGGTGCTCACACTTTTCCAGCATGCGAGCTACTTATAAAACAACCAAGTCCCAAAGATCTACCTACCCACTACTCAGAGAGCCATAAAAGCAAAATATTAGGAAATTTATTTCAGTGAGAGCCATATAATACATTTTAAGACTGAATTAAACTAAATGTGAGTATAATAAGCCCCTGAGCATTCCTCACAAATGGCATGGGAGACATACACACTGTGCCTGCGATCTGCCTGGGATCTACCAGGACGCCCTTCGAGATCTACCAGGACGCCCTTCGAGATCTACCAGTAGATCACGATCTACCTAATGAGCACCCCTGGTGTAGACCTTCAGAAAGTGTTATATTGCAACTCTGGCTAATCCTAGTCAGGTTAGGAACTAGTAGATAATGGGAATCATAGTCCAACACTTTCCAAAGCCTGATTTCACCTAATTGGTAATCAAAGTTAGCTCTCATTTGCAACATGCTATAAAAAGGATTGTACTTGGTCTTACAGTTCACATTACATAGGTGAGTCCCTTCAGAGAGATAGGGCAGAATACAAATAATGTTGTTGTTATACACTCACCCAATTCTTTCTTTGTTCTCCTGGATGCTATTAGGTGGTGGCATCTGTGCCCAGTGTTTAATTTGATCTGTTGGTGATTTTTTTAAAGGAGCACAGAACTGGATTTACCTTACCCTGACCTGCAAGAGTTTGTTGCTGACATGAATGTCCTTATGGCTCTCATCATCAATGGTCCCATGTAAGCAAATTGAGTTTTTCTGCTTTCTTGGTTTGTATGTGCAAAAACAAGACCTAACAGTTTCCATTTCCAAACTGAATTATGCTTAATCTGACTGGTTCTAGTCAAGTTTATTTCAAACATGGTCTCATCTAAAACTCATTTCCATAGTAGGATATTATGTTTGCATTAGTATCAACAGCTTTTACACGCGCGCACACGCACGCACATGTTCTGCTTTTAAAAAAATAAGTAATTGCATATCTTACAACTGTTGCTTTCCAGAAGTGTAATACTTAGCTGCATACTGACAAATGCTACCCCTTTCACTGCAAGACTTCTAACTATAATAATAAAAGGGAGCATACCTCCTTTCTTAGTATCTCTGCATTATGTCTTTTTTCTTTATAATTGCATAGCTGAGTTAATGGGTCAGTGGTTTGACTTAGCACAGCACTTTGTTATTATTATTACGATGTTATTATGATGTTATGGCATCACTTGTAATTTCCCAGACTTTGGAAAGTAGCACCTAACTGTTCACCGATCCAAAGGGTTAGGATGAGACAAATGTGGCTACTTGACCACTGATAGGAGTAGACTTTTAGGGGAGTAGATATCAAAACTAGATTTTCATGCAGTATATTGTTGTCCTGCTGTGTTGAGAAAGGCTGATCAGCAGTATGCAAAACTTAACCTGTTGTCTTTTTCACAATATGATTGACAGAAAATCCTTCTGCTACAGACGACTGCAATATCTAAGTTCAAAGTTCCAGATGCATGTCTTGCTGAACGAGATGAAAGAGTTGGCTGCCCAGAAGAGGGTGCCACATCGTGATTTCTACAACATCCGGAAGGTGCCAGCACTCTTTGTTACTGTGGTTTAGAGCCACATAGAGCTGGAATCTAAAAGACCCCTCAGCATCCCCTAGTATTCATGTTAATGGGGAATTCTGAGAGTTGCAGTCCATGAAAGTACAACAGTTGTAATCGTGTAGAATTACAGATTGTATTCTTGGTGACTACAAGTGTCAGAATCCTCCACCAATGCCATTCCTATTGGAATTAATTGAATTGCTTATTTAATTTCACATTCGTATTGTTAGTTCTCAATAAAAAGTTTAAGCGTCTCTTGCTTTTTTGTAGTGCAGGAACCTATCTATTCTATTTCATGATATTTTCCCTCTGGTACCAAAGTTTTTCATAAAGAAGTGATGCTCAGGAAAACATCTATTTGTTAACTGAGGAATATCTATTTTAAAAGACTCTCTCTCTTATTCTCTAATTTTTTTCATGCACATTGACTAAGAATTGGCTTTAATCTGAGCATCTCCCAAACAAGATAACACGAGCTGTTGTGATGTCTCATGTCATTTTGGCTGGGAGATGTTCAAATGATAGCATATTTTTGAAAAGCCCAGCCTTCTCAATTTTGAGAACCTTGTAAAAGTACATCAGTATCATTATCCTAGTTTTACAGACTGAGGGATTCAACTGAAAGAGAGCAGCTCATCTGAAGACAAGTGCTAAGTTAAGATTTGAACTCATTTTTTTCTGGCTTACCCACTGACCTCTTCTTGCAGGTGGACACACACATCCATGCATCATCTTGCATGAACCAGAAGCATCTGTTGCGATTCATCAAACGGGCAATGAAGAAGCACCTGGAGGAGATTGTTCATGTGGAGAAGGGCAAGGAGCAAACCCTAAAGGAGGTCTTTGAGACCATGCATCTCACAGCCTATGATCTCAGTGTAGACACACTTGATGTCCATGCGGTATGTGAAATACTCATGTCAAAAGACAATAAAATTCATTGCCTTTGAAAAAATGTTGAATGCTGTTGTCTTGTTTGCAAATGCCGTACTTATTTGAGCATGAGGTTAGCGGAATGGACACCCTTTCCATTATCCTCAAAACATATGAAGCTGGATACTAATTGCTCTCTGTGTTCATCTACATACCTGTCTTTCATGTAGAATGGCACTTCTCAATTCTTCCTCTAGTTCAGGTTTGGAATCATGTGATCCTCCAGAGGCTTTGGTGCTATAAGTCCCACCAGCCCAAACCAACACTGCTGTGAATTGCAGGCTAACATCTGGAAGGCAACAGGATTCCTATCCCTGCTCTATTCTCTAGGTTTTACTAAATGGGGAACTTAACCTCAGTTTGTCTAGATGCAGATTTTTTGACCCCTGCTTTAGAGGGGATGTGAAAGTTGGGAGATGCTCATTAGGCTGAGCATTACCTTCTGGGTTGTTGTGAGTTTTCTGGGCTGTCTGGTCATGTTCCAGAAGACATTTCACCCACATCTATGGCAGGCATTCTCAGAGGTTGAGGGGTCTATTGGAAACTAGGCAAGTGAGGTTTATATTTCTGTGGAATGTCCAGGGTGGGAGAAAGAACTCTTGTCTGCTTGATGCAAGTATGAATGTTGCAATTGGCTGTCTTGATTAGCATTTAATGGCCTTGCAGCTTCAAAGCCTGACTGATTGCTGCCTTGGGGAATCCTTTGTTGGGAGGTGTTATCTGATCCAGGGGAATTCCAGACAAGAATCAATCAGGGCCAGCTAACACCTCTCAACAAACGATTCTCCCAGGCAGGAAGCAGCCACACGTTGAAGCTGCAAGGCCATTAAATGCTAATCACGGTGGCCAGTTACCTTTCAAGTACCTTCTAGCTTGAAAGGTACAGCTTCTAGAACAAAATGCCATATGAAGGCCATTTCTGATAAGTAATTTAGGTGTCATTGCAGATACTAAGTGAAGAGCAGAAGAATCATAGTTCTTTCTCATTGAGGCCTCCTAATTCCAATGGTTTTTCTTTTAATAGGACCGCAATACCTTCCATCGGTTTGACAAGTTCAATGCCAAATACAACCCCATTGGTGAGTCTGTCCTGCGAGAGATTTTCATCAAGACTGACAACAGGGTTTCTGGAAAATACTTTGCCCATATCATCAAGGTGAGTTACCTCTCGCCCTTACTATATATTATGGAGTACCTGCTTATAGACAAAGTGATGTATCCATTTGCTAATCCCAGTAAACATAAATCCGCCTAATAAGTACAGCCTTAAAATTACACATTTGATTCAGTTAGTGTACTCTCATAAGTACTAGCGCTTTAAATTAGGTCTGAGTAATCCAGACAAACATATTATGTGTGCATTTTTGTTCTTGTGTTTTTAAAGCTTGGGCAGAGAATGTACGGGTTAAAGAGGACAAGAAAATACAATAAACAATAATAATAAACTATTTTTTAGACCGCCCTATCTCCCCGGGGGGAATCAGGGCAGTTTACACATACAAAGGCAAATATTCAATGCCCGACATACACCAAAACATTATAGCAATAACCATAATACAGAATAATAACAGCATTGTACTAATCAAATAAAATTAAATATCAAGATAGAAGCATAGAACACCTAATCACTAAACAGATACATTTAAAAGCATGATCGATAATAAAACATCTCACGTAGTCAGCCCAGTTAAAAATTGGGTAGGCATTTGGCTGTTAGTGGTTCTTAACTGTACCATAATGGCCACAAAGTACAGATAAGACAACCCGCTTTTCAGTAGCATTACTAAAGTGCTCCAGTCCATTGTAAAGACCATTGGAGGTCCATTTCGGTTTATGGTTTAATTTTGGGACCATTACTAGATCAGTCTTGCATGTTTGTGCACTCTTGCTCTGTCCCACCCTGTAATTATGAGGGATTGTTAGCTACTTTGTTATGTCTTTTGAAAGAGCTTGCATTCTTAAGCTGCCAAAATTTTTAGCTGGCAGCAGTTTCTGTACTTAAACAAAGAAAATGAAGACTTGCAGCAGATTCCGATTTCACCCTGATTTTTTTTTATTAATCGCACAATAGGTGTGCAGTTTTGCCTTTCTGTCAGAAGGGAATGTAGATCCGATTACGTTCTAAGTTTCAGAATCCTCACCCCTTCTTAGATTCAGTAGACTAGAAATAATTCATGTATCTGCCTAATATGGCATTTGTCTTTGACAAATTTTGAACTTTAACTCCCACTATGCCTTGGCAGTGGCTGCTCTTGAGTCAACCTGATGGAGTTTGTAGGCTTAAAGCCTCTGAATGGCCAAAGGTGCCCAACCCTTTGACTACACTCCTCATGGGGAGAAAGGCGGGCTATAAATAAAGAGGAGGAGGATAAGAAGAGTGTGTGTGTGTGTGTGTGTGTGTGTGTGTGTGTGTGAGGAGCAACTTGAGAAACTGCAAGTTGCTTCTGGTGTGAGAGAATTATACGTCTGCAACGGCATTGCCCAGGGGAGCTGGAGCTGACAGAGGGAGCTCAACCCACTCTCCCCAGATTTGAACTGCGGACCTATCAGTCAACAGTCCTGCAGGGGAGAGCGGGTTGAGCTCTCCCCTGCTCCGCCTCTCCATGCAGGGACATGAGAGAAGCCTCCCAAAATGATGGTAAAACATCAAACATCTGGCACAAGGGTTTAACCCATTTCTCCAAGAGAAACAACTGGAAAAGCTGACACGATATGAGGATTTAAAGATCGAACAGCAAAGACTCTGGCACAAGCCAGTCAAGGCGGTCCCAGTGGTGATCGGCACACTGGGTGCAGTGCCTAAAGACCTTGGCCTGCACTTAAACACAATCGGCGCTGACAAAATTACCACCTGTCAGCTGCAAAAGGCCACCTTACTGGGATCTGCACGCATTATTCGCCGATACATCACACAGTCCTAGACACTTGGGAAGTGTCCGACACGTGATCCAATACAACAACCAACCCAGTGATCTTGTTTGCTGTATATTAATCTTTTTGTGTTTATAATAATAATAACAACAATAGGCTTCTAATCGTTTTAGAAGCCAAATGGAAGAGTTGTACGCAAACAAAATGTTCTGTTTTAAACACATACCACATGAAAGGTTTTTCTATAGATTTCATGGCACCTACTGCAAATTTGGTTTCCAGAGCAAAGAAATGGAAGATGTATCTGTGTGTGTTTCATAAGAATGCTCGCAGCCCTAGCTATCTTTCCAAGCTTGTTCATCTGCAAAAGTGCTAAGACTAACAGAGACAATTCTTTTCTGGCAGGAAGTGATGTCAGACCTAGAAGAGAGTAAGTACCAGAATGCAGAACTACGTCTCTCCATCTATGGACGATCTCGAGATGAGTGGGACAAGTTAGCCAAGTGGGCCGTGACACACAAGGTGCATTCCAACAACGTGCGCTGGCTTGTGCAGGTGCCACGTCTCTTGTGAGTACCACATCCCTGCATTGTGGGAAACAAGGTGGAGATACCTATTTCATTGGACTGGCATGAAAAGTCCCACTGCTTGTTCCAGAATATTGCTGTTATTTATTATCAGGTTGGATTTATCTTGCTGGCAAACCTATGACTGAGAGACTTTCTAAACCCCAGTTCTCAACAGCCCTGCTGAATTGTTCAAAACAGAGCAATGGCTTTCTTGATCAAATCTGCAATAGGATAGACTTGTGGGTTAAAGCAGTGGTTTCAATATCAGTTGAGTTGTGAAACTGCTCTTATTTTAGTCATCACTTTTAAAGAAGCTGTTAAATATAAGTATGTTCTATAATAGGCCTAAGCACTCTGATTCGCTCCTTTAAATTCAAATAAATATCAGTGCCCAACTTACATTGAGTTCGAAGTCAGAACATGTGAAATTCCTTTAGGAATGATCTAGCTTAACTTTATGGGAGATGCACCATTACATGCAAATTAGAACATGACATGATTGACCTTTTACTCCTGTATGACAATAGCAGGCAATTATGTTGTTGTTGCTTGCTTGCTATTAAATCAGTTCTGTCTCATGATGAGACTATGAATCCAAAAGCTCCAAGAAGCCTGATCATTCACTGCCCTAGTCACATTTTGCAAATTCAGGACCACAGCTTCCTTGACTGAAATCTTTCATCTCTAATGCAAATCAATTCATCTTCCTCTTTTCCCAATTGTATTCCAGTTGCCCAAGTATTATTGTGTCCGTAGATAATAACAAATATTTTGTTTTAGTTACATGGGAGAGATTACTGCTTTTCTTGGGGGAGTAGTCATGTATTACTTTAGAAAAATATTTGTAAATACTCACTGCTAAATGTGTTGTCAAAGGCTTTCATGTCTGGAATCACTGAGTTGCTGTGAGTTTTCCAGGCTGTATTGGCCATGCTCCAGAAGCATTCTCTCCTGACATTTCACTCACATCTATGGCAGGTATCCTCAGAGGTTGTGAGGCCTGTTGGAAACTAGGCAAGTGGAGTTTATATATCTGTGGGATGTCCAGGGTGGGACAAAGAACTATTGTCTGCTTGAGGCAAGTGTGAATGTTGCAATTGGCCACCTTGATTAGCATTTAATGGCCTTGCAGCTTCAAAGCCTGAAGAGATCCTTTGTTGGGAGGTGTTAGCTGTCCCTGATTGTTTCTTGCCTGGAATTTCCGTTTTTTGAGTGATGCTCTTTATGTGCTGTCCTGATTTTAGAGTTTTTTTAAAAATAAAAAAATTAATAAATACTGATACCCAGATTTTGCCCATTTTCATGGTTTTCTCCTTTCTGTTGAAATTGTCCAGTAGCTTCTCTGTGTAGTCTGGCATGGCATGGTGGTTGTTAGAGTGGTCCAGCATTTCTGTGTTCTCAAATAATAAGCTGTGTCCAGGTTGGTTAGTCAGGTGCTCACTGCTACTTTATTATAAACTTGACAATATATTTCTCTAGTGTTAAATCAACCATATCCCGTGGAAATGGTTACTGCAGAAGTAAAAACCCTTCTGTGCAGAAAACAGCCCTATTAAAGCAGGTATTCTTAAGGTTAGGCCACCCATCCCACTAGAGAAAAAATACAATTAAAATCCAATTTCTGCCTCCTGCAGGATTCTGAGGTCTGTAGATTAGTGAAGCTGTTAAAGGCTCCTTCCTAAACTACAAACCCCAGAATTCTGCAGGAGGCAGAAACTGGATTTTAAGTGGATTTTTTCTCTAGTGTGATGGGGGCCCCAGACTGACATTCTGTTCACACTTTCTTCATCCCTCTGAATTCTGTGGGAATTTGGGTGTTGTGTGGTTTCTGGGCTCTATGGCCATGTTCTAGCAGCATTTTCTCCTGATGTTTCACCTGCATCTGTGGCTGGCATCTGCAGAGGATTAAGCCACAAGTGCAGGCCAAACATACAGCCCAGAAACCATACAGCACCCCAGTGATTCCAGCTGTGAAAGCCTTCGACAATACATTGAACATCTGTGGGAATTGCTTCTAAGTGGACATACTCAGAACTGGTCTATGGATGTGTGTTACCTTTCCTCATTTCTTAGTATTCCTTTAATAGTACATTGCCATGGGTGTCCACTCAGGAGTAAGTCACGTTGTGTTCAGCGAGGGTTTCTCCAAGGCACATGTGACTAGTATTGCCTTTTCTGTTGTTATAGTGTTGATAATAAGGAAAAGGAAACAGAAATGTGCAAGTGGCTCTTATCATATTATCATCGAAAAGTAAACTGCATGTTACAGAAATACATCAAATTATTCCTCAGCTCACACAGTTTTAAAACCACAAGTAGCTTCCTTTTCATTTTCAACACCAAGGGAGATCAAAACATATTGAGGCAAAATTTAAAGTCCTGTTCATCTGTCTGTTGTTAGATCCATATATTTGGCCGTAGCCCTGTTTGTAATCCTAGCTTATTGAGGGAGCACCCTTGAAGCTTAGCTGCTCAGCTACACTATCAACACAACTTGCAAGCAATGCTGATAGGGTTGCATGTTCTAAGCTGAACACCTGTTTCACTGGTTGGGGGCAGGAAGGGTGTCTGTTGGAATAGAGAGAGAGAAAGCGGGGAGGATTTTTTTCCCAGTTGACAATGCAAAAGCAAGGAGGCTTTATCTTATTAATGTTGTGTGTGTCCTACAACATACTGAGATCCTTCTGACCAAGAAAGTGGAACAAACCAGAATTTCCTTAAGGAAGCTTATGAATAGGAGGCAGACCTAAACATAAAGTGAGGGTTGGACTATAGCTCATGGATACTTAGCTTTACAGAAGATGCCCAGTATCTCCTGGCATCTGTTAAAAAATATCAAGTATCTCTGCCTGAGATCTGTGAAATTCACCATGATCCCAAAACTGCAGAAACAGGGCAAGATAACCTAATAGTTTCCCCTGGTACAAGGTGTGAAGGAAAAACTGCTTTACATATTGATGATATTCATGACATATATTATTTTAGAACAGACTTCCTCAATGTATTGTCAAAGGCTTTCATGGCCAGAATCACTGAGTCATTGTAGGTTTTTCGGGCTCTATGGCCATGTTCTAGAAGCATTCTCTCCTGACGTTTCGCCTGCATCTATGGCAGGCATCCTCGGAGGTTGTGAGATCTGTTGGAAACTAGGAAACTTGGGTTTATATATCTGTGGAAAGTTCAGGGTGGGAGAAAGACCTCTTGTCTGTTGGAGCTACTGTAGGTGTGAATATTTCACACTTAGCTCCAACAAGAACAACAAAGGATTCCCCCAGGCAGTAACAAGCCACACCTCAAAAACTGTCAGGCCATCAAATGCTAATCAAGGTGGCCAATTGAAACATCCACACCTAGCTCAAACACACAAGAGTTCTTTCTCCCACCCTGGACTTTGCAGGTTGTATTTTCATTCACTGAACCAAATTTGGCACAAATACTCGATATGTCATTGATTTTGTCATTTGGGAGTTGTAGTTGCTGGGATTTATAGTTCACCTACAATCAAAGAGCATTCTGAATTCCACCAACGATGGAATTGAAGCAATCTTGGCACATAGAACTCCCATGACCAGGGGTGCCCACACTTTTTCATCATGTGAACTACTATATGAACAACCAAGTTGAAAAGATCACCTGTTGAGCATGCGAGCGCTTTTACTACAGTCTTCTGTACACACAGGCCTTCTTTCTTGCCTGCCCACGAACTCGCCGCCGCGCGCACCTGGAAAGCGGATCCTCCTCCTTGCCTCTCTCTTAATGTCTTTGTTGCCTTCCTCCTGCATGCTTTCACGAAGCAGGAAGTCCCCATCCCGTCCTGCTTCTTGCATGCACAGCAGGCCCCTCTCACGCACGCAGCAAGAGGGTATTTTTGGGCGGTCATGTCACCACACCGTGCGTGGCAAAACGAGCGCCAGGGCCCACCCACTAAAGCCTCAATTTGGCAAAAGAAGCCCCGCAAAGGCGGCAGCGGGAGCGCACGTGCGCGCGCATGGCAGGAGCGCGCCATCCGGCTGGTGAGGCCCAAAGATCACCTGGAAGAGGGCCGAAGATCACCTAGGTGCTCCCGATCACCATAATGAGCACCCCTGCCCATGACCAACAAAAAATACTGGAAGGGTTTGATGGGCATTGACCTTGAGTTTTGGAATTGTAGTTCAGCTACATCCAGAGAGCATTGTGGACTCAAACAATGATGGATCTGGACCAAACTTGGCATGAATACTCAATATGCCCAAATCTGATCACTGGGGAGTTTGAAGAAAATAGACCCTGGCATTTGGGAGTTGTAGTTGCTGGAATTTCATGTACAATCAAAGAGCATTCTGAACCCCGACAATGATATAATTGGGCCAAACTCCCCACACAGAACCCCCATGACCAACTTAACATACTGTGTTTTCCGATTGTCTTTGGTGACCCCCTCTGACACCCCCTTGCGATCCCCCACCCCCGGGGTCCTGACCCCCCAAGTTGAGAAACCATTTTAGCACTAGGGATAATGATGGTGTGCTTTACATCTAGTTTTTAAAATGAAGTTGATCAACTATTATTTTTAAAAATTTAGTCTGAAACCCAGCTCTTTCTTCCCACAAAAATACCAACAGTAAATTAAAATAACTTTCCCTTGATCAGAACCATTGCAGATGAAGACTTCAATCATTTATGGTTACACTTTTTTCCTGAATTGTTTGGCTCAAGTTCTTAAGCATGTGACAGCATTGCTAAAGTACATCCTTGAAGAAATTTTCACACTCATCTTTTAAGTTAAATGTGTTCATCTTAATTCGATTTGCAACTCATTCCAGGAAAGATACATAAAAGACAAGTTGGTTAAACACTGGCTACTTGTTCTCTGCATCTCCTGATATAACTAGAATCCTTAAGATGTTCAGAGGCAATGCCACTATCCAAATCTTCAGAAATATTTCATTGTATCATTTGCTGGTAACACTTTACATTAAGCTTATTCTGTGATACTAGCTGTAGTAGGAATACCCATGTTAGTCCCAGTGATTGTTAATTTGTGACAATTTGTAGAAATTAATATTTTTCACTAATGTGCAATTTCAGTTGTCTGCACCCAGACTTGTTAACTGCCTATATTTCAGAGAAGATTAAATCTAAGAGGTATATATAACTTGCCTAAGCATTGACTCACCTGCACAGTAGTTTTTCACATTTGGATCTCTGGTTTTTTGAGTTTTCAACTCCTAGAAGCCCCAGACAGTATGGCCAGAAGTTTGAAACATCTGGAAGGCCAAAGGCAGAACCAGTGTCCTAACAAATTTATGGGTGACGTTTACTTTATTTATACCCTGCGTTTCTCACCCTGCAGGAGACTCAAGGTGGCTTACAAACTCCGGCAAAAATTCAATGCCACAACATAGGCATAACAATAAAACCAATATAGCAATAAACATACCCTATTAAACTATAAAACCATCAAACATATGAGCAAATAAAATACATAATACAATAAAACAGATTAAAACACATAAACCTAAAGTGCTGAGTCTTGATTTTATACTTATTAGTTAGTCTGTAGTCCAAACTATTGAGGTCGAATTCTGTATCAGCCTATTCTCTGAAAGCAAAGTAGAATTATCTGTGTCTGTTAATCGCTAGGCTATCAATGCAATGAAAACAGAATGGTGTGTGTGTTTTATAGATTGAGAATTTGAGTTCCAAAAGACATGTGAAAAGGAAGATCTCTGGGTGGAGCAATGTGGTTGCAAGTTTTTTGAACCTCAGCTAATGACATCCCTGTCTTTGAATATCTTGGTTTCCAACAGTGATGTATACAAGACCAAAAAGCAATTGGCCAACTTCCAGGAGATGCTGGAGAACATCTTCCTGCCTCTCTTTGAAGCTACAATCCATCCTGCAAGCCACCCAGAGTTGCATCTTTTCTTGGAGCATGTAAGTGTTTGACAGAAATGCCAGCAGCAGCATCCAAGATTTGAGAAAGAACTGGCAGGGGTGGCTACTGCATTTGGAGTGGGGTGAAGAATTTGTTTTAATAGTTTTTAACTCTGATTTTTTTTAATACAGTAGAGTTTCGCTTATCCAACCTTCACTCATCCAGTGTTCTGTATTATCCAACGCAGTCTGCCTCCCACCCAGATCCACAGCTGTTTCAATACATTGCAATGTTTTGGTGCTAAATACAGTAATTACTACATAGCATTACCATATATTAAACTGCTTTTTTCTGTTGATTTGTTGTAAAACATGGTGTTTTGGTACTTAATTTGTAAAATTATAATGTAATTTGATGTTTAATAGGCTTTTCCTTAATCCCTCCTTATTATCCAACATTTTTGCTTATCCAACATTCTGCTGGCCCGTTTATGTTGGATAACCGAGACTATTGTACTGTTTATATTTAATCCTGTTTTAATGTCTGTATATTTGTATATTTTAAATTGCTATGCTAATGCTTTTATGTTAAGCCACTTTGAGTCCCTTTTGGGGTAGATAAAGTGGGGTGTAAATAAACATAAGAAAGAAAGAAAGAAAGAAAGAAAGAAAGAAAGAAAGAAAGAAAGAAAAGCAGTATACAAATGTAGCTTGGCTAACTTTGGCAAAGTAGAATGCATTTAAATACTAGGTCTTCCAGCATTTGAACATCTGCTTTCTTGTGGATGTCTCTGTTGTAATTACAGTAAGTGAGTGACTTGGTTGCTCTTTCTGATGATATTGATAGTCCTGATGGATATGCCTGTAATGATATCTGGAGCAAGAGAATTCAGAAGTATCTTTGAAGCTGAATGGAGCCTACTTCCCAATATCTCCTTTTGTTTTGGACTTGCAGGTAGATGGCTTTGACAGTGTGGATGATGAGTCCAAACCAGAACACCACATCTTCAACTTGGATAGCCCCTTACCGGGCAACTGGGTGGAAGAAGACAACCCACCCTATTCGTACTACCTTTATTACACATACGCCAATATGGTGGTACTGAATCATCTCCGCAGGTAAATGATCCTTTTTATCTCTCTCTCACACACACCATTTTGCAATTCATAATGGGACACACATACCTGGGACTCTCAAAGCATATTTCCTTAGTAGCTTAGCTCTACATGTAGCATGCTAGATGGTGGCATGCTACATGTAGAGCTAAGGAAATGATACTGAGGTGTGATGGTGCCACATTTGGTGCTCTGACTCTCTTCTTAGTCTCAATTTCTTTTCTTATCCTATTGATTTATTATCTCCACCAATAAGATAATGGTTTATTGAGATAATGGCATTGACTAAGCTTTGCTTCTCTCTCATTCTCTAGGAAGAGAGGCTTTCACACCTTTGTGCTGCGCCCCCACTGTGGGGAGGCTGGACCTATCCATCATCTGGTGTCAGGTTTCATGCTGACAGAAAACATATCGCATGGCCTCCTGCTGCGAAAGGTGAGATAGTGAAAAATATGTGTGGTACGGTACTACATGGTATGTGTGTATGTACTTTTAAAAGGCCTGTTAACTTATGGCGACTCATCAGTTTCATAAGATTTTCTTAGGCAGTGAATACTCTGGGGTCGTTTGCCATTGCCTACCTCTAAAATATAGCTGACAGCTTCTTGTATTACTTAGTAGTCTTTCATTTAAGTACTAATTAGACAGGACCCTGCTTAGCTTCCAGAATCTGGTGCCACATGGGAAAGAAGGCTGCAATTCACATATTATTACACCAGAGAAAACCCACTCTTGTTTGTTTTTAGTTGAAAACAAGAGCACGCGTGTGCATGTAGATGCACATATCTCTATTTGACATTTCCAGCATCTCACATACCTGCCAACTATTTAATAGTTTAAAAGTTCACTGGTATTAATCTATTATTATATGCTATTTTAGTTACCGTATTTTTCGCACCATAAGACGCAGTTTTTTCCTCCCAAAGTGGGATGAAAAATCAGCTGCGTCTTATGGAGCAAGACGCAGGCCGGGGGAGGCGCTGGAGCAGAGGGAGGGCGGCGATATACTTACCCTGTCGCTGCCTCTCCTCTTCTGTGGTCCGTTGCGGCGGCGGAGGGACGCTGGTTCGCTCGCCCTCTGCCTCCTTTTCCTTCCCCACCTTTGCTTCCCTCAAGGAAAGGGCAGCGGGAAGGAACAGGAGGCAGGGGCGGAGTGAACCGCGGCGCGTCAGAGCTGACGCGACGCGGTTCGCTCTCCCTCTGCTCTCCTTCTTCCCCCGCCCTCAAGGAAAGGGCGGAGGGAAGGAAAAGGAGGCGGAGGCGGAGCGAACCGCGTCGCGTCACAGCTGACGCGACGCGGTTCGCCCCTCTGCCTCCTTTTCCCTTCCCCGCCCTCAAGGAAAGGGCGGAGGGAAGGAAAAGGAGGAGGAGGCGGAGCGAACCACGTCGCGTCACAGCTGACGCGACACGGTTCGCTCTCCCTCTGCCTCCTTTTCCTTCCCCCGCCCTCAAGGAAAGGGCGGAGGGAGGAAAAGGAGGCGGAGGCGAAGCGAACTGCATCGCGTCACAGCTGGCCGCGATGCGGTTCGCTCTCCCTCTGCCTCCTTTTCCTTCCCCGCCCTCGAGGAAAGGGCGGAGGGAAGGAAAAGGAGGCGGAGGTGGAGCGAACCGCGTCGCGTCACAGCTGACGCGACGCGGTTCGCTCTCCCTCTGCCTCCTTTTCCTTCCCCCCACCCTCAAGGAAAGGGCGGAGGGAAGGAAAAGGAGGCGGAGGCGGAGCGAACCGCGTCACAGTCACAGCTGACGCGACGCGGTTCCCTCTCTGCCTCCTTCCTTCCCCGCCCTCAAGGAAAGGGCGGAGGGAAGGAAAAGGAGGCGGAGGCGGCGAACTGCGTCGCGTCACAGGTGACGCGACGCGGTTCATCTCCTCTGCCTCCTTTTCTCCCCCGCCTCAAGGAAAGGGCGGAGGGAAGGAAAAGGAGGCGGAGGCGGAGCGAACCGCGTCGCGTCACAGCTGACGCCGACGCGGTTCGCTCTCCTCTGCCTCCTTTTCCTTCCCCCGCCCTCAAGGAAAGGGCGGAGGGAAGGAAAAGGAGGCGGAGCCGAGGAACCGCGTCGCGTCACAGCTGACGCGACGCGGTTCGCTCTCCCTCTGCCTCTTTCCCCCCCCGCCCTCAAGGAAAGGGCGGAGGGAAGGAAAAGGAGGCGGAGGCGGAGCGAACCGCTGCCGCGTCACAGCTGACGCGACGCGGTTCGCTCTCCCTCTGCCTCCTTTTTCCTTCCCCCACCTTTTCTTCCCTCAAGGAAAGGGTGGGGAGAAGGAAAAGGAGGCAGAGGGCAGCCAACCAGCGAGCTCCTCTGAGAAGACGCACCTGCTGATAAGACTTACCTAGATTTTAGAGGGGGAGCGAAAATATTTTTTTTCCTATTTTCCTCCTCTAAAATCTAGGTGCGTCTTATCAGCAGGTGCGTCTTATGGAGCGAAAAATACGGTATGTGCTGTGTCTTATACTTTGTAAGGCATTGAATTTTGCTATTTACTTTGTTGTGAACTGCTTTGAGTCTGCCTTGGGATAAAGAAAAGCGGCATATAAATGAAATAAATGCATACATAACTCTAATGAAAAGAATAAGATGGCAATCAGGACCTAAATGCAAGACTTTAGAGAGCTGACATCAGACAGAATAAGCAGTAGTTAGGACAAATATCAGACCTTAGAAACATGTGGTTTTTAAAATGACAACTCCCAGAATTTCCCAACCACAGTAGCTGGGGATTTCTGAGGAATGTAGTTCAAGGTTTGCAAATGGTCTCAGTTAATATCATACAGATTCCTCAGCTCCCCATGCATTTGACTCATGATAACACTGGGTACCTGATGGGAATCTAATCAAAAGGTAAGGGGCAACAAAGGCAGAATGTTTGTTATTGTTCTACCTAAATACTACAAGTAATATTGTATCATAGAGACTTTTGAGTAAGTTGAAAGAACCTTCTGGATATGATAAAGGAGGGGAAACCTGTGTATTTGTGCTGTACCCTTCCTGCTACATCAGATGAAACTCAATCATTGTAGGAGGTCTTGTCTAACCCTGAGTTTTTCCATAGGCACCTGTGCTCCAGTACCTCTACTACCTGGCCCAGATTGGCATTGCCATGTCTCCACTTAGCAATAACAGTCTGTTCTTGAGCTACCACCGTAATCCATTGCCAGAGTATCTGTCTCGGGGTCTCATGGTCTCCCTGTCCACAGATGATCCTCTGCAGTTTCACTTCACTAAGGTGAGTGCAACGTAGTAGCAGCCAAGAAAAGGAGTGGCCCTGTGAGAATTGGCATGGGGACAGTTCTCACATGGAGTGCTGTTACCTTCCTGCAGTAGCCTATTAATCTGCGGTACCTATTAATCTGCTCACATTTGCATGTTTTCAAATTGCTAGGTTGGCAGAAGCTGGGCCTAACAATGGGAGTTCACCCCATTCCCTGGATTTGAACTGTCAACCTTTCTGTCAGCAAGTTCAGCAGCTCAGCGGTTTAATCCACTGTGCCACCAGGGGACCCTACAAAATGATTCTACTGTTGCAATAAAACACTTTTTTGCCCCCTTCTTTATGCATTGCTCGAACTTGCTTGGAAACAACCTGCAAGGAAGAAAAAAAAATCAACCTGCTTAGCAAGGCTGAAAATTGCATGGCACACATTTGTTTATTTTTTGTATCCTAATACACAAAGCAAGTAGTTTTAAATATCCTTCTGTCGTTACATTGAAAATTAATATCATTGCAATGTAAATAGGTCAGTGCATGTTAAAAACTTTTTTTCCACTTTACTTTAGAACATCTAGCAATGTACATTTCTGTTCTCTAGTATAGTGTGGCAAAAATATACTGTATATTAAGTTGGCAGTTCCTATTGGTCAATGAGGAGTTGAATACTTCAAAAATAGCCTTTAAAGGCTGCCTGCAGCCCTAGTGCCACATGTTGTTTGCCCATTTTATTACATAAAGTTCATACCATTCTGGTCCATCCTGAGGCATCCTCTTTCTTCTCTGCATTCTGCCAAGTTTCCATGATGCCTAGTTTTCTCCAAAACAAAGGCCACCCTCTTGGTACTAGTATATGCATGCTTAACATGCACTAATGTTTTATTTTGAACAGAGCACAAAAGTCTAGTCTATATCTTCTCTCAACCTGTCCAAAGCCATCATGAGCAGCACAAAGCCGTGTGGACTACTGCTATGGTGGAGGGGAAGGTGACTGATACGCTTCATGCAGCTAGATCAAGCATGGACAAACCCAGGCCTGCAGGCTGGAAGAGGCCCTTTTGGTCTCACATCTGGCCCCCATCTCTCTTGGCCCTCCTCTCAGCTTGCAGAAGCAGCGGCCCACTATCCCCAGAGTGAGAGGAGGTCTGAGTCAGATGCACGTGGCAATCAAGAGCTCTCAGCAATAGCCTGTCTCCTCCTCTCAGCTGGTGCCTCCTTGCCTTGCCTTGCAGAAGAAAGGGGAGGGAGTGCCTCCTTTTCCAGGGAGAACAGCTGGAGTCAGGAAGGCAGGCAGCAATTGAAAGGGCTGTGGAGCCCTTTCAGATACTGCCTGCCTCGCCCTCCTCCCAGCACAAGGATGGGGCGAGTCGGGTCAGACCATTTCCCATCACTATTTTGAGAGGGGGTGCAGTGAAAAAGGAGTATTGGGGGGGGGGGTAAAAGTTGAGTTTTGTGTAGTGGTTGAGAGGGTCTTTCTGTGTAGTTCTCAGACAAAAATTGTCTGAAAGTTGCACTATTTTTAAAAAATGGGAGTCTCATGGATTGCATGCATTTCTCCACCTGTCCTTTAGGGTCTTGGTCCAGTATTCCAAGTGCTTCTTTTTCATGACATTGGAAATCTATATGAGGTCTCTATTCAAACCTCTCTACAATGTGTTTTCCCCCCTGCAGCCCTTTAACCTGTTTGTCCAGCTACTTACTTTACTGAACAGTAAACATATACTGGCCTAATTTTAAGCAGTTTCCATTTGAATTATCAGAAACCTTCATCTTCCAGAGCTAATTCAATTGGAACGAATAGGTCTCCAGCTCTTGTCAGACCTGCATTCCACAAATCATGAAAGGATCCATTTAAAAATTGCTCCGCCACCTTTGCTTATATTGAGCATCAGCTCCTTTTTATATTAATTGCCTATAATCTAGTTCCATTTTGTTTTTAAAAGCTTGGCTTTTTCCACAATATATATATCTCATGCCCAATAACTTGTAGAGTTTTATTCAGATCTGATTTTTTTTGTTTTGTGCCCAAAGCAGAGTGAGATGGCCCCCTTAGCTACTGATTTTGAGTTGTAGGAAAGGAGAAAATGTGTTTTATTATTTCATTTACTATTGCATTTTTACAACCAGGAGAATGAGAGGGAACTATGGAAACAAAGCACTTGGCCTGCTGAGGACACTGTGTTTGTTGACTTTGGAGGTTGGGGGCTTCTCCATTTTCGCTAGCAGAATATCATGGGTCAGCCTATGTCTTACGGAAGGGGGCAGAAATTTGTTCAGCAGTTGTTACCCAGACAGAATTTTATTTATTCTCCTCCTTTTTAGTCATATTTGCCTTTTTCATGTTTTGACTTACATTTCTCTGGAGATATAATTTTCAGATTTTGTTACTGTTTGTACAAGTACATAATGTGCTGTACACTTGGGCCTGAACCTACCATCTGTTGCTCTCAACTCTTCAGTGTTGATGGTGACAGTATAAATGCTGCCACCTAGTGACCTGTTCTTTGAGCTCATTTCTGTCCCGTAGTAGAACAGTCAAGGTTTGTATGTGGCCTGAAGTGTTGAACAGAACAAGTGTTTGTTTTTTGTTTGTTTGTTTTTTTGGTTATATTACAGTTCTCAGAATCTCTTATATTGCCGGTAGTCCAAAAGTAGTCTTTCCAAGCTTTTGAGTGGGCTTTGTTGAGTTTGACTTAGCATTCAGAGCTAAGGGGAGTTAAGTGGGGTTTCTATCTATTACATTGACCACAGAATTTCTCATTTTGTTTAGATGCAAAAAGCTTTTTTTGGCATTGACTGGATATACCTACACTTAGTTTTAAGCATTCTTTCAAGTGGCTTGGATTTTTGCCTGCTAGTTACTGCTCTGCATGTGTTTATTTGCAGTCATCTATTAACCAGTCTGATGGACAATGTCTTTCTTACAGGAGCCCCTGATGGAGGAATATAGCATTGCCACACAGGTGTGGAAGCTCAGCTCTTGTGACATGTGCGAACTTGCACGCAACAGTGTGCTCATGAGTGGCTTCTCCCACAAGGTAAAAAGTTGAATCATTTCTCAAAGAGATTGATTTCATAACCTGATGCCACATTGGAATCAGGAGGAGCTACTACTTCAGTAGGAAAGCAAATCTGCCCCAGCTTTTTACTTTTGAGCCCTAAAGGAGCTATCCAAGGTGCTGAATCCTGTCCCTAAAATAAGTTCATCACCTTCAGTAGTTTCTTTAAAATTCTGACTCAAATCTAGAGTGAATTTGTCATCCAACAGGCTGACACGGCACACATTATTGCATTCACCATTTAATAGTCTTAAATTGAAAGGTGAGGGCTCTATGTAAGTTTAAGCACTGGTGGTAAACTCTGTGTGGCTTCTGAAACTGAGGGTCTCTTTGGGATTTCCTAGCCAGTAAGATTTTTGCATACAAGCACATGTTTCAGTAGTTATTTTCTCAGAATATTTCTGAGCTTGATCCAATTTTTGGTTCCAACCAGAGTGAACACATTGAATCAGTGGGATGTACCTGTATGTTGACCTAAGTCAGTCTACTCAAGTTGGGATAAGCACTTGGATTCAGCTCTTTGTAGCATGGCAAACTGGGGCTTGAAAAAGACAGCAGCTGGGATAATGATCAGAGAAAGCCTTTAATCCCTTTCCCTGTAAAATAACAGTTCATCTTCATTGTCTTTTGGGGAAGGGAGAAACAAAGTCTATTGCTTCCCTTGATCCTTGTTTTCTGAGCTCTCAGTGTTCCCACTGCAGATCTCCTCCTACCATTTCACAACTGAATGAGGCACTCATGGGAAACATTCTACCTCAATGACAAATAATAATATAAATTTTATTTCTACCTCACCACTATCTCCCTGAAGGTATTCAGGGTGACTCACAGAAACACCTCAAGGTGCTGCATATAAAATAGACAATACATAAGTATAGGCAATAACACATAAGTCTATAGACAACTAACACGCATAAAACCCCATCTAATAAAATTATAAAATTCATAAAACACAGTAAAATCTGCAAATAAGACTGGCTGTCTACCATAAACAACTAAAGTGACAGAGTATAGGATTTGGTTGAGGGACAACTCAACCACCTGTCCCTAAAGCAGTGGTTTTTAACCTGTGGGCCACAGACCACCAGGACAAAAATCTGGTCCACGAGCCTCCTTTCTCTTTATTTTATTTTACTTCCACTCCTTTCGTGCTGCCTACCACTCCTTCCCTGTTGCTGACCATTGTGTATATTCTGTATCGGAAACTAGAGCTGATATAGTCTATCCAATGCAATTTTCCGAATCAGCACCCCAAACCGAATCTAAAGTTGACGAAAAACTGATTCGTAACCCTTTTGGTATTAATGTTGGAGAGTGGTCCCTGATCAAAGTGGTCCCTGGTCAAGAAAAGGTTGGGAACCACTGTCCTAAATGGTGGTTTGTTCTATCGTCCATCTATCCCGTTAGACACTTTTAGCAGTATAGAAAACAAGGGAGACCTTTTGTCCCTTTATCGGGTTTTTTTCTTATGGAAGTTTGTATCTCCCTAAAGTGCTAGACTTCCCCAGACCTCTTTCTCAGTTTCTCCCCTCTATGGCTAGATAGGAGTTCATGTTTACAGAATGAGTATCAGTATAAAAGAAATGATGGGACACATTTACTTTCAAATTCTATTCTGAAGGAAAATTAGCTTAACAAAAAGCTAGGGGCAATAAAGCTAGTAGCACAATCATAGGAAATAAGATGCAGATTCAATATAATTTCTCTCCAACATAAGTAGTGTTTTCTAAGGGTCCTTGCAAGTTACCAAAGACATATACATCCCATAGCTCCTATTCTGTATTAATTCCAACCTAGAGTGTTGGGGCATCATATTCCACCTCTTCAAGCACTGAAGATTTCCTTTCTAGATGACAATTCATAGAATCACCCAGCCACTTGGTTTTAGTCCAAACCATAACATTTCAGAGTAATGCAACACATAATGGTGGGAAATAGTCATCCTGTAAGGAGGCTGGCTTTGACATCATTACTATTAAGAAAATGATATGCAGTCCTTTGCTAGAGAAAAGTGCATAGTTCCCCACCCCACCACAAAAAAACTCCTACAATGAAGTAAGAAGTGGAGGGAAGCATTTAAGGGTCACAGATCAGGTGGGATTGTTTCTTGTATATAAGAGGAGAGAAATACTCCTGGACCCTTCTTATTTTTAAAGGGCTTTTTAAAAAGCCCCTTGTGTTGGACATTTATATGTTTGTTAAAGGCTCTATGAGTGTTCTGCTATTTGAAAGGACCAAGAAAAACCATAAAGTTTCCCTTAATCTAATCATGGTTTGGCCTCTGTATTTTATTGTCCAGGTAAAGAGCTACTGGCTTGGGCCCAACTACATGAAGGAGGGACCAGAGGGCAATGATATCCGGCGCACCAATGTCCCAGACATCCGGGTGGCCTACCGCCACGAGACACTCTGCCAGGAGCTGACTCTTATCACTCAGGCAGTGCAGACAGAGGAGTTGGAGACCATCCAGGAGGAGGAACCTCTGACTATGAGCTCCAGTCTGGATGCTCGCTAAAGGATTACAACCTCATGTTGCAGGCATGAGGAGAACTTGAACACCCACCCACTCCTATCCCATGGACCCTTTTAATTTCCTGTTGTGTTTCCATTTCAAAGCATACTGTTCCCTGTCTCTCTTATCCTGGAAAAGCCTTAATGTTTTGTTTGCACTTGGTAATCTTTTCTTGGCTGCTACTACATTGCACTCACCTTAGTTCAGTGGAACTGCAGGGGATCATCTGTGGACAGGGAGGCCATGAGTCCCACAGGAGTCTAGAATGAGATCTAGGAAGGGGGGAAGAGAGAAAGAACTTCCTGCAAATAGATGGAAGATCTGGCAGTGTTTTTTGTGAGCTGGGTTCAGAAGAACTTTAGCCAGGGACCTGTGGGAGCTCATAGCATGTGTGCACACTTGCACGTAGGCAAAACAAAACACCAGTGAGTAAGCATGTATCCTGGTTATGTTTGCAAAGAGAGGCTGTGTATTTACATATTTTTTATGTTATGTCCTCTCCTTAGCTGTTTCTAGCTACTATTTCCCATTGGCCAGTAAAAAAACCCTTCTTTTCAGGCAACCTTTTGCCATCAATATAGCCTAGCACCACCGTTCCTATCACAGAGTAAAACCGCTCACTGTGAGTGAAATATGGCCAAGAGACAAGAGCCTCTGCCTTGCTTTTACCACCTCCTGAGCCAGAGGTGGACAAAGGTGGAAGGTTTGGTGAACAGTTTTTGGCCTCCAAAACCTTCAAGGGACCCCAGATCACAGAACTACCACCAGCCTGCAAAAGTAGGTTGAGATGCTCTGACTTTGAAAAAGACTAAAAATTGCTCCTGGAACCAACCCTTCAGAAGCAGAAAACAGAATTTCTTAAAAGTGGAAATAAAATTAAGGTAGAGCAGATCAGGAAGGCTCTATCAGCCTTAGAAATGGCCCTGTAGGACACGTACTGATTGCAGGCTGCACTTTATCTACCCCTGCTCTGAACCTTCAGTCTCTTTGGCTCAGGGAAAGCCCTAGCCTTTGAACCCCAGCCTTAGGAGGTAGATTACTTTGAGCAGAAAAGAGCACACCTCCGTTCTAGCTCAATATAATAGAGAGGAACTTGTGTGCCAGACATCTGTCACTTTTAACCATTGTGTTTCTTTTAAGAATCTCTTTGACGCTCTCTGCAGTCATGTAACATGAGAAATAGTTGCATGTCTTTATTAATGATGTGAGTGTCAGCTAACAGTGATTCTGCAACCGAAGGATTAAGGCTGCTTCCTTTATATCAGATGCAGCAGTTGAATCTTGGAGCCGAGATACTTATACAACATGGAGGAAACTGCCTTTGTCCTGTGACCAAAATGGATCTGCTGCAGAAAACCTGTGATCACTTCTGAGTTTTGTTTTCTTTCATAAACACAACTTTAAAGCAAAGCTTTGAAAAGTTACTTTTCTGGACTTTGCATTCAAGATCATCCAGCTGGTATGACCACCGGGCAGATTCTGGGAATTAGAGTCCAAAAAGTAACATTTCCAAATTCTGCTTTGCAATGGCTCCATGTTTAACAGATCAGGAGAGGGAGAAAGGAGGAAAATGTGAACCCAGCTTTCCCTACATTAGCACCTTCTAGAGCAGCTGGACTATAGGTCCCAAAATCCCACAGCCAGCATAAGAAGAATATAGGGACTGTAGTTCAACAACTTTGAAAGGCATTAGATTAGAGAAGGGCGGTTTCAGCCGATTTCCCTGATCTAAATTGTTCATCCAAAATTCTCTTATGTGAAGAACAAGGAACACGGGAGCCTGCAGTAAATCTGTAATGTTTTCTGTTGTAAAAGGCAGTAGCAGTTTGGAGAAATGAACTGAGATTTTTATAAATGGTGCAGAAGGAAGAGTAGGGATAATACCAGCACTGCTGTCTGAATGTTTCTCCCTGGAGCCACTTTTAACACATTTCTTTGCTTTTTAAAAAAAAAGTTGGAGGATCACTCACCTCTCCGTTTTGGCCACTGGTTAGTGCCTGATGCATGTGCCTACAGGAAGAGGTTTTCACCCCTCCGCCCTCTTTATTAGAATATAGGTTGCTTCCCAATTGCTTGGGCCTGGGGAGGATGTCTAGCTCTCTGTCATGCTTGTACTCACCACCAAAGCAACCTCCTTTTCTTGACTGTCGTAGGTTGAGGAGACAACCTCTGGTCAGGTGTCTCTCTCTCTGCATAATGCGTATATAGACAGTTATCTTCTTTCAATGTTGGCAAGAATAAAAGCCATAGAAATCTTGCAGTTTTCTTACCAGCAAAGTTGCTGCTGTTCTAGGAGCAGACTAAAGCCTCATGTTAGCTGATATACATCTGAAGAGGGAACCTGCAGCAGCATCTGGCCTCTTCTGAAGCTGTGTGAACACGGCACTATAAGAGGAGAAGACCACACCTATCTTCGCTTTGCATGTTGAGTTTTGCTCAATGAAATGCTCATTGCCAGTATTTAACAGACCTTTCCTGTTGAAAGTACCATCCACAGATTTCTGGACAGATGACTCACTCATGTACAGCTTTTAAATCCTCACCAGTCTTTTCAAACCAGCTGTAATAGGGAATTCCTTATGAATTTGCCCTTCTAGAGTCGGAGACTAGCTTTGTTGAGTCTTTGTGCCACTCGGGCCCAAAACAAGAGCAGCAGTCATTCCTTAAAGGCTGCCCCCCTCTTGCTACCAGCCATGTCTGTCCTTGCAGTCGCAGTTTCAACTCAGTGCAAAATGCATTTCGTAAACCTTTTGAGGACAACAGTCACAGATATTGAGGAATGCCTCCAACGTAAGCAGAGAACATGCAGTGCCCTCCCTCTAGGCTGCTGTGGACCAAATTCTCAAAATCTGTCTTGTAGCCAGTGCCTTGGTTAGAGTCGTGTGTGGAGTGTGCCAAGACTGGGTAGCTCTTCCTCCAGTGTGATTCTACCTCTGTCTTGTGAGAGTGTACATGTGCGTGGGAGAAAGGAACCCCCATTTTACAGGGTCTTTGTCTGTCTGGCATCCCACCTCCATGGTTTGGGAGGGAGGAAATATTTTATCTGCATTTCCATGCTTTTGTTTGAGATGTTGCTGAGTACCCTGGGAGCCTGGGGTGGGAGGTCTTGTAACCAGTAGATGTGCCTCACAGATATGAACCACATTGTTTGGTCTAAAAGCACGATAATTTCTAGGAAAAAAAACAGTTTTAGTCTGGCCCAGCAAGTGGAACATGGCTATGTTCTATGCTAAGAACATTGTGTCTCCCTGACCCACTCCCACCCCATTCCCATCTCTGTCCTCCTTGCCAGAACCTGCCTAGCTTCTTTTGGTAACTTGAAGGTATGTGCACCTTGTTCGGTTTTTGCTTTGTTGTCAGTAGGAGATGGAACTTGTATCCTGCTGATCATCACTGTATCCTTTTCACTCTGGTAATTCTGTGCCATTTGGATGACTTCTATGCTTGTTTGTGCTGACATGTGGTGTTAGAAATCCTATCAAGCATCAGCATGATACATCATTAAAGATTATTTAAGTAAACGGTTGTCTCTTTCTGAGTGAATTAATTTTCCTTCTTTTTGGCTTACTGTCAAGGGGTTATTAGACTTCAGCATCTATCTTATGTTGTCCCTGGCATGGCTGTCTGGCTGATGAGAGTTAAGGTCCATAAACATCTGAAAAGCCACCCAGTGCATAGAAGGGTGTGGTGCTGTGGGGAAAAATTATGATCAAGGGGTTCTACAATGTATAGATATCACACATGGGACTATCACAGAAATTGTAGTTTAGGGAAAGGTTTTCTTGCAACACACACTCGCATACTTACATTCAGCTCACTTGAAAACCAGGATGTGAGTAGAATTTGAAACCATAGTTAGGAAAAATACGGGCACTTCCGATGAATTCTTCATAATATGCTTTCTTCCTGGCCATAAACAAATGAGAACTCAAGAATGTTCAAGTATGACTTTAAAACAGGGGTGCTCAACTCTGGAATACTTGAGGTGTGAAAGAAGATAGGTGCTATGAAAGAAAGTAAGACTTTACAATAAATTGTTGTTTATGGCTGTTGCTCTTTCTCTGCTCTTTTTGCTAGTGTCAGGAATATTTAGGGTTTCAATTTCCAGAACCCTAAGCAATCATCACCAATGACAGAGGATTGTGAGAGCTCCATTCCAAAAGACCTGGGACCTCATCAGAGGAAAGTCCTCCCCCCTTTCCACACACTTCTAAGACATTTCAGAGACGAAGTGCCGCAAAACTCTTCACACGACATAAAACTACTCCCAGTTGTCATCTGTTGCACTTCGTCCCTGAAATGTAGTAGACTTCTGCATGGAGGGGGAGCAGACAGAACAGGGGGGGGGGACCATCTTATGCGCTCCCAATGTGTCTGGAAATGGGAGAAAGTGTTTAAACACATGGGATCTTCAGATGTTCCCATGCTGAATCGTTTCAGTGACGTGGAGGAATGGCCTTCCTATGGGTGATCTGCTAGACTTCTGCAGGAGCCCGGAAGAGTAATTTTCTCCTTCATAGTAATCTAGGCTTTCAAAATTGTGCTATTGCTAGCTTTTTAATTTCTTGTTCCCTTTTAGCTATAGGAAGTTCTAGTGCCTTTGAAAGTTCAGAAACAATTTATAGTAACCTTATAATTTTGCCTTAAATTTGAACATACATTTATAAGTGCTCATATCACACTGGTCTCCAAACTTAAGATTCTCACTGTGAAAGGAGTGTTGGAATACATGGGAGGAAGGGGTAGTAAAGGGGGTTGTAATAATACTGGTCTAGTGCAAAGCAGGAAAGCATGGGAAAGACAAATCATGGCAAAGGGGTTTAAAATTCCCGTCCTTCCCCCGCCTCCAAATGGGAAAGACAGATCATAGCAAAGGGGTTTAAAATTCCCATGTTTTCTCCCCACCCCCCACCCCCATATGGGATGAGGCCCATAGTAATCTTGGCTTTAGATATTGCTGTACAGCTAGCTTTTTAATTTGGGCTTTCTACAATTTCAAAGTTTTCTCTGATTAAAACAAATAATGTGGAATGGGTGGGGACTGCACTCACTCATGTGATGGTTCAAAATATGGGACAGAATGGGAGAAAGTCTGGAGAGCAGAAAGCATCTGATAGAATTTGTAAAATGAAATGATATCTTTCACAATGGGTGGAGATGGTACACTTTGCAAAGACCCCCACTTTCTGCAATGTGTCTGATGAAGTCCCTGGTGAACCAAGGATTTTCCATCCTTGCACAACAGACAGCCCACTTAAGTAGCTACTGAAGCCTAGTACTTGGTTAATCCTGATATTTATGTGATTATTGATTTTTCTGACTACTGGAAATTTTAAAGCAAAATTGCTCTGTGTTCCGAAGATCCTAGGCAACCATTCTGGCATCTAGTAGCACTCTTTCCTAAGGCTGTTTATACTCAAAAAATCTTTGGATTGACTTTTTTTTTATCACTATTATAAAATCCGTGTACATTGTCTAGTGAGGATGATTGACTATGAAAATTACCAAAGAATTTCAACAGTATCCTTCATGTTCTCTTTCCCCAGCTCCCATATCTCATAGATGGTGAGAGAAAAATCACCCAGAGCAATGCCATCCTGCGATACCTTGCACGCAAGCACAAGATGTGTGAGTATTTATGAGGCCAGTAAATGTTTGAGTTCTGGCTTAAAACTCAAAGTAACAGAAGGACAAAATGGTGGTGGAGGACTGCTTCCAACACTGTTTCCCCTTGTCTCTGTGCCTTGTGTTGTTATAGGTGGTGAGACTGAAGAAGAAATAATCCGAGCAGATATACTTGAAAACCAGCTCATGGATTTCCGACTGCAACATGGAAGAATATGCTACAGCCCAGATTTTGTGAGTTCTGTGGCTTGTGTTCTCCTTCTGAATTGGATAAGACGGGGAATGCAACAGATGATTTGGAAATAACTTGGAGTGTAAATATGGAGTGAGTGTGATGAGGACACCAGTTCTGTGAGGCTTACCAAACATTTCTTTCTGCACTCCTGGGATTGGGTGGGTTTTTTGAGTTTGCAGAAATGGGAAGAGACCTAGGAATGTGAAACCTCTTGAGGTTTCCAAAGAGATTAACTGAATGTGAACCTATGCATGGCACTTAACATCCCCTTTTTCCAGGAATCATTGAAGCCTGAATTCCTTGAACAGCTACCTGGAAAACTGAAGCAGTTATCCCAGTTTCTGGGAAACAGAAAGTGGTTTGTAGAAAATAAGGTACATGTGCTGGATATGATTCACATAGAGGTCAAGATTTAGCCTAACTCTGTGGTTCAATACATAACTTATTTCTGTTTTTTAAAATTTCTTAGATCACCTATGTAGATTTCCTTGCATATGATGTTTTGGATGTGCAGCGGACATTTGAGCCAAACTGTTTGGATCAATTCAAAAATCTAAAGGATTTCATGGATCGCTTTGAGGTGAAACTTACTGTGACTTTTCTTATGGACTACCTTTTCAAAAGACAAACTTTATACAGTGTGTTTCAAAAGAATGGACCAATTTCAAAGCAGTATATTTCACGATGTTTTTATTTCACTTGTTACAATTACACATGTAGTTACAAATGGTTTAACAAGACATTAATTTTTTTGCTAACCATTATACCCAGAAACAAATCAAAAAATTAACTCTACAAATTGAGAATATCTCCTTAGGCCTTATTTTGCAGGGTCATGGGCTTGCACAGGAGCCTACGGTGGCACAATGAAGACCGACAGGCCAGAGGTTTGAATCTGGGGAGAGTGCAGAAACACACAGGGATAAACAACAGAAATGACCAAACGTTCCAGGAATGATCTTAGTAGCAGAAAGACCACATGCGCAGTATGAAAGTGCTGTCTTTGTAAAACCAGGCCTCCAAGTCAGCAGTGCCCGCAACACTGAAGAAAACAATATAGAGGTTATAACAGTAGAGCTCAATAACATCACAATTACCTCTGTGTACAAGCCTCCAAATGAACAGTTTTGTTCCTCCTCCCCCGAGAACTTTGATAGGCACCAAAGAGCCGTAGTAATTGGTGACTTTAACAGCCATAGCCATGTATGGGGCGTTGCTCAAGAGGATACAAATGGAGAGGCTGTCCTCTCCTGGTCTGAACTGCACAAACTATCACTCATTCATGATAGTAAGCTCCCTCCATCCTACAATGGTGGGAGATGGCATCGAGGATATAACCCAGACCTTTTATTTGTGAGCGACAGCATTGTGCAGCAATGCACTAAATCAGTGGGACCACTAATACCAAACACACAGCACCGACCAATAGTATGCCAACTGTTCCCAACTATAAGGCCTCAGAAAGTTCGATTTAAATGAAGATTCAACTTCAGAAAGGCAAATTGGACTAAATTCTCAGACATGTTAGATGACATGATCATATCAGTCACGCCAATCTCTGAGGAATACGAGCACTTATCAGCATAAGTCTAGATACTAAACAGATACTAAAACAATCATTCTTTTATGTGCACACAATTGAAACATGTAGTAATAGTGGCATCTAATAAGTATCTTTCTGCTGGCTTTCTCTGCAGGCATTGGAGAAGATTTCTGCTTACATGAAATCCAACCGTTTTCTGAGAACTCCCATCTTCTGGAGAATCGCTAAGTGGGGAAATAAGAAAGAGTAGAAGGAACCAGGGATCTTGCTGACCTGACACTAGGCATCATATCAATGAAATACAATACCTTTTCCTGATGAAAAAAAACCAATCATGCTCTGAAAACCTGCGTAGTATATTTTGTCCATTTTGGCTGTCCAATAAAGGTATCGTTTTGTTTTATCAGCGAGGAGCCTTGAATCAGTCAGCCTCCCTTTATTCTTCTGAACAGTGTTACACATTAGTTTTAATAAACAAAATACATTACACAAAACAAAAGCTGTTGGGTACAAAAAAAAGTCATCTCAACATCTTAATTTTCTGGCCAGTAATCACACAATCCTCTTGGGTAATCTTATTCTGTTTCCCCCATTTACAATTACTTTTGGCAAATCATAAAGTATCTAGTGATTCTCTGCTACTACAAGGGTGAGTGATAATGTAGCCCACCAAATGCTAATAGACTGTAATGCCCAGCAGTTTAGCCAACATACATGGTATGTCCCTAAAGCAATGATATTTTTTTATGCAGTGAAGAAGGGCCAAGAAAGGAAAGTGAGGGCTGAGGCAGGTTGAGGGACCATTCTCAGTTGAGTTCATTGAGTTGTAGCAGTAAGTAAGTTAGCAAAGCGTGTCATTGTTTTATGTCTTTGTAAGGTAAATGTTTTCCCCTGACATTAAGTCCAGTTGTGTCCGACTCTGGGGGTTGGTGCTCATTTCTAAGCCGAAGAGCCGGCGTTGTCCATAGACCCCCAACGTCATGTGTCCGTCATGACTGCATGGAGTGCCATTACCTTCCCGCCTGAGCAGTACCTATTGATCCACTCACATTTGCATGTTTTCAAACTGCTAGGTTAGCAGAAGCTGGGGCTAACAGTGGGCGCTCACCTTGCTCCCTGGACTCGAAACTGCAACCTTTCGATCAGCAAGTTCAGCAGCTCAGCCCTTTAACTCATTGTGCCACCAGGGGCTTCTTATGTCTTGTCATGGGCAAAAATACAAAGGAGTCTGGAGCAGTTTCCTTCAACCTCAAGAACTGAGAACAGTTCTGAATGCTTCCCCACCCAACGTAAAGCTCTGACTTGGCTCTGTGCGATTTCTTTCCCAAAGCCCCAAACCCACCTGGAAGGCCACATGATTCCCACCTATTTCTAATGTGAAGAATGGAAATGTTTTCATGCCACCAGCAAGCACAAAACCCCAAAATCCTGTGATACCAAACACACACACACACACAACCTGCAGCAGTATTTGCTAAAACATGCAATGCAGGGTTAGGCAACTGTATGCCTTCTAGATGTCGTGGGCTACAATTCCCACAATCCATAGCATTGTCCTTGTACTGCCTGCTTTGTGTCAATCCAGGACCTGAGATCCAGGTACTCATAGCAACCACAGGAGGATCAAGCGGTTCTGGTTTGTGATTGGGAAATATTAAAATGTTCTTCCTGTTCCCTACGGGTGAGGCCACACTGTGTGCTCAATGGAAATATTATTGAAGGCTTTCATGGCCGGAAGCAATGGTTTGTTGTAGGTTTTTTCGGGCTGTATGGACATTTACTAGAAGCATTCTCTTCTAACATCTGTGGCAAGCATCCTCAGAGGTTGTGACACAGCCTAAAAAACCTACAACAACCCAATGAAAATATTCTCCTGAAGCTTTTTAGTCTTTCTGTAATATTCCCACCAGGTACTTTCTCAAGAGAGATTCAGTACTACGGAGAAATAGGATACTGCATTGTGCAGGTGGGTGTGCTTGAGAGCTTTAGCGAAGAAATAAATAATAGCCTTCAATAAGAGGGGGGGGGGGGAGATTTTAAAGACCTAGAAGAGAAGGTGGAGAGGGGACATAATTTCACATTGAGGAAGGAGAAAGCTTGTTTGAAATGGGGTATCTGAGTCCACACTGCCATATATTCCAGTTCAAAGCGGATAATGTGGTATTATTCAGCTGTGTGGAAGGGGCCTAGGACAGGGAGCAACTGCACCGGGACTGTAGCGCAGCTGGCTGGGAGTCAGCTGCATTAAGATCACTACTGACTGAAAGGTCATGAGTTCAAAGCCAGCCCAGGTTGGAGTGAGCTCTTGATCAAAATTGTGTAGCTTGTTGTCGACCTTTGCAACCCGAAAGTCAGTTGCATCTGTCAAGTAGGAAATTTAGGTACCACTTTGTGGGGAGGCTAGTTTAACTGATTTATGAGGCCATAAAAATCTCCAGGAAGTATGCAAAGAATGAGGAAGCCACAGCTCTCCTGGTGGCCAGAAGCTGGAATGTAAAATAGCCTCTGAGTGTCTGTCTATATATGTTGTGTGCCTATGGCATTTAATGTTTGCCATGTATATGTACATTGTAATCCGCCCTGAGTCCCCTGCAGGGTGAGAAGGGCGGAAAATAAATACTGTAAATAAATAAATAAATAAATAAATAAATAAATGCAGGAAATGAGATTCCATCTAAACATTGGGAAGAAATTCTTGAAGGTTCAATAGAGGAGAGTGTAGGGAAGTCTCATCCTCTTGAAGTTTTTAAGCGGAGGCTGGATGGCCATCTGGCTGGGGTGCTTTGCTTGTGTGTTCCTGTATGGCAGAATGGGGTTGGACTGGGTGGCCCTTGGGGTTCTCTTCCAATTCTAAGCCGAGGATTGCGGGGTCCGTGGTGATGGATGATCGACTGTAGGTCTTGGGCTTGCAACTTGCTTTGTAATAAAAGGAGATAGTTGTTTTCTTCCGAGCCTGCCCACATCTCCCTATTTGGCAACCTGAAGAACCCCCAGTGGTACAATGGGTTAAACCCTTGTGTTGGTAGGACTGAAGACCGACAGGTCGGAGCTTCGAACCCGGGGAGAGCGCGGATGAGCTCCCTGTGTCAGCTCCAGCTCCCCATGCGGGGACATGATAGAAGCCTCCCACAAAGAAGGTAAAATATCAAAACATCCGGGCAACCCCTGGGCAGCATCCTTGCAGACGGCCAGTTCTCTCACACCAGAAGCGACTTGCAGTCTCTCAAGTCGCTCCTGACACTGACACACACAAAAGCTGAAGAGGTTTGCCTTCTTTCATGGTTTCCGGAGGGGAGAATGCGTTGTGTGTGGCTGACCCTGGCAAAGGGAAGGGCTGGTGGCGAAGCGCCCAGAAGTGGGAGGGCCAGGCCTTTTACCATCGGGCTCCTAACGGGACTTTGCCTTCCCCGCCCCCTTTCCTCTGGGCAGAAGGAGCTGAAAAGTGCCGCGCGCTCTGCATCTGCCCCGGAACCCGCCGCCAGCAGCCCAGGCACCTCGGAGATCGCCAGGCCAGGAAGATGAGCGTCACGCTGGGCTACTGGGACATCCGTGGGGTGAGCCAGGGCCCTTTCAAAGGCCTCCTCAAAAGTCTTGCTCTTGCACTGGATGCTTCTGCACTGTAGAATTAATGCAGTTTGTCTGTGCAATTTAACTGTGCTGTGGAATCACCTGAATCGTAGTTTCACAAACCTTCTGTGCCAAAGGGTGCTGGTGCCTCACCAAATTACAAATCCCAAAGCACTGAGCCATGGCAGTTGAGGGGGGTCTGTCGAACTACATTCACTCTACAGCCGTGGTTTCTCAACCTGTGGGTCCCCAGATGTTTTGGCCTTGCAACTCCTAGAAATCCGAACAGCTGGTAAACTGGCTGGGATTTCTGGGAGTTGTAGGCCAAAATACCTGGGGACCCACAGGTTGAGAACCACTGCTCTACAGTAAGGTAAAGGTTTTCCCCAGACGTTAAGTCCAGTCGGGTCCAAATCTGAGGGTTGGTGCTCATCTCCATTTCTCAGCCAAAGAGCCGGCATTGTCCATAGACACCTCCAAGGTCATGTGGCTGGCATGGCTGCATGGAGCGCCGTGACCTTCCCACAGAAGCAGTACCTATTGATCTACTCACATTTGTATGTTTTTGAACTGCTGGGTTGGCAGAAGCTGGGGCTAACAGCAGGAGCTCAGCCCACTCCCTGGATTCAAACCGCTGACCTTTCAGTCAGCAAGTTAAGCAGCTCAGTAGTTTAACCAGCTGCACCACCAGGGGCTTCTCACTTTACAGTAGGCATGGGTAACTTTGTCCCTCCAGGTGTTTGGGACTTCAAGTCCTACAATTCCCAACAGCCGGTAGGCTGTTGGGAATTGTGGGAGTTGAAGTCCAAAGCACCCGGAGGGACAAACTTTGCTCATGCCTGCTCTACAGTGTAGGTACAACCTAAAGTTATTGCAGTCATTGTTTGCCTACGGTTACCTAGAAGTAAACCCCATTGAACCCAATGGAACTTAGATTGGTGTAGACATCTCCAAGTGTGTATGCCATGTGTTGACTTCACATAATTACTGCTTTCTTTCTGTGTGTGTGGAGAGAGGGAGCACTTGGCCAGCCAACCCAAATGCTGGCACCAGTTTACGCCTCTCTTTACTCTCTGGTTTGGCTTTAACCCTTGGGACTGGATTAGTGGGGAAGAGGAGTAACACACTGAATAACACTGATCTGGAAAAGAATATTTCATGGAGAAAATAGAGCAAGAATCAGAATAACGCAGCTCTCAATAGGTTGCAGTCCAGCAACATATTGAGACCATGATTTCCACTATGTTTTAATGGGAACATCAGCTCTGGAACTCACATCCCCTGGACAGATGGGTAAAGTAAATGACCTTTCCATTGCCTTATGTAATCCTGTTTCACACAAATACAAAGGGAACCTCCCCCTTACTAACAGCAAGGCTATCGACTAGGCTGATTTGGGGAGAGGGCAAAGGCTGGGTGGTTAACTGCTACAGCGACTCTTAGGTAACTAACTGCATATGAGGAAACAACTACTGATGGTCTGCATTTGTAACATGACTTTTAACATGCACTTTTGAATGATCTAGCATGCTCCATTAATAACATTATAAAGTGTAAAGTCAGTATTATTGCTACTCTTCCAAGGAAGAGGAGGTGTTGAAAGTGAGTGTTAGGCTTGACCTTGTGGGTTCCTGCTTAACACACAATGTGGGTGTGTATTGATTGGAGTGCTGCTCTACAATTCCACAAGATAATATTGTTATTGTGGGCGTCAGATTGTTTCTGGCATAGGATGACCCAGCCTAACGCAACTCTGTCAGGGGGTTTTCTGGGGCTGAGAGTATGGGACTTACTCTGGAAAGTCCCACTGCATTTCCATGGCCAAGTGGGAAACCAAACCCTGGTCTCCAGGTCAAACCAAAGCACCCTACTGGCTTTCCGAAAGCATCACTCAGTCATAGAAACCTACTGTGAGTGACCTTTGGCAAGTTATATTCTCTCAGCCTCAAAGAAAGGCAAGGAGAAACCCCTTCTGAATACATCTTGCCAAGAAATCGTGGTGATAGGCTCACTGTAAGTCAAAGTCAACTTAAAGGCATATGACAATAATAATAACACATAGCCCGCTGGCTGCACAGAGAGCTATTTGCTCTTGTTTGCCACAATCATTTTACTGTAAGATTGGCAGGTGGCTGCCATTGCCACTCACAGCATGCAAATATCAGTGGTCTGCCAGTGGCCTACTGGCAAAAAGAGAGAGCTAAGAGTAGACCAACCAACCTTTTCTTAACAAAGAGTTCCACAGGCAGTGAACAATCACCTAGAGGACTCATTCTGGGGGCTCACCAGCCGTGTATGTGATGGTGGTGGGACTGAGAGAAAGCTCCCCGCCCCCAATATCTTAGAATCGAGTTGGAAGAGACCACATGGGCCATCCAGTCTAACCCCATTCTGCCATGCAGGAAAAGCACAATCAAATCACCTGACAGATGGTCATCCAGCCTCTGTTTAAAAGCAACCAAGGAAGGAGCCTCCACCACATTCGGAGGCATTAAAAACCAGGTAGAATATATGGCAGTAAGGGAGAATAAGGTGGGTTGCATGCCACATGTATGTGTTTTACACTCCTGCTATAAATTAATGCTACAAACAAAGGTTGCATTTGTATAATGCATCAGGATTGGGTTTGCATGATGACCCTAATTGCCACCCAACTCATTTCACGCATTCTCTTTTGACATGGCTATGACAAGGCAATTAGAAGCTTTCAATCCCAAATTCACTTCCATTAACCAATACGAGAGTGTTGTCAATGATTAGTTTTACTGATGGTTTGTTCGAAACAAAATTACCTTTATTAGCTATGGTCTGAAGTTGGCTTGCTTCAAACAGACCATAGTTAAAAGAATATGACAAGCTGTGATCAAGGAAAAGAAATAAAATCTTTTGAGGTTTTCCTTTTTGACTGTGCCAGAGGATGGCAGCTAGGGGTAGCATGCAGTTCTTCTCCATGGCATTTTGAATGTGGATAATAATAATAATAATAATACCCTACCCACGATCTCCTCGAAGTGACTTGTGGCAACTCACAAAAGCACTCAATAGTACAAACACACAAAATACACCAAGTGCATAAATAATAACACAATCACAATAACAAAGAATATAACATCAACAACCCCTACCAGTTAAAAATTCAGTAAAATGCAACAATGGCTGCAGATATCAAGGAAACTGTAATTAATATCAGTCCCATAAAGTGCTAGAGTCCTTGGGTATAATAATTAAAGATTCCTATACAAGGTCCAAGGCCTGTTTGAAGAGCCGTGCTTTCAGATTTATTTGAAAAGCTTGGAGAGTGGGGGCTAATCTAATCTCTCTAGGGAGGGCATTCCAAAGCCAGGGGGCACCACTGAGAAGGCCCTCTCTCTTGTCCTTACCAACCATGCTTGAGATGGAGGTGGGACCGAGAGGAGGACCTCCCCAGTAGATCTCAGAGCCAGTGCCAGTTCATAGAAGGAGATGCAGTCTCAAAGATAGGTTGGACCCAAACCTTATAGGGCTTTATAGGTGATGACCTGCACTTTGAATTGAGTCCAGAAACTTGTCGTCAGCCAGTGAAGCTGCTTTAATCCTTGTGCAAAATCCCCAGCAATGTGCAGTATGAGGTGATATCGAGCAGTAATGACCTTTGTTGAAGTAGCTGCTAATCCAGACTAATGGCAGCTATTCCTGAACATACGAACATTCCAGATAGATCCAATGCCTGTTTAGTGCAAGTGTTCTGTCCTGACAAAAACCAGCTAAATGTCCCATTAGGAAGCCAACTTGGAAGACGTAAATGTAACAATTTCTGTACTGCTGCTTGTGTTCCTGAGCAAATTCTCCTTAAAATCCCACTGTTACTCATACTTGAAGCAACATGTAATTGTTGACAGTCTTATCCTTCCACTAGTTCTTTCCTGTTCTTCCTGCAGCTTGCCCATGCAATCAGGCTTATTCTAGAATACACAGAAACACCATATGAAGACAAGCAGTATGGTGTCGGAGAAGGTAAGGAACTGGAAGGTGCTCCCTGGGGCACCAAATACTGGGAAGAGACAAGAGGTAGAGGCCCCTGGCTTCAAAGCAATGTTTTCCTGAAACAAAATATTACTATATTACTAAACACTACACAGTTAACTAAGTATAATCCAACCCCATTTCTTGTCTTCTGAACACGCACTGGAAGTGGCTAGTTGCAATCTTTCTTCTACAATGGCCTCTGTCACATTTTATTGCTAATAGAAGTGATTCAATGTTTCTCTGAAACAGAAATATGTCCTTGAACCATTGGTGCACTTGCATATTTTCTTTTTTGTCTTCTTTGCTGTGCTCAAATTCCTTGCGCATGGAAATAATGGGAGAGCAGAGAAAGCAACAATATTATCTGAGAACAGTTTGACCCAGCTGGGAAAATGATTCATGCATCCCCCCCCCTTTATCTGACTGATAAGAAGAGGAGTTAACTCCTCAAGGTGTAATCACTTACCCTGATCTCCCAGGACAGAGGTGATTGGAAGGTACACAGCGGACCATGAATGGACCACTTGTTGGTTTCTTGCTCATGCCGTTGCCTGGGATTCTTGCCCCCCCAAAAATAAATACTGGGCTAGACAGCCTTTATCTGATCTAGAGATGTGTTTTTCTTATGATGCAGACTCAGGATCAAACTAAAAGCTAAGCTTTCTTACTGATAAACCAGCCATTTTGTTTTGTTTCAACTGGCTTTGTTACTGACAAGTCCTCTCTTTAATATTTTACCTGAAATATCATTTCCAAGAGGGGTTTTTCAAGAGGTTTTCGGGACCTTTAAAATGTAAACAGATTGAGCCCACCACTTCACCTGTGTATATATTGCCTTCGGAACTACCTTCCATCTGGAAATCTATATCCTCATTGTGACAAAACTATGCATGTGGATCCAAAATTGGTCCCTACAGTCACATTTGGACCAACTGACAAGACTCTACCATTGGAAGACAATCATATGCAGCCACGGGTTTTCGCTTGTGACAAATTTACAGTTTGAGCATCCCTTATTTAGAATTTCAAAATCATTCATGTAGGTGGCTGAGATAGTGACACTTTTGCTTTCTGATGGGTCCATGTAGACCAGGGGTGCTCACACTTTTTCAGCATGTGAGCTACTTATAAAACAGTCAAGTCAAAATGATCTACCTACCCACTACAAAAATGTAAAACATATAACTATTTTCTAATTTATTAAGGATTCTTTGTATGTATGGCCATCCAGCCATAATAATAATAAAAACAACAACAACCATCTCTAGTCCAAGGACCTTCTGCCTTCATGCAGCAAAATCACAATCAAAGCCCCTCAGACAAATGGCCACCCAGCCTCTGTTTAAAAGCCTCCAAAGAAGGAGCCTCCACCACACCCTGAGGCAAAGAGTTCCACTGTTGAACAGCTCTCACAGTTAGGAAGTTTTTCCTCATGTTCAGGGGGAATCTCCTTTCTTGTAGTTTAAAGCAATTGATTTTGTTCTTTGGGAGTTGTAGTTGCTGGGATTTCCGGTTAACCCACAATCAAAGAGCATCCTGAACTCCACCAATGTTGGAATTTAACCAAACTTGGCACACTGAACTATCATGAGACCAACAGAAAGTACTGAAAGGGTTTGCTGGGCATTGACCTTGAGTTTGGGAGTTGTAGTTCTCCTACATCCAGAGAGCACTGTGGACTCAAATAATGATGGATCTGGACTAAACTTGGCACAAATCCTCAATATGCCCAAATGTGAAAACTGGGGAAATGTGGGGAAAATAGACCGAGACATTTGGGAGTTGGAGTTGCTGGGATGTATAGTTCACTTACCTTGCAGAGCAGAGTCATGCCGTGCCAGCTGGCAGTGAGAAGAGCGGCCAGAAAGCGCCCCAGGGCCTGCTCGTCCAGGCAGGGGCTTCACAGCCTCCCTTCCCTGCCTCAGCATAAAGCCGCTTGCCACCCAGGCCCTATCTCCGATCGCTCCGATCCTGGCCCCATGGAAAGACCCAATGCATGTTATACACTCTGTTGACTGTTGTAGATCATTGGCTCCTTCCATATATAAGAAACACGGATGGGATTACCCTCCGATCCTGGCCCCATGGAAGGAGCCAATGCTGTTGTTTTATAATTATGGGACCCGGCCCTGCCCGGTTATTTGAGCAAGATGTTGGTCATGGGGGCCTTCCATGGGGTCAGAAGTTGCAGTGGAGGTGATTCCAAGTCCCTCCGATCCTGGCCCCATGGAAGGAGCCAATGCACGTTATACACTCTGTTGACTGTTGTATTGGATCACACGTCGGACACTTCCCAAGTGTCTAGGACTTATTAATTTATATAAGGGATCACACGTAAATGATAACTTATCACTCCAATAGAATATCAACACATATCTTAAACTATTAAGCATCTGCCAGCCATGCAGCTATTAAAGTTAACAGCAATTCCTTTCCTGCTGTTGTTGTTTTATAAGTATATACTGTAGTTTAAGCCAGTGTTTCTCAAACTGTGCTCCTTCAGGTGTTTTGGACTTCAGCTCCCAGAAATCCCAGTCAGTTTACAACTGTTAGGAATTGTGGGAGTTGAAGTCCAAAACACCTTGAGGAGCACAGTTTGAGAAACTCTAGTTTAAACCATCCATGGGACTTCCATTTCATAAGCTGTAAGCAAGCTATGCTGCTGCAGGGTTTTCATCAATGGCACCTGTGCTTTCAGTACGAAATGAAGTATGGTTGTTATCCAAGTGAGGCAGGATTGAAGCAAACTTAAGATTCATAACACTTAAGGTTAAAAATCCAGTTTGGAAGGAGACACTCCTAATTAATCCTCTATCATCCTGTTCTTTTTCAGCTGCTCTTAACATGTCCCAGTTTCTCTCTCCTCTTACTTTCCACTAACTTCAACTGGGGAAACCTGAGTTCAAAGTGCCAAAGTATTTTGCACTCAATTCACTCAGCAGAAAAGAGAGCTGTGGCAGAATCTTACCCTTTCCTGCAGACTTGAGCAAAAGCTAACCGCTGCAAATTCTCCTTGCCTTTTATTGTTTTTCATTAATTAATAGTAACTTTTTCCATCTTGACCATATGTTGATGTTGCTCAATCACGTTGTATAGTCTTAATCTGTGAAACATGGAAAGGCATGGAATGATATTATTCATACTGTATTTATTAGAAGTAAGTCCTGTGATGTTCAAGAGGGCTTGCTTCCATGTAGATTTTCAACTTGAGACCCTATAGCTACTGGCAACAGGAAGAAGCTATAGAAAATAATCATTGGCAAACACAGATGTGGATTTGGCACTTACTCTTTGTATCTCTACAGCTCCTGATTTTGATGCAAGTCAGTGGACGAGCGTGAAGGAGAAACTGGGTTTGGACTTCCCAAATGTATGTAGCAACTGTGACATCACAAATAGTGTTGAGTACTTCTTCTTAGGTGATCCCTCGTTGTCCGAGTATGATGTTGGGTACTGCATGGAAGTGAAATTACTTTTCTGCCACTGATTTTGGGATGTGTGGAAGTTGCTACCAAAATCGGGAAAAGCTAAATTTTCCAGATACAGATTATTAGCAGATTGTCCTCCTGTGCTCTTGCAAAAAGACTTTTTCCTTATCTCATAATGCATCCTCTGTAGTTTTTATTTTCCAAATGCCCTTTTACAGGCCAAAAATAAGTGAGAAGGGAGGATTTTTTGCAGGGAATTTCTAGGCTCCAAAGTACCGAATTCTACATCATGGTAAAGAACTTTTCCATCCAAAAAGTAGGTTACTCTGAGACAAAAAGAAAGGTTTTGAGGCAAAGAAATTTCAGAAGTTTTGCAAACTTTCATTTTGATCTCATGGGATCTTGGGGGGTCCAAACATAGTGGAAATGTTCTGCACACCTCTTAGAAGATCATTTTTAGAAATTGGAAAATATTGCATTTTTTTACTCCTAGGGATCAAATTGTGCATTTTAAAATGCCGGGGTGCAGTGGGGAGTCACAAAACAGTCCCGGGGGTGCTTTGCCCATCCCCTCATTAAAAAACAAAACCAAAAACCCCCCAATAACAACAAAAGTAGCATTTGATAAGTACTGCAGCAGAAAGTCACAGCCTCCCAATATGCCAGCTGGGATATATGAATTTTGACTGGAAGTTTATGATGTAAATTAGAATTTGGTTGTTTAGAGGAAGTAGTATTAAAGAAAATATTTTATGTGCCATGAAAGAGGACAAGTGCTATGCTAGAAAACAAGACTAGACAATACATTGTTGTGGTCTGGTTGCTGTGCCTTTTCTGCTCTTTTTGCTAAAGCAGTGGCAGGAAATATTTAGCTCTGCAGATATTTAGGATTTCAGTTTCCAAAAAGCCAAGCAATCACCACCAATGACAGGATTGTGAGAGCTCCAGTCCAAAAGCCCTGCTGAGCCAAAGATTTCTCATCCTTGCCTGGAAAATGGCTCGTTTAGGAAGCTACTAGACCCAAATAGTTGGTTAATCCTCATTTTATGTGATAACCGATGTTTCTGACTACTAGTAAGTTTTATGAAAAATGGTTCTGTTTTCTGAAAATCCTAGGCAACCATTTTGACATCTAACAGCATTCTTTCCTAAAGCTGCTGAGACTCAGAAAATGTTCAGATTGCTTTTTAAAGAAAAAAAGGATCATCCTAGATACATTGTACATTGCCTAATGAGGATGATTGAGTATGAAAATCACCAAAGAATCCCAACAGTATCCTTAACCTTCTCTTTCTGCAGCTGCCATATCTCATTGATGGTGAGAGGAAGATCACTCAGAGCAATGCCATCCTGCGATACATTGCACGCAAGCACAAGATGTGTGAGTATTAATGAGGCCACAATGGTGATGGATGTGTTTCTATCACCAGTTTTCACCATCTTGGTGTCCTGTGTTGCTACAGGTGGTGAGATTGAAGAAGAAATAATACGAATAGATATACTAGAGAACCAACTCATGGATTTCCGAATGCAACTTGCAAGGATATGCTACAGCCCAGATTTTGTGAGTTTTGTGGAAGATCCTAGCTATTTACTGACACATGGGTGGTAGATATGGATTCAGTTGTTCTAACTCAAGATCTGAGGCAGTTGAGCAGTATGGTAGTTGTATCTATAATTGAGCAGTCATATTTGGGATCTGTTAATCCCATATGGGGATGGGACTAGAAAAGGTACCGTAAACATAGTCTGCCTCGCTTACTTATCTCTGACTGGACTGCTACATCCAGAGGGATCATCACTTTGTGGTCGAAAAAGACAAATGGGTTTTAGAATGTGGAACATTTCAACACTGTTGGATAACACAGGCAACAAACGCCCAGGATGTAGGACTTCTGTTACTATATTCTCAACTCAGGAATAAAAAACAGAATGTTGGTGGACAGGAAAAGACATTTAAAGATGGGCTTAAAACTAACCTTAAACACTGTGGCATAGACACTGAGAACTGGGAAACCCTGGCCCTTCAGCGTTCTAACTAGAGGTCAGCTGTTACCATCAGTGCTGTGGAATTCAAAGAGACACGAATAGAGGGCAAAAGGGAGAGTTGTGTCAAGAGGAAGGCATGTCAAGAAAATCCTTGCCAGGAACACCTTCCATCTAGAATCGATGTCCTCACTGTGAAAGACCATGTGAATCAGGAATAGGTCTCTATCACTTACGGATCTACCATCAAGACTCTATCCTTAGAGAGCAAGTATACGCCGCCACAAGGGTTCATCTATGATCCTGAGATTGGGAGGAGACAAAAGAGCTGTTTATTGAGTGAGTGAGTGAGTGAGTGAGTGAGTGAGAGAGAGAGAGAGAGAGAGAGAGAGAGAGAGAGAGAGAGAGAGAGAGAGAGGATTGTGAGAAAAGAGAAAGAGACCTGGGAATGTGAAACCTCTTGGAAGTTTTCAAAGAGATTGACTGAAATTGAACCTAAACTCTTTTTGCAGGAAAAATTGAAGCCTGAATTCCTTGAACAGCTACCTGGGAAGTTGAAGCAGGCCTCTCAGTTTCTGGGAGACAGAAAATGGTTTGCAGGAAACAAGGTACATGTGTTGGATATGAATCATACAGACATTAAGATTTGCCCTAACTCTGTGGTTCAACATACAACTTCTCCTTTCTGTTTTTTAATTTTTATTAGATCACCTATGTAGACTTCCTTGCATATGATGTTTTGGATGTGCAGCGAACATTTGAGCCAAAATGTTTGGATCAATTCAGAAATCTAAAGGATTTCCTAAACCGCTTTGAGGTAAAATTTACTGTGACTTATGTGTGAAGTTCCAAAGTGAAAGGTTGTTCTGGTATTAGGGTCAAAGAAAATGTAGTGGAATTAGTGACAAAATATCCTTACTCTAAATAATCTGTCCAAATTGTCAAACTTTCAACCATGTCACTAGGGTGTCACAGTGAATAGTTCACATAGAGTGGGATGTCAGAAATTGTTCTGAGGTGTGTAAACCCTAATTATGGAATAACACTAGGCTTTTGTTATGGGCTACCTTTTTAAAAAGCAAGTTTCATAGAGGGTGTTTCAAAATATTAGACCAATTTCAAAGCAGTATATTTCATGATGGTAACATGTGACAATTACACATGCAGTTGCAAATGGTTGGATGAGATATTAAAAATTTTAATAACCATTATGAACCAGAAACAAATCTAAAAATTAACTCTTCAAATGGAGAATGTCTCCTTAGGCCTTATGTTGCAGGAACACCATCTTGCAAAAGACTGTGGATATGGGGCTGTTTAGTGGTAATCCTTTGAAACAACATGGCCCACCCTTTCAAGGGGTAAGCGTTTCATTCATGGATAGTTTGTGGGTGCAGAAATAAAATGATTTCAAATTAGATCCATCTTTTTGAAATCCATCCTTGTAGCCTCCAGTACTAAAGACTATGTGGGATGTTTTCAATCTGGCAAAGGATCCTCACTCAAAATATTATTTCCAAAGTTTTCCACTTTCTACTATATCACTGGATGTCACAAACTTTAATCCTTTGTCATTGGGTGGAATGTCAGAAATAGTTCTTTGTTATTTGTAAACCCCGATTTTGGATAATAACTCTAGGCATCTATTATAGACTACCTCCTTAAGAGACAAGCTTAATTGACTCCAATATTAAAAGCTTCCAATTTGCAGAGAAAACGATAGGTGTAGTTGGAGACCAGCACCATATTTTTGGAGCACAGGACAATTAAATATGTCTTAAATGTCCTGCCCCCACCAGTCGCATAGGCCTTCATGGGGAATTCTGTGAGTTGCCCAAAGGTCCTGGAAGATGAAGTCGTTGCTTTTTGTCAATAGTGAATTCTGACCTCCACCAGTGAAGAAACAAGTGAGTTGTGATTTGGTATTTCAATCTCACTTATGCCATGATAATTCTCCAAGAGGATGCTTGCCCATGAGAAATGCATGTGTTCTTCTGAACAAAAAACATGTGCAGAAACACACATTTTCTCTATAGAAGAACTATATGTATTTCCTACCTCCTTTGGTCCAAAGAATCTCAAAGAAGCTTCACAAAGGCCTGTGTGATATGGTTTCCTGAATATCAGGAAAAACCCTTCTTGTCTGAAGCAGGAAACAGATGGCTGGTTTTCCTCTGCATTAATCGGCTTAAGTCTAGATACTAAGGTAAAAAAGGTAAAGGTTTCCCCCTGACATTAAGTCCAGTCGTGTCTGACTCTGGGGGTTGTTGCTCATCTCCATTTCTAAGCCAAAGAGCCGGCGTTGTCCATAGACACCTCCAAGGTCACGTGGCCAGCATGACTGCAAGGAGCACTGTTACTTCCCCGCCAGAGCGGTACCTATTGATCTACTCACATGTGCATGTTTTCGAACTGCTAAGTTGGCAGAAGCTGGGGCTGACAGTGGAAACTCATGCTGCTGTCCGGATTCAAACTTGCGACCTTTCGGTCAACAAGTTTAGCAGCTCAGCGATTTAACCCACTGCGCCACCGGGGGCTCCCATCTAGATACTAAACATTCATTTACAGTTTTCTCAAGCATTCTTTTATGTGCACACAGTTGTAACATGTAGTGATAGTGGAGTCTAATAAGTATCTTTCTGCTGGCTTTCTCTGCAGGCATTGGAGAAGATTTCTGCCTACATGAAATCCAGCCGTTTTCTGAGAACTCCTATCTTCTGGAAAATCGCCAAGTGGGGAAATAAGAAAGAGTAGAAAGAACCAAGAATGAGCTGTCCTGACACTTGTAGACATTGTATCAGTGAATAATACCTTTGCCTCATAGGGGAAAAAATCAATCAAGCTTTGAAAACTTTTGTGCCCTTTGGTTTCCAATAAAGGTGTCAATCTGTTTTATCTGTGAAGAGTCTTGAATTACTGACATTCCCTTCATGCTTCACAACAATGTTACACAGTAGTTTTAATAACCAAAATACATTACATGGAATGAGATAACAAAAGTGGTTGGGTGCTGAAAAGTCGTCTTGGATTCTTAGTTTTCTGGCCAGTAATCACGCAGTCCTCTTGGATAATCTTATTTAGTTTTCCCCACTTTAAAGTTAGGATCAAAGTTCTAGCAAATCTAGTTCGCGATTACCTTCTAATACAGGGGTGGGCAAAGCACAGCCCGGGGGCCGGATCCGGCCCGGCAGCTGCTTCTGTCCGGCCCCCTGCTGCCTCCTTCCTTGCCGCTGCCTCGTCCTCATCCTCCCGTGCCTTCCTCCGGTTTGTCTGCCCTGTCCCCGCCGCGCGTGGCAGCTGGCTCAGAGGAAGGCACGGGAGGATGAGGACGAGGCAGCGGGAGGAGGAGGAGGCGTGGAGAGGAGCGGGCGGTGGCGGAGGATGAAGTGAGGCGCCCGGGGAGCCTGCGCCACGCTCTCCAGCTGCCTCCTCCTCGCCTGCGCCCTCAGCGCCGCCCCCGTGGCCCTCAAGTGCTTCTCGCCGGCCTCTCGCTCCTCGGCCTGCTCCGAGCCTGGCGAGAAGCACTTGAGGCCCACGGCAGCGGCGCTGAGGGCGCAGGCGAGGAGGAGGCAGCTGGAGAGCGTGGCGCAGGCTCCCCGGGCACCCCACTTCCTCCTCCACTGCTGCCCGCTCCTCTCCCACGCCTCCTTCTCCTCCTCCCCGCCGCCTCCTTCCTCGCCACTGCCTCGTCCTCATCCTCCCGTGCCTTCCTCCGAGCCGGCTGCCGCGCGCGGTGGGGACATGGCAGACACAGGCTCCCTCTAATGGAGTGATGCTTACAAGTCGCAATTGAACCTTTTGTTTGGCGTGAGGCTGCTTATTATTCTCCATTCATGCCCGACTTCTGTGGCCATGGGTTTCTAATATTGTGGATTATAACTACACCTGGGAGCCTTACAGAACTACAACTCTTTTTCCATCAGCTGGATATATAGGACCGTGAGTTTTGTGAATGCTTTAGTAATATGCTGGACTGAGCTTGATTAATGTCCTTTATTTTATAATAATTTTATAATAATAATATAATATAATAAATAATATAATAATGTTATATTATAATTTCAATATATTATAATATCTATATACACACACTATAATATAATAATTATGATATTAATACTAATAATATATGAATATTTATTGATATATTAATATGTTAATATTAATTATGTGTAATATGTAGTAAATATAGTAAATAAATTTCAGAGGGCTGTTAAGACTACACTGTTCAGATCAGGCACACTAGCTGGGGTGGCTGCTATCACAGTCCCTTAATATATTTGTGCCTCGGGTCCGAGGAAATGCTCTATGTTCCTTTCAAACACCTTGTGATGTGACTTGTAATTGTTTTAAATGTTTTACTGTTTTATTGTACGGCTGCATGGCTATCACGTGCAGCTTGTTTTTATATGTTGTGACCCGCCCCGAGCCTACAGGGAGGAGCGGAATATAAGACCAAATAATAAGTAAATAAATAAATAAATAGGTGCAGCCCTCCATAATATTCTTTGGCTCTCATGTGGCCCCTTGGAAGAAATAGTTGCCCACCCCTGTTCTAATACAAGGGTGGGGATAATGTAGCCCACCAAATGCTGATGTGCTGTAACATCCAGCAGCCCTAGCCCTGCTGATTTAAGATTTTACTAAACTCTTTTTTTACTGTCATGAACTCCTAACATTATCCCTGCCCATATTTCTGTCCACTAGGAAGGTTCTGGGTGCACAAGAATGCCACCAGAACAATAGGTAAAGGTAAAAGTTTTCCCCTGACATTAAGTTCAGCCATGTGCAAGTCTGGGGGTTGGTGCTCATCTCTATTTCTAAGCCGAAGAACCGGCATTGTACATAGACACCTCCAAGGTCATGTGGCTGGCATGACTGCGCCGTTCCCTTCCCGCTGGACTTATTGATCTACTCACATTTATATTTTTTCGAACTGCTAGGTTGGGAGAAGCTGGGGCTAACAGCATTAGCTCAAGCCGCTCCCTGGATTCGAACCTGCAACCTTTTAATCAGCAAGTTCAGCAGTTAAGCAGTTTAACCCACTACGCCACCAAGGGCTCCAGGATAAAAGGGATCAATAATTCTCCCATTAAAATTTTTACAGATTACAACTATTGCCTATTCATCTTGAGGTGTAATACGTACCACCCCCTTCTGCCACCAAGGCCCTCTGCGTTTTACACAAGACAAGCAAGAAGGTCAGGAAAAAGCAGGTACAAATCAGGCATTATTAATGGAATTATTACCCAATAATCTGTGCTAGACCAATTCCATCCCTCAGAGACTCATTGACCTCAAAGGAATTGTGAAGACTCAAAGGAATTCCCAAAGAAGAATGGAAATGGGAAGAGCTGGATTTGAGCATTGGACTATGACTCTGGAGACCGGGGTTTGAATCCCCACTTGGCCATGAATACATGGATAAGTCACACACTCTCAACCTCAGCGGGAGGCAATGGCAAGTCCTTTCTGAAGAATGACAAATCCTCCCTGCCAAGAACACTTCATGACAGCTTCACATTAGGATCGCAATAAATCAACAGTGTCTTAAAAGCACACAGCACTAAAACAAAGGACTGAAAAGGAATGGTGTTCTCTTAGCACACAACATATATTAATTTTCCAGCTTTCATTTCAGGGCTGCATATTTTCCCCATCAAAAAGAAATCTTCACAAAAACTTATAGTAGAAGTTTTTTCTCAGTTTCATGGTGCATCAACACTGTAGAATGAATGCAGTTTGACAGCACTTTCACTGCCATATGGCTTTGAAGGGGCACGCACCCTCATGTTCTCAGGCGTCCCCTTCTGACTCAAGAGGACGAAGCAGAAGAAACACACCAACAAGTTGAATCTCTCTGAAGATTAGCTTTTATTTGCCATGAAAATTAGACTGCATAATAAGACTGCCACTCCCCAAAATGGGGCAATGGAGTTTTATTGTTTTACAGAAATCCAAAGGCACATTTTGATTGGTGTTAATACAGTGTCTTCTTCATTGGTCTATGCTTACCTAATATATTTTGATTGGCTCTCTATGCATAGGCAAACAAACAGGTGCAAAGCAACAGAAACAAATGGAATAAATGGGACTTTTCATATCTCCTTCTGATGCCCCTGGCTCTTGCTGAGATGCCAAAAGACAAAACACAGCAAGGCTATAGGGAATAGTAAACTACAAAACCTAGGAACAACCAGGAAGAGCACAAGACAGCAAGTGCTGAGATATCAAAAAGTCTTCAATATAGTGTACAAATACTGATGTGTAAAAATTCAGTGATAATCTATAACTCGCATATTCAAAGCATACTAATCATACAAAATATACATATACAGTCTATATTCAATTGAATTTAGGGTAAAGCGCCCTGGAATGAGTACCTCTTGTAAAGTCACAGAGTTCTTATTAGGGAATAACCAGCTCGTTTGCATGTAATCCATATGATGTAATCCAAAACATGCGGAGAGAAAATGTGTTGCAAATCCTCAGGTGTAAGGTTGAGGCTGGGAAATTCCAGTAATGTTCGTAGAATAGTTAAGGCTATAAACAGTTCGACGGAAAAACCAATGGAATGTTCAAGAGGCCTTCTCCAGCATCCTGTGTTTATAATCCGCGGCAGGTCTGCCTCCACAATTGCGTGTCACCCATACGGACTGTATATAGACTGTATATGTATATTTTGTATGACCAGTCTGCCTTGAATATGCGAGTTATAGATTATCACTGAATCAGTATTTGTACACTATATTGAAGACTTTTTGATATCTCAGCACTTGTTGTCTTGTGCTCTTTCTTGCTGAGATGCGCCCTAGTGGCACCGGCTTATCTCTTAGTTACAAATGAATGCTATGTGAATGTTTAGGGAAGGTAAGCATGAGAATCGCTCATTGAGCTTGCTGTGAAACTACACTTTTGTCTGTATATACTAGTGGTTCCCAACCTTTTTTAAAAAAACAACAAGGGACTACTTTGACTAGGGACCACTTGACGAGGGACCACTTTGACTGGGGATCACTAGACCGGGGACCACTTTGACCAGGGACCACTTTGACCAGGGACCACTTTGACCAGGGACCACTTTGACCAGGGACCACTTTAACCATGGACCACTTTGACCAAGGACCACTTCGACCATGGACCTCTTCGACCATGGACCATGGACCTCTTTGACCAAGGACCACTTTGACCAGGGACCACTTTGACCAGGGACCACTTGACCAGGGACCACTTTGACCCAAGACCACTTTGACCAAGGACCACTGGACCAGGGACCACTTGTGCAGGGACCACTTTGACCAGGGACCACTTTGACCAGGGACCACTTTGACCATGGACCACTTTGACCATGGACCACTTTGACCATGGACCACTTTGACCAAGGACCACTTTGACCATGGACCTCTTTGACCAGGGACCACTTTGACCAGGGACCACTTTGACCAAGGACCACTTGACCAGGTAACATTCATACCAAAAGGGTTACGAATCCGGTTTTGGTCAACTTTAGATTAGGTTTGAGGTGCTGATTCAGAAAATTGCCTTGGATAGACCACATCGGCTCTAGTTCCTGATACAGAACATATGTCACGGTCAGTGACAGGGAAAGAGTGGTAGGCGGCCTGAAAGGAGCGAAAATAAATAAAATAAAGAGGAAGGAGGCTCACTGACCACATTTTCACCCTCGCGGCACTGGTGGTCCGCCGCACACAAGTTAAGAACCACGGGGGGGGAGGGGGGCTGAGTCTGAGTGAGAGAGGATCTACCCTAGCAAACCTTTTGTATCCTTATCTCAATACCCCATGCATATGGGATATATTGAGCATGATGATCAGATCATGATATGAATAAACGTAACAGTTTAAATAATAAATGTTATTTATTTACTTTCATTAACAAAATGTTTAGAATACTTTTTGACTTTTCTTTTACTTTACAGCAAGAGTCTTCTTTTCTTCTCCCCAGCCATTTTGTCAATTATTTTTTCTGGTTTGATAGTGATGTCCCGATGGATGGAAATCATTGCTAGTCCACTAAGTCTCTGGTCTGTCATTAAACTTCTAGATACACTTTTCATTCTCTTCATGGTTGAAAACAATCTTTCCACATAGCATAAACAGAAATCCCCAACCAACTGTCATTCTAATTGTTATTCTCCTAAATTGTCTAATTGTCATTCCTAAAGCTAGGGCTCCTTACCCCTCCCCTACTCTTAAAGATAAAGGCTCTAAATTACATATTCTGCCTTTGGAGGCAACATATTAGTAGCATAACTAACTTCATTTTAACGTAGAAGAACCGTTTAATAATAATAATAATAATAACAACAATACAGGGCAACGCTGGATCTGGACTAAACTTGGCACATAGAGCCAATGTGCCCAACTGTGCATACAGGCAGGGATTGGGGAATGATTGCCCTTTTCAAATGGTAGTTGTTGTTTACCTGGATCCAGAAAGCACTGAAGGCAGCCAACATCATATCTGGACCAAATGTTGCCAACTGTGCATACAGGACAGGCAGGGATTGGGGGTGATTGACCTTGGATCTGGGTGTTGCAGTGCGCCCTTATCCAGAGGGCATAGAACCAAGCCAACACTGGATCTGGGTTAAACTTGGCACATAGAGACAATGTGCCCAACTGTGCATACAGGCAGGGATTGGGGAATGATTGCCCTTTTTCGAATGAGAGTTGTTTACCTGGATCCAGAACATCCCAGAAGGCAGGTGACGGGCTCAACACACTCCACTCCCAGCCACGAGTGTGGCGAGACTTCAATGCACAGGCACGAAGGCCTTAAGAGTGCACGGGCACAAAGGCCTATTGCGGCCTCCGAATGGTCTGTGGTGCAGCGGCATCCTCTTTGGCACCTGGGCTGTCGGTGCACTCCCCAGGGGCACTCCTGGCACCAATGGCTGTCATTTATAAAACCAGGGGCACTGAAAAGGAAAGAGAGGTGATGCGCTGAGGGCCCAGGCATGGACCACTGTGCAGGCTGTGATTAGCCAGAGAACATACCAGTGAAGCCCCGTTTGTTTGAAGTGCCCCCGCGCATGGCAAATGAACATGGCTGACTGGCCCAGTATATTTGAGAACTTTTCAGATGGGACCTAGCAAACAGTCATTTATAAAGTGAAATCCTATGCTAGCCATATCAGGGACTCGACTCCATTGTTGGTATCAGTCTGTTTAATGCTCTGGAATCATGAGCAATAAAGCTGTTGTAGCGTCATCTCTTCCTTTACAAGAGCTTCATCCTGACTCTTCAGCTTAATGCTCTGGAATCTTTGTCCGTTAAGCCTTCTTTGTCCATGAGTGCTGGTGCCTCACCAAACTACAACTCTCAGGAGCCATGGCAGTGGTGTCAAACTGCATTCATTTGACAGTGTAGATCAGGCACCTGGACCCTCCAGGACAGGTGTTTGGAGTTCAACTCCCACCATTCCTAACAGCCTCAGGCCTCCTCCTTGCTTAGGCGGCTGAAGGAGGAAAGGAAAGGGCCTGAGGCTGTTAGGAATGGTGGGAGTTGAAATCTAAACACCTGGAGGGCCCAAGTTTGCACATGCTTGGTACATGCACCCTTGGCAACTTCCTGCTCTGCGTTTGCAGGGTGTTCCTTAACACTGTTAAAAGTCCACCAGGAGCCTAGAGGTTGCTGAACTATGATCATTGTATTCTGTTTCCAATGAGATCTCTTAAGAAGTTGACAATGTTCTGTAATACCAGCAGCTGAAGTTTCCGAGCCTGATCCAAGACTAGCGTTTTAAAGCAGGCACCCCAACATTCTTGAGGTTTTCCTGCCTCTTGCTGAATTCTGGGAAATGTAGTTTAGGGCGGGGCCTTTGGAATTCTCAGCTAGAGAGGTCCTCACCTTTTTCCAAACTACATTTCCCAGAGTGCTGAAGGAGGCAGAAGACACTAAGAATGGGGGAAGAGAAGCCTGCTTTCAATGGCTAGCCTGAGAGAGTGCCCACGGGAGAGGAGGGGGCGTGCAAGAGGCAGCAGTGGAAGGGGCAGAGTTTGCAGGTCAGGGAACTGGGGCGGAGTCCGTCAAGTTCACGTCGGGCTTAGAACCAGGCCCACGCGGGGAAGATGAGCGTCACGCTGGGCTACTGGGACATCCGTGGGGTAAGTCAGAGCAGGGATCCATTGGAAGGGGTTTCTGCTGTTGCATTTGGAGGGCAGCTCAACTTTTCATTTCTGCCTTTGAGGGTCCATCTGCACTAAGGAGTTATTGCAGTTTGACACCCACATTAATTTCACTGCATGGGGATCCTGGGAGTTGTAGTTGGGTGAAGCACTCTTGGGCAGAGAAGGCTGAAGACCTGGTAAATCAGAGAATGGTAGAATTGGATGCTCTTGGAATGCAAGAACGCACAATTAAAGCACTCCTGGCAGATGGCCGTCCAGCCTCTGCTTCAAAACCTCCAGGGAAGGAGACTCCACCATGTTGGAGCATGGAAGAAATTAGTTAGTGTGTGTGTATCAACTGTAAAATAAGATGCACAAAGCTAATTGGTCAGGCTACTCCCATGGAGCTGGCTGAGCCTGGGACTTTTGTATACAGTTACATTTTGAGACCTTGGCTGTGCAGGTTCCTGCGGAAAAGCAGAGAGAAAGACACTTTGGAGTGTGTTCTTGCTTAATAATAATAATATAATAATAATACATTATTTATACCCCGCCACCATCTCCCCAAGGGGACTCGGGGCGGCTTACATAAGGCCAAGCCCAACAACACATCAGTAAAACGGCAAAGCAGCACAATTAATATAACTCACAAATAAGCAATAACACATAAAAATGTAAAACTTTATGGACGGGCCAGATATAATATATTGTTGTTGTTTTTAAAAAAAACCAAACAAACAACACATTGGGCGCAAACAGAGGTAGGATGTATCTAAGCTGCTGAAGGAAGGTTCTCCACATGGACAAAGAAAGTCCATTTTAAATCTCTCAAACAGGACATTATGTGAGTTGATGCAACTGATCACATCATTGTAAATATGTTATTTATTTATTTTTACAAAGAGTTCTTTATTGTTCATCTGTCTGGCAATTTTTTTTCTCTGGCAAGGCAGTATGTGGGCTGATCAAATGTGAACTACACGTGGTTTATTTTACATTGCGCCACACACCACACTCCAAAGCAGCCTATTCCGCTCTTGGGCAGCTCTTACTATTGCTCCTGGGGGGAATCCAACAAAGGATTCCCGCAGGCAGCAACCAGCTGCAAGGTCATTCAATGCTAATCAAGGTGGCCAATTGCAACATTTACACCTTCCTCAAGAGATAAGAGTTCTTTCTCCCACCTTGGACATTATTCCACAGATATATACATCTCACTTGCCTAGTTTCCAACAGACCTCACAATCGCTGAGGATGCCTGCCATAGATGCAGGCAAAACGTCAGGAGAGAATGCTCCTGGAACATGGCCATATAGCCTGGAAAACTCACAGCAATGCAGTGATTCCAGCCATGAAAGCCTTCGACAACATATCTCTCCATTAATTCTTTGCCTTTGTCTTTTTTGCAGCTTGCCCATGCAATCAGGCTACTTCTAGAATACACAGAAACACCCTATAAAGACGTACGGTATCGTTTTGGTGAAGGTGAGGAGTCAGAATCCTGGCAGCAAAGAGGCATCCATGCTTGAATTAACAGATTAGCGGGAGAGGAGAGTCTACATAAGGAGAGCCCTGTGCTCTCACTTTTGGAGCTTTCTTTGCTCTAGAGCAGTGTTTTTCAACCTTTTTTGAGCCGCAGCACATTTTTTACATTTACAAAATCCTGGGGCACACCACCAACCAAAATGACACTCTAACACAGTAATACATATAGTTAATATGTTTTAAATGTATTTATACACTCAGTGTGAAACCTAGGCCTGTTTTGATGAACACAACATAGATATCCTGGCAGGAATGGCAGAAAGACACAAACTTCCCACACAGAACTCCCATAACCAAGAGAAAATACTATAAGAGTTTGGTGGGCATTGTTCTTGAGTTTTGGAGTTGTAGTTCACCTATATCCAGAGAGCACTGTGGACTCAAACAATGTTGGATCAGGACCAAACTTGGCATGAATACTCAATATGCCCAAATGTGAACACAGATGGAGTTTGGGGAAAATAGACGTTGACATTTGGGAGTTACAGTTTCTGGAATTTATAGTTAACACACAATCAAAGAGCATCCTGAACTCTTGCAATAATTGAATTGAACCAAAATTGGCATATTGAACTCTCATTACCAACAGAAAGTACTGAAAGGGTTTGCTTGGGAGTTGACCTTGAATTTGGAAGTTGTAGTTCACCTACACCCAGAGAGCATTGTGGACTCAAGCAATGTTATGTTATGTTGTTGTTTGTTTTCTATCCAGAATCACAATGTTGGAAGGAGGCTCACCACTTTAAGGTCGCTCTAAAACAGGCATGGGAAAACTTCGGCCCTCTGGGTGCTTTGGACGTCATCTCCCACCATTCCTAACAGCCTGAGGCCCTTTTCTGCTTAAATGGCTGGGGGGGGGGGGAAGGAAAAGGGCCTGAGGCTGCTAGGAATGGTGGGAGTTGGAGTCCAAAACACCTGGAAGGTCCACGTTTGCCCATGCCAGCTTTCAACAGAGACCTCTTCCTCCCCCTTTGTGCCCTTTCTTCCCCCTCCTGCCGAACACTTACTTTTTCTTCTACACTGCCGCTTCTGCTGCCATTTTGATCCGAGGGGGCAGTGTGAGCATGTTCAGGAGGGGAGGGGGGAGGGAGGAAGATGTGACCCATGCGGGCGCTATTCCGCAGGCTCGCCCCAGAGCAAAGCGAGGCAAAGCGAGCAGAGTGAGGCTGGGAAGAAGGGAGCCCGAGTGGAGAAGAAAAAGTGTTCAGCAGGAGGGGGAAGAAAGGGTATTGGAGGTTCCAATTTCCCACGGCACACCTGATGATCACTCACGGCACACTAGTGTGCCATGCCACACTGGTTGGGAAACACTGCTCTAGAGAGGATAGATATCGAGTGAGTGTTTTGGAGGACGCCAGTTCTGTAAGGCTTACCAAATGTTGCTTGCTATGCACCAATCTCCACACATAAAATACATTTGTGCACAGGCGTCCTCAAACACAAACCCACAACTAACCAAATCTCATGGCAATCAGCGAGAACTGTGAAATCTGGAAGCCCCTACTTGATCTAATTCTAATTCAAAATCTGAGGCAGTTGAGCAATTCGGCAGTTGTATCCATAACTGAGCCGCCTGGTCTGAACGATATGACAATGTATAAATTGCCTGATGGCCCTTCCACACAGCCATATAATCCAGAATATCAAGGCAGAAAATCCCACAATTATGTCTTGAACTGGATTGTCTGAGTCCCCACTGTCATATATTCCAGTTAAAAGCAGAAAATGTGGGATGTTATTCAGGTGTGTGGAAGGGGCCTGAGTCTACAGTGCCATATAATCCAGATCAAAGCGGATCATGGCAGTGTAGAAGGGGCCTCAGAGAGTGAGAAGATATTGGTCCTTTTTTATATGAGTTATGGTAAGGTGGAGCCCTCAGTGGCACGGCAGGTTAAACCACTGAGCTACTGAAATTGCTGACCAAAAGGTTGGTGGTTCAGATCCGGGGAGCGGGGTGAGCTCCCACTGTTAGCCCCCGCTTCCGCCAACCTAGCAGTTTGAAAACATGGAAATGTGAGTAGATCAATAGGTACCGCTTCTGCGGGAAAGTAACGGTGTTCCATGCAGTCATGCTGGCCACATAACCTTGGAGGTGTCTACAGACAACGCCGGCTCTTTGTCTTAGAAATGGAGATGAGCACTATCCCCCAGAGTCGAGCACGACTAGACTTAATGTCAAGGGGAAACCTTTACCTTTAAGGTACAGTACTCACATCGGTCCATGGTTAAATCAAACCAGGTCTTCAGAGTTGTTTTTAGACCAAAATTTCTACACCTGAACATGTGTATATAACTAAGTCTTTAAAAAAAATCTTTCAAGAGCATCCAGATTCATTTTTTTCCTATTTCTGCCACAAGCTCATATTGCACTAGCCCTCCTGCACTCAGCTTAATATTCCAGAAGGATCTCCTGGGGCAAAGATAGTAATTACCAAATACTGGGAATGGACAAGAGGTGGAGGCCACTGCCTTCATGCTTGGCTTCTCTCAGTGTTTGCCTGAAACAGAATGCTACACTACATTAAACATTTTGGCAGTTCTAAAATCCCACTTATTAAATATTTCTGGTCTACTAGATTTTTATGGTCCCGTGGCTTCACTATCACTCTTTATTTTTCAAAAGGAAAATATCATAATTCACGATTTTATGAGACTGAACCTCTAAGTAACAATGAGGAAAATTTAACTTTAACTCTTAATACCAATGTCATAATGGGATGGTCATTTGCAAGATTAACATCCCGTTTGCTGATTATTTAGGCATGAAGAAGAACTATGTCAATATTATGTTGTCGAAGGCTTTCATGGCCAGAATCACTTGGTTGCTGTGCGTTTTCCGGGCCGCATGGCCATTTTTCAGAAGCATTCTCTCTTGACATTTTGCCCACATCTATGCCTAGCATCCTCAGAGGTTGTGAGGTCCTCAAAACCTCAGACCTCACAACCTCTTAGGATGCCTGCCATACATGTGGGGAAAACGTCAGGAGAGAATGCTTCTGGAACATGGACATACAGCCCAGAAAACTTACAGCAACCTAACATAAATATATTTTTTCCTTTTGATATAAGGTGACTAAAGACAGGGTTTCTTTAAGTCTAAAAGTCTCTGAATCACATTTCATATGAATGTGGTCTACTGGTTAGAGGAGTTGGCTTAGACTTGGAAAAACTAGGAACTAGATCTGCAAGTAAGATGAGGTGGAAAGAATGCCAATAATATAAATCGGACATACTTTGAAATTGGTAATCTCATATCATCCTAAATCAGTTTATTTAGCTCACATGTGGTCAATTTACACCCCTCCTCCCAATTGTAAGGGATGAAACTCCCAGCATCCCTGTCCACTGACTGTGTTTGCTGGGGTTGATGGGAGCTGGAGTTCAACCCTGACCACATGCGTTTATATATTATAACTAGCTGAACCCGGCACGCGTTGCTGTGCCCTATTTAGGAGATGTGTGGAAGTGTGGGTATGTAAGGGTTGGAAATGATTTGACAATGTGTTTTGTGTGTGTATGTATGTGTATGTGTGTATGTATGTATGTGTGTGTTTGTATGTGTGTGTGTGTGTGTGTGTGTGTGTGTGTGTGTGTGTGTGTGTGTGTGTGTGTGTGTGTGTGTGTGTGTGTGTGTATGTATATGTGTATGTTTGTGTATGTGGCTTTGCGTATGTGTATATATTTGTGTGTGTATGTGCATGGATGTGTGTGTGTATGTTTGTGTGTGGGTGGCTTTGTATGTATGTGTGTGTATGTATCTGTCTGTGTGTCTGTGTATGTATATGTGTGTGTGTGTGTATGTGTATGTATGTGTGTGTATGTATCTGTCTGTGTGTCTGTGTATGTATGTGTATGTATGTGTGTGTTTATGTGTATGTATGTGTGTGTATGTACACTTTCCCCCTCTCTCTGTCTGATTCCCCCCGTTTTCTCTCTCCCCTCCCCCTCTCTCTCTGTTTCACTTTCCCCCTCTTTATCTCCCCCCTCTCTCTCGCTGTCTGATTCCCCCCCTTCTCTTCCCCCCCTTTCTCTCTGTGTCATTCCCCCCTCTCTCTCCCCTCCCCCGTCTCTCTCTGTCTCACTCCCCCCCTCTCTCTTCCCTCCCCCCCTCTCTCTCAGGCCTCCCCTCTGTCTGTCTCATTCCCTCTCTCTCTCCCACCGTCGTACGTGGCCCGCCCCTTTTTGGTTGTGCTGGGTGGCGTCAGGCCCTTTTGGGGAAGTCCCGCCTTTCAGACTACACTTCCCAGAAGGCCCCGCATGGCCACTTCCGGTTTATGCGGAGGTTTCTGGGAAGTGTAGTGCGGCGCCCCAGAGCTGCTCTGGGACCGGGGACGTGTGGGCACTGGCGAGGAGGCGGTTAGGGCGCCGCTGGTGTGGCTGCGAAGGTCCCGGTGAGTGGGGAGAGAGGGTGACGGGATGGGTTGGGGGTACCTCGATATATATATATTAGTTAGAGAGGGGAGTTTACATAATTCAGGTCCTTTATTTTTACCTCTGTTTCTTTTTTCCTAGTCTGTGCACTCAAGCTTTTTGCTTCCATGCCCCCTGATTGTGCTTGCGGGGGCTAATGGGAGTTGTAGTTCAACAACAAGAAATAGACCAGTTCTGTTTTAGATATTGTGTTTCCCCAAAGAGATTCTACATTTACAGTACATGACCATAAGTCAGGGAACCATTCCTTATTGTGCCAAGTCCTGCCCTGTTCCCTGACCCCTGGGTCATTTTATTTAATTGTTTTTTTTAGATGAACTTTGGTAATCATTTTACTAAAGCAATTAATGTATAATTGAAGGCAGAAATCTTGGTTAATGATGAACTAACAAAACCTTGTGAAATACAGAAATGAACAATACAGAGTCTCCCACTATCTCAATTCCTGTTTATTTTAGCTCTTGAGGTTTTGAATAGAAAGCATACATCCATCGCTGGAGAAAATGAAAGGATTTGGAGAACTGGCAGGATTTAAGGTTAATTAGTAAAAGATGATGGTGTTCAATGTGTTGTCAAAGGCTTTCATAGCCAGAATCACTTGGTTGCTGTGAGTTTTCCGGGCCATATGGTTACAACTGAGGATGTGTGCCATACATGTGGGAGAAACGACAGGAGAGAATGCTTCGGGAACGTGGCCATACAACCCAGAAAATTCACAGCAACTCAATGATAGTGTTGTCAAAAAACTGAAGGGAAAAAAAGATAAAGTGCAGTTGGACTTTAGAAGTTGAGATGTTTAGGTATTACTGTGACAAACATAAGTTTATGTTGTTTCAGTTTTTGTCTGTGAAATGTTGGGAGGGTGTGGCATAATATCCATATTTATTGGAAGCAAGTCCCATGATGTTTGGCAGGATTTGCTTCCAAGGCCCTATCTATACTGCCATATAATCCAGTTTCTGAATGCAGTTTCTGGATTACTTGGCAGTATAGACTCATATAATTCAGTTAAAAGCAGTTAATCTGCATTCTGAAACTGGACTTTATGGCAATGTAGATGCAGCCCAAGTTAGGCTTGCAGCATAAGGGACTACTTGGTGGAGACTTGATTGTACAGCTGTAACTAATAATTTGTGGTCTCTTTTATGTAGTAAAATAGTGGTAAAAGTTTCCCCTGACATTAAGTCTAGTTGTGTCCGACTAGACTCATCTCCATTTACAGGCCAAAGAGCCAGCATTGTCCGTAGACGCTTCCAAAGTCATGTGGCCAGCATGACTGCATGAAGCACCGCTACCTCCCCACAGAAATGGTACCTATTGACCTACTCACATTTTGCATGTTTTCAAACTGCTAGGTTGGTAGAAGCTAGGGCTAGCAGTGGGAGCTCACCCTGCTCCCTGGATTCGAACCACCAAACTTTCCATCAGCAAGTTATTTTCTGTAGTTTATATCATTATTACTTATTAGAATCCAAGTCACTTCTGAACCTGCAAGCTATAGATACAATGGGGAAAAATAGCTATGTGCCAGGACAAGCAAGGATTTGGCATTTATTATTTACTTCCTTATTTACAGCTCCTGATTTTGACATAAGTCAGTGGACTAGCGTGAAGGAGAAACTGGGTTTGGACTTCCCAAACGTATGTAGCAACTGTGGCATCGCAAACCAACGTTGAGTATTGGCGTGGAAATGGAATGAGTTGGCTGCTGCTAACTTTGACGTGTCCTCCAATGATCTTGCAAAGAGACTCTTGCCAAAGCTCACAGTGCTAAATGGCAGTTGAAAACTAGGGCTGGACATGACTATGGTTTCAACCAGAGTGTCCAAGACAATTGAATATTTCGCATTAATTTCTGGTTTCTTTTCTGAAGGCCGTAGGCAATCACCTCCCAGCACTCTTTCTTCAGGCTGTTAGTGTTTATGTCCCCCAAATCTCCAGATTTTCTTTCAGTGCTCATTAGCCTAAAATTGTACTTTGTCTTTTGAAGATGACCAAGTATAAAAATCACTGAATAATCTCATCAGTATTGTTAATCTTCTTTTCCCACAGCTTCCCTATTTGATTGATGGTGAGAGAAAGCTTACACAGAGCAATGCCATCTTGCGATACCTTGCACGCAAGCACGAGATGTGTGAGTGTTTATGAAGCCAGTATTTGCTTGGATGCTGGGTTAAAACTCCTAAAGTAATGTAAGACCAAATCTGTGATGAGGGTTGGAAGCATTTTGACTCTGTGTGTGTCTTGTGCTATAGGTGGGGAGACTGAAGAAGAAATAATCCGGATGGATATACTTGAGAACCAGATTTGGGATTTCCGAGTATCCTTGGGAAGAATATCCTACAACCCACATTTTGTGAGTTTTGTGTCTTGTGTTCTCCTTCCTAATTGGATAAGGCTGGGAATTCAGAAGATGATTTGACAACAAATAGGAGGATAAGTATTCCTGGATTGGGAGAGGCAAAAGTGCTAGGGAGAGGATTGTGGAAAAAGAGACCTTGGGATGGGAGGTATCTTGAAATTTTATAAGAGGGAAGTTGAAATTGTGATACTTAGTACAGTGTACCCTCACTACTTCGTGGTTTGCTTATTGCACTCGCTATTTTGCGGATTTCAAAAAATACTAATTTAAAATATATATCATGGTATTTTTACTGTTTTGTGGGGTTTTGCCCCCCTCCAAGGCACTTTCCCTCCACAGTCTTCCCTTCCTCCAGCCTTGAAGTGCCTTTCCTTCCTTCCCTTCCCTTTATTTTAAGTTTATAAAAACTTAAAATAGTGTATAACTACTAAAATAATGTATAAATATTAAAATAAATAGAGCATCCCTATATTGCGGTTTTTCACTTATTGCGGGAGGTTCTGGAACGTAACCCCAGCAATAAGTGAGGGAACACTGTATTCTCTTTGTGCAGGAAAAATTGAAACCTGAGCTTATTGAGCAGCTACCTTGGAAGCTGAAGCTGTTTTCCCAATTTCTGGGGGACAGAAATTGGTTTGCAGAAAATAAGGTATGTGTGCTGCATATACTGTATATCAGGGGTGCTCATTAGTAGATCGGGTAGGTAGATCTGGTAGATCGGGTAGGGCGTCCTGGTAGATTGCAGGCAGGGCGGGAGGAAGGCTCAGTCACGCCCCACGGGCTCCCGACGCCGCCCAAATGCTGCCGGCCCTGGGTTATCTGAGGTCCTTTCCACACAGTTGAATAAAATCCCATGTTATCCCATGTTATCTGCTTTGAATCAGATTATATGGCAGTGTGGACTCAGAAAACCCAGTTCAAAGCAGATATTATATGTTTCACATTTTTGTAGTGGGTAGGTAGATCATTTTGACTTGGTTGTTTTATAAGTAGCTCGCATGCTGAAAAAGTGTGAGCACCCCTGCTGTATATACTCGAGCCAACCTGAATATAAGCTGAGGCACTTAATTTTGCCACAAAAACTGGGAAAACGTATTGACTTGAATATAAGCCGAGGGTGGGAAATGCAGCAGCTCCTGCTAAATTTCAAAATAAAAATAGATACCAATAAAATTACATTAATTGAGGCATCAGTAAGTTAATTTTTTTAATATTTCCATAAAACCGTAATTTAAGATAAGACTGTCCAACTCTGATTAAACCATCATTCTAACCTTCTTCAATGCAAATGTGCTTATGTATCCTTCCAATAATAATAGAGAGTAAAATGATAAATGTAACAAAAATAATAATAGAGTAAAATAATAAATGTAATAACAATAGAGTAAAATAATGTAAATGCAATAACAATAATAATAGAGTATAATAATAAATGTAATAACAATAGAGTAAAATAATGTAATTGCAATAACAATAATAATAGAGTAAAATAATAAATGTAATAACAATAATAAATCAAATAAAATAATAAATGTAATAATAATATCAGAGTAAAATAATAAATAACTTTGACTCGTATATAAGCCGAGGGGGGCTTTTTCAGCCTAAGAAAAGGGCTGAAAAACTTGGATTATACTCAAGTATATATGTTACATCATACAGAGACAAAGATTTTTGTCAAGTCTGTGGTTCAGTTTACAATGTCTTTCTTTTAAAAAAAATATCTTAGATCACCTATATAGATTTCCTTGCATATGACATTTTGGATATGCACCGGATATTTCAGCCCGACTGCTTGGACCATTTCGAAAATCTAAAGGACTTCCTGGATCGCTTTGAGGTGAATTTACTGCACTTATGTTTGAAATTACAAATGGAAGGGTTATTTGGATTTTAGTGTCAAAGGGAGTTTCGTGAAATTAGTGGCAACGGATCCTCATTCTAAATAAACTTTCCCATTTTTCCATCTCTCTTGATGTCACAAAGTTGGCAAACCAGGTTTTACTAACTTGTTCTGTTTCTTAGAGTGGTATGTCAGAAGTTATTCTGTATTGTGCAAAAAGATTTATTTTGGATAATAATTCTTGGCCTGTGTTGTGAACTGCCTTATTAGTACATTTAAAATACTCCAAGATGCTGTTGAATGCTTTCAACTTGGGATAAAAACTGGTTGGTGCAGTTGTGTCCCTGCTCCATCTCTTTAGAGACCAAGGCAGATAAATATTATAATATTTAAGACTCAAATGTTGCTTCGTGTTTCAGGAAATACTTCAGTTATGCTAGACTCATGGCTTTGATCATCCCGCCTGCCTTGCCTTCTTCTTTTCCTTTCATCATTTTTTTTCATACTCTCAAGGGATGCGAGTGTTTTAGGATCAGTCTTCTCTTCAGTTGACTTCATAAACTTCCCTCTATTTTTAGAGGATGGAGTGAAAGTGATGATTACTATATCTCCTTCTACTATTCGTAGCATATGGGTAGGTTAGTGTGGAAGATGTCACCTCCATGCTGTTAGATGTTGATATTCAAGATCTCACTGGTGGATACTGGTTGCAAGCATTGTCAACACTAAGGGTGTTGACACTGAAATCCTCCTCTTGCATGGCATAATTCCTATTCCTTGGTGTTAGTACTGATGCAGTAAGAAGTGGTTAATTTTCAGTTGCTTTGAGAGACTTCTAGCAATGTAATTCTAACCTCTGGGTAAGTATAAATAGACTTTGGCTAGGTATCACACAAAAGAAGATCTCAGCAAGAGAATACTAAGATCTTTTGTGTGTGCATACTATCTAGCCTTATATCTTCCTACCATTAAGATGCTAGAGCCTATCTACACTCACCCAGTTTTGAAGATCTCAGCAAGAGAATACATTGCTGTTGTTGATACTGGAATGATAACCCAGGCTTCCACTGTTGCCAACAGTTGTAAGCTATGCAATGCTATGAGGTCACTGTGTGCTAAATCCCACTTTAACAACCACCAACTACATAGAGTGAAGGAGGTCTGTTCAGCTGGTGATTGGGATGCAAGGCAGATAACTATTTCCAGTCCTCTCCTGCCAGTGAGTGAGACTGAGGCAATCCGAAGCAGGATCTCTGTTGCAGTTCCTTGTCCCAAGCTTGCTAATTGATGGGAAGAGGCTAGAAACATCCACCTCTTTGTGGACTAGAAACTGAACAGAACTCCTTCACTCAAAAGTTGCTGGTGGTCATTAAGGTGGACTTGTAGTTAGTTACACATTTGTAACTAAGCAGCCAATGTAGGATACCTGCAGATTTTAATTGAAAAGCTCTCTATTAGGCTGCATATACAAAAGCTTCCAGGTGCCAGAGGGGTTTGTTGCTCATTGAGAGAATCTATAGATCAGGCCTGGGCAAACTTTGGCCCTCCAGGTGTTTTGGACTCCAACTCCCACAATTCCTAACAGCCAGTAGGCTGTTAGGAATTGTGGGAGTTGGAGTCCAAAACACCTGGAGGGCCGAAGTTTGCCCAGGCCTGATCTATAGACAAGTTAGGCCCAGTCTACTTGGGGGACTACATTTCCTATCAGCCTGCACGGACCCTGAGATCATCAGGAGAGGCCCTTCTCTTGGTCCCACCACCGTCACAAGTACGATGAGAGAGCCTTCTAGGTGGTAGCCCCGCGGTTCTGGATCTCCCTCCCCAAAGAGATGCGTTTGGCCCCCTTGTTACTGGCCTTTCGCTCCCAGGTCAAAATCTTTCTTTGAAAGCAGGCCTTCCCCAACAACACTTAACAAGCAGGCTTTTTTGATCTGGCACAGCCAAAGACTTGGAGCTTCGAGATTTTTAACGTAATGTTTTAAGGATTACCTCAGTGACCTGAGGATTGTTAATGTTAATAATAATAAACTTTATTTATAAGCCACTTCCCTCTCCCCAAATGGGACTCGGGTTAGGGTTAGTGATAATTGTTAATGATAATTGTTGTTATTTATTATACTATTTTATATGGTTTATGTAATATGTTTATACAATGTGATTGTTTATTGTTTATTTGCTTGGGTTGGGGGGCTGATATTGTGTTTTTGTATTATGAAATTTCTGTAAAATTATTTGGTTGCCATTTTGAGTGCCACCCGTGGGAGAAAAGCAGGATATAAATAAATATTCAATCTGGTGTCCTCTAGGTATTGTTAGAGATCCATATTAAGGAACAGAAGCAGTGATTTAGAGAACTAAAGGACATTGAGCCCTTTATATGTTCTGGGATTTCACTTTATGGGCTCCCTGTTTTACTCTAGGATTCTTTGTGACTTCCAAAGTCCATAGACTAAAATGGGCTCTTTTACAAAAATGGCAAAATCAAAGGTTGTTTTAGAGGGTGGATCACACGTCGGACACTTCCCAAGTGTCTAGGACTGTGTGATGTATGCAGTAATGCGTGCAGATCCAAGTAGTTTGGCCTTTTGCAGCTAACAGATGGTAATTTTGTCAGCGCCAATTTTTTAAAGTTCAGGCCAAGGTCTTTAGGCACTGCACCCAGTATGCCGATCACCACTGGGACCACCTTTACTGGCTTGTGCCAGAGTTTTTGAAGTTCAATCTTTAAATCCTCGTATTGTGTCAGATTATGATGATTATTATTATATTACAGAATATGTGGATACAGAGAGCTGTCTTTATTATAGGAAGGCTTATCCATTCTAGGACGATAAATGCTAATGTAACATACCTAAGAAATGCTAATGTAACCTACCTTAGGATGCTAAAAGCAGAGAGAAGGAGAAAAGGCGGGGAAATATTGCTTAGATGATCATCTTCTATCACAGAGGGGTCAGGTTAGGTAGACAGGAAGGGAGGACACTTTGAATCAAATGTTTCAACTTTCAGTACCATAGTCCTTAAAAACTTTAAATGACTGCTTAATATCTAGACTGATTCTGATTACCTGGTTGGGCAGGGACATAGTCATGTGTTCTCTAGATCAGTGATTTTCAACCTTTTTTGAGCCGCGGCACATTTTTTACATTTACAAAATCCTGGGGCACACCAAAATGACACTCTAACACAGTAATACACATAGTTAATATGTTTTTAAATGTATTTGTACACTCATTTAGTGTGAAACTTGGGCCTGTTTCGATGAACACAACATAGATATCCTGGCAGGAATGGTGGAAAGACACACACGAAGCTCTTGCTCATCACCTGTCAGTCTCTCTCTGTTTTTAGTCAAGCTAGAGACTTGCTGTGCGACAGCCACCGTACCTCCGTGTGGAGCAATAACACTTTCTCTTCCGCTCCCATTTCCTCACACAAAGACGCAAATAAGCAACATTTCAAAGGTCGCGTCTTCACAAAGTTCACTATGCGCACACCATCCTCCAATACAGGAGCTAGATCTGCTGGTAAGGTCTTTGCCATGAGGGCCTCATGGTGCAAAAAACAGTGTGTAACAGTAACATCTGGGGTTTTTTCTTTGACCCTACTTACTGTCACTTGACGCGCAGCTGCAGCACTAACTTAGCTGTGTCTGAGCGAATCCAAGATGGCGTGACCATAGCACTCTCGCGTCACTTCTTAGGTGACGTGAGAGTGCTATGGTTCCATTTCTTAAAGGGACAGATGCGCCTTATAGTTTATATATGAATGAAGTTCAAAAATAATTTCCCACGGCACACCTGATGATCTCTCACGGCACACTAGTGTTCCGTGGCACACTGGTTGAAAATCACTGACCTAGATCAATCAAAAAGAAAAACCCTTATTTATTTATTTATTTATATACAAATTTAATACCCCGACCTTCTCACTTCCATGGAGGGACTCAGACCGGCTTACAGCAAAATTTAATGCTATACAAATTTTAAAACATCTTAAACAGCATATTAAAATACATAAAAAGCAGAAATATCACATTGCCATTAAAAACATATTCAACTCGGTCTGTAAGCGTGGTCACTCATTTCAGATTGTAATCAATCTCAGCTTATTCTGGGCAAGCCTCATTCCACATCCAAGTCTTCACTCGCCTCCTGAAGGACAACGGGGAGGGGGCAGATCTAACATCGCTTGGGAGGGATGTTAGTTGACTCTAATAAGTTGACTCTAATAAGGATCTTTCTGTTGGCTTTCTTTGCAGGCCTTGGATAAGATTTCTGCCTACATGAAATCTGACCGCTTTCTGAGAAGTCCCCTCTTTTTGAGAAATGCCACATGGGGCGACAAGAAAGAATAGAAGGGAACAGGGATCTTGGTGTCCTGACACTTGCAAATGTTGAACTATCGAGGAGCCTTGAATCCCACAAGCTGCCTTCATGCTTCAGAACATTGTTGCAGAGTAGCTGCAATATCCAAAATACATTCCGAGGAATGAGATAATAAAATCTGTTCAGTGGTTAAAGGTTGTTTGGCCTCTTGGTTTTCGGTCTGTAATTACATAATTCCCTTAGGTAATCTTTTTCTGCTCTCCCCAACTATAATGTTAGGATGCTCTAGCAAAGTTAACCTAAAGGTTAATTGCTAATACAAGAGTGAGAGGCTACCATATATACCAAGCATGAGCCAACTTGGGCCCTCCAGATATTTTGGACTTCAATTCCCACAATTCCTAACAGCCTCGGGCCCCTTCCTTTTCCACCTCAGCTTCTTATAGTGGGAGTTGAACTCCAAAACACCTGGCGTTCCCAAGGTGGCCCATGCCTGGTACATACTCATGTATGTAGAAGTCAAAAACAGGTTTTGGTGCCCAAATTATGGATTTTGAAATGACCCGTCGATAAATTGAGCATCAATCCATGGAGAGGGAAGAGTGCCAATGTCATAAAAATATCATTGCAGATTTGATAAATATGAATTTAATATGACGTGTGGGAATGAAGAAGGATGTAAGGATGCGTATAGCAGCATGGAGATTGGTCTGTAGGCTAGACGCGGGGGGTGGAAATGATCCCCCTTCAGGGCTTTTACCATAGAATTTATATGTAGATTGAATAAGGTGGGGGCCAGAATACATCCCTGCCTAACGCCTCTGTTGGTAGGAACTATTCCAGAGTAGTGGCCAGTCTGGGAACATCTTACTCTGAGTGAGGTGTTGTGGTATAGCCCTTGTATTAAGATTAAGAGTCTTCTGTCTATTGATGAGCACTCTAGTTTCTTCCATAGTTTGTCTCTCGGGATCAGATCAAACGCAGATTTGAAATCAATGAAAGCTGTGTATAATGCTCCTCTGTCCGGGGCAGAGTATTTTTCTGCTAGATGCTGTAGGATTAGACATTGATCCAGGGTAGAACGTCCTTCTCTGAACCCAGCTTGTTCATCCTCGAGAATGTTCTCTTGGTCTATCCAGTCCATCAGCTTTAGATGTAAGTGAGAGGCATAAAGTTTGCTAACAATGCTTAGCAAACTGATTGGTCTGTAGTTTGCTGGGTTGGAACGTTCTCCTTTTTTGTATATCGGGATAATTGTGGCTATTCCCCATTCTGTAGGGAATGTGGCTGTCTGGTCTATCCTGGTAAACAGACGTGCCAAGACTGGTATCCACCAGTCCTTGTTTGTCTTTAGAAGTTCTGCTGTTATATTGTCACAGCCAGGGGCCTTACCAGGCTTTAACCTATTAATTAAATTCTTGATCTCTGATTCATTTACCCGGGGCCAACTGGATGTTGAATCTATGTCCGGATTGCCCTTCCTCGTAGTAACCGTGCTGGACATATATACATTTTTAAAGTGTTCTTCCCATGAGTGTGCTGTAATGTGGCAGCCTACGCTGAGGGCACCATGTCTGATATCTCCTGCAACGATTTTCGAGAACAGAGCTGACTTATTGGACTTTGCAGCTGCAATTAATTTATCCCAGTCACTCTTCTGGGCTTGTGACTTCTTTTGTTTAATTACTGCTTTATATCTTGCTTTTATGGTAAACCAATCCTGAGGTATCTGACATAAGTTCTTGCTTCTGTATGTTTTATATATCTTCATCATGTCTTTTTTAATGGCTTTGCATTCACTGTCAAACCAAGGTTTATGTGTGTGTACTTTCCTATTCATATTATTGCAGTGCTTGGCAGTCAATAACTGTTGTAATTGTGCAATCACATTTTGGTAGAGTGGCATCACGTCATCTGGTTGGGTAGTTTGAAGTATTTGTGAGTGTATTTGAAGAAGAGCATCAGATTGCAGGGCGTTCTTAACTGCCATATCTAAATTGTGTGTCCATTTTGCTCTGATAGTCCTTGGTCCCTCTTGTGTTTCGCATGAGGGAGTTTGTTCCAAATAAGTATTTCTGTCACAGGTCTTTAGGTTGAGTGCTAAAGGTAGATGGTCACTGGTCAGCTGTTTGTCAACCCTAAAGTTTTCGATTAGATCCAGTCCTCTATACATGTAAGGATGTATGATGGAGTTAATTTTGGAAGCACCAGTAAAATATTAAGGCTTGCAAAGACTAACTACCTTCTAGCTGGACTGTGATTAAAACCTGCTAACGAAAACTGAAAAGTAAATTGTGATAAGAACTGGACAGTGATAAGATAAATGTTTACAATGTTAAGAAGGAAGTCAACACATGCCCTGTGTTTGTCAACACCAATCAAGAAAAGCCAACATCTGGCCAGGAAACTGAGATGGAGCCAGGATGGAAGACATCTATCATTAATTTACAACTTTGGGACTACATCAGTGGAATATCCCTATAAAAGACTCAGTCTAATAATGCTCAAATTGTGATCGACGTGAGGAGTCTGTTTCATCTGCCTCTCTGCTCCATGGGAAGTAGAAATGGTGTATTCGGAGAGTGTCGGATTGTATGCTATGGGAAAACATGATTCTGGACACTTTGGGGCTTCTTTCTCAAGGGAAGGGGAAGAAGTGTGCTTCTGGAGTCTTAGATTTTGTGCAGCGAGTCAGGTTCTGCTGTATGGAAAGCACAGATCTGGTCCTTGGCACTGTTCTTAAGGAAAGAAGTTTTGGCATTTCAGTGTTTTCAAATTATGGAACTGGCCTAATAGGTGCTTCTCCAAGGAGGGAGAAAATGATATGGTAATATTTGAATGCCTGAGGAGGAATGCATGTACATGTGGTGTGAATGTTGAGTGAAAATGCAATTCCCCATTGTTTGTTTGTTAACCAATGTAATTGTAAATCCAATGTAGTTGCATAGAATGTATATGTCTGTATGTCCAATGTCTTTCTTTGTCTAAATGTTTTTCTGTAATCTGATCTATCCTCTCACACTGGAAATTGCAATAATAAGAACCTATACTTTAAAGTTATTGAAAAGCCATTCATGACACCAAAGCCATCTCATGAGGCCAAGCCTCTATTGTTTATCCTATTCTCCCACCAGATGTTCAAAAATGCCAGCAAGTGGAGCAACAAGTAAGAAGGCACTAAGCATCTTGCTGGCTTGACATTTGCAGAAATTGAATCGGTGGAATTTAGTATCATTCTTTGATGAAGAACTCAAAGCTTGCATGGAATATTTTGTGCATTTTGGTTGGCCAATAAAGATACTGCTGTATTGTATCCATGAGAGATCTTGTATCATTCACCCTCCTTTCATACTTCAGAACTTTGTGACACAGTAACTGAAAACCCAAAATAAATAAATCTTCTGTACACATCACAAAAGTTAAATGTGTGTATGTGACAGAGGTGTCCACTTACACAGACAGCCTCCACAAACAGGCTATAGTTCCAAGTGCTGAGAAACCTCCAAAGGCACTCCCTCCACTGACATTGCAGGTTATAGCAAGTGCCATGAACATGTAGCTCAACCCCTGCCAATGTCCTTCCCAAAAACCACCCAAGGAATACTTTCATTTAGAGACCATTTCATTCTAGATGTTCTGTTTTTTTCTCCAGAATGGACATCCCAGGGTGCCTTTCTCCAAATTTGCATCACCCTGCCCACTGCCTCTCACGTAACCCTTTCCTACCCATTCCTATGGCACATAGCAAACAGGAATTGAACAGAAACTGAAGAGGTTTGGGAAGAATTCACCATGATCTAGAAGAGCTGTAGTTCACTTACATCCAGAGAGCACCGTGAACCCAACCAGTGATAGATCTGGACCACACTTGCCACGGATGCTGGGATTTGCAGTACCTTCACCCAATTCGCCTCACACAGCCCACTGCAACCCCCAAATGGAACTGGACCACACTTGGCACACAGTATGTTCCATGACCAAATTAACATACTGGAGATGTCTGGGGAAAATTGACCTTCATAGGAGTTATAGTTCACCTGTATCCAGATAAACTGACCTCTGCCAACAATGGACCAGGACAAAACTTGGCACAGAGAAGCCCCATGACCAACTGAACATACTGCAGGGATTTGGGAGAATGGACCTTGATGTTAGGAGTTGTAGTTCACTCTTATCTAGAAAGCACTGAACCCAGCCGATGTTGGATCTGCACCAAACTTAGCATATAGACCCAACATGCTCAACTGTGCATACAGCCACGGCATGGGGTTGAATGGCCTTGGATCTGGGAGTCATAGTTCATCCTTATCCAGAGAGCCCTGAAGCCAACTGACATCAGATTTGGATCTAACTTGGCATACAGACCCAACATGGCCAACTGTGCATACAGGTTTGGGGGTGAATGACCTTAGCTCTGGGAGCTATAGTTCACCTTTATCCAGAGAGCACTACATGCAGCTGATGTTGACTGGACCAAACCTGGCACACAGACCCAACATGGCCAATTCTGAACACTGGTGAGGTTTGGAGTGATTAGCCCACGATTTTGTGAATTGTAGTTTGCCCACATCCTTATGCATTTTCTCATAAGAACATTCATTTAAAAAACAACGGGAAAGACTGGATTTTTTCTAAGAAATAGAGCTACAAATTACCAAACAGATATCATCTGACACCCCAAACAGAGCCTTAAAAAAATGAGCCAACATAACATACTGACCCAAATGCACGGGAGTTGTATTTCATCCTGCATCCAGAGATATTACTAAATTTCCCAAAACAAACAATGCCTTTCTCAAGTAGCCAGGATCCCAAGCTAGTAGATAATAAAAGCTGCAAACTGAAAAATTATCTTAGCTTAGTTCTCTGGCTGACAACTGCACAGTCTCATTTCATAATTTTCATTATTTTCCCCACTTTAAAGTAGGGATCAACTGCTTCTCGCAAAGCTAAGCTAGCTGTAACTTGCCAATATAAAGGTGAGGGATAATGCGACCACCACATTCTGATGGACTACAACTCCCAACAGCCAAGTTATGAACAAGAAAGGTTCTGTAGATTTGTTCTTAAGTTGAATTTGTATGCAAGTGAGAACAGGTACATTTTTAAGAGTAACTCTAGCCATACACACACACACACACACACTTTGAATAGCGCAGGGAAGGATTAACACATCTGTGGTGTTTGTTTTGCTGCCTGTGCCCTGTCCTGAAGGTTTCACCTCACCTTCAGTCCCTGATAACTTTTCCAGGAGTGTATTTCCCTTTGGAGGAGTAGTTTCCTCTCACTTCCTGTTCATTCCATTGCTCTCTAAGTTGCCTCTACATTTTAGAATGAATGCAGGTGGGCACCACTTTAACTGCCATGGCTTAATGCTATGGGGACTTGCAGTTTTATAAAATCTAGCCTTTTCTGCCAACGTGTGGGCAACTCACCAAACTACAACTCCCAGGGATCCATAGCACTGATCCCTGGCAGTGAAAGTGTTGCCAAAGTGCATTGGTTCTACAGATTCCCCTTTTGATCACCTTTGCTTGCAGCTTCCTCCTCTGTGTATTGCAGTGCTGTGTTCAGATGTCATTTAGGACTCTAGAGGCGTAATTGTTCCCCATGCGACTCTTCAGACATTGGTCCTATTTTATGACCCCGGCAGCGGCAGGCAGCTATGCTACATAACACCGGGAGTATTTCCACGGGAGACGCGGAGCGTCAGAGGTGGGAGTGGAAAGGGCAGAAGTGAAAGTCCCGGGAATGGGGGCGGAGTCCGCCAAGTGCCCGTCCACCTCCGAGCCAGGCTTGCCCTCGACTCACCCCACTTTCTGGAGTGTTTCTCTTTCTGCCCTGGAGCCCAGGACCAGGAGAAGCCGATGGAAGGCCCCGCGGGGAAGATGAGCCTCACGCTGGGCTACTGGGATATCCGTGGGGTGAGTTAGGACCCTTTCAAAGCAGGAATAAAAACCCTCTGGGTTGCAACATGCAATGTTTGCTAAGTGCACTTGGGTGCATCTGCACCAGGCCTGGGCCAACTTGGGCCCTCCTTCCAGGTGTTTTGGACTCCAACTCCCACCATTCCTCACAGCCTCGGACCCCTTCCTGTTCTGCTTAAGCGGCTGAGGGGGGAAAGGAAAGGGCCTGGGGCTGTTAGGAATGGTGGGAGTGGGAGTCCAAAACACCTGGAAGGAGGGCCCAAGTTGGCCCAGGCCTGATCTACACTGTAGAATTAATGCAGTTGTGGTGGCTCAATGCTATGGAATCACAACACTATTTTAATATGCACTTATGAATGGGGTGGCAGTGGCAAATCTGGCAATGGCTGTGAAATGTAGCCAGAAAACTGGGGACAGTGACAACCGGCCCAGTTTACCTGTCCAAACGTATTCTCCCCTATGAACCGTCAAGAGTGCTAAGATCGTCTGGAGAGGCCCTGCTCTCGGTCCCACCACCTTCGCAGGCACGTCTGGTGGGGACGAGGGACAGGGCCTTTTCTGTGGTGGCCCCCCGGCTGTGGAATTCCCTCCCAAATGAAATTAGATCTGCCCCCTCCCTCCTGACTTTTAGGAAGCAGGTGAAAACGTGGCTGTGAAATGAGGCCTTCGCAGAATGAAGGAGGAAATCGCGAAGCGACTAAAGTCGCTAACCACTTGATACGGGCCGAATATATGGGTTAAGTTGGACTTGATTTTACTTTGGCGAAAGGCTTTTTAAATGTATTTATTGTATTGTGTTTTATTGTAAATTTTATTGTAAATTTATGATGCTTTTAGATTTTAAATGTTACACATTACATCTTTCGCCTTCCACTCATTCTTTCCCTTTGTCTTCTTGCAGCTTGCCCATGCAATCAGGCTGCTGCTAGAATATGCAGAAACACCATATGAAGACAAACGATATCATTTTGGAGAAGGTAAGGAGTTAGATAGTTGGAAGAAAAAAAGATATTGATGCTTGTATTACATGATTAATGAGAGATGGGAGGCTACCTTCACCTTGTATATACTTTCGCTTAATTATTGTACATACGTTTTGGTATGCACCTCAATAGTTCCGGGTCATCTACCAGTGTATGCTGGAGACTGGAATTCTTACAAAGAACACTCGAGTAGACAGCCTCCATCTAATCTGGACAGGCGTTTTTGTTTGAATGTAGTTTTGGAAATCCAGAATAACACAGGGTATCTTTTTTACAAACCACAGCAACATTTTTACATTCTGAGAGTCTCATGGAGTCTGTCCTCTAAAATGGAGTCTGAGCTCTGAGCAGTCTCAGATCTGATTATGTGGCCTAGAGCCCCTCCCACAACCTCAAGAAACATAGAGTAAAGGAAAGAAAGCTGCATACCAAGAAATACATACAAATAAGTAAGCAATATGATTATATATAAACAAATTACTACTGGAGGCTTGAAGAAGGTTGCTATTTCCAATATGCAGGCTCAGAATAAGATGGCATGCTAAACCTATTGGCGAACTTGTCTTTGTATTTTGTTTTAACTGGCCTTGTAACCCGTCAGTCATCTCTGTGAACCTCTTGTTCAAAGTTTCTACTCTAAGAGGGATGGCAACAGGTTTTCTGTTTGTGGATTAAGTTTTTAATGCCACCTGTAAAAGATAATACAAATTGAGTTGTGATGATTTAAACGTATTGATGCTAATTACTATAATATAAATATAAACACAATGCATTTAAATAGTTGAGGGGGCCTTGGAGGTGGCTTTTCCTAGGCTGTGGCACTCCAAAGGAACCTGAGTTGAACTGCTTCCAACAGACAAATATTCAGGTTTAGTTGCCAATTGAGCTGTGTTAATTAATTTCTAATTAACACAGCTATTTTTAATTGATGTTAATAAGCATGTCTTTAAAAATTATATGCTGTTTAATTGCTTTAAATTCACATATGCTTTATTATAATTTGTTTAATTGCTTTTGAGTATTCATTCACACATTAATTTATGATCTTGTTTATATCTGCTTTAAAAACTTCTTTACACCTGCTTTGAGTTCCGTTTTGGGAGAAGGGTGCAGCTGGCTGGGTGTCAGCTGCATTAAGATCGCTACTGACCGAAAGGTCATGAGTTCGAAGCCAGCCCAGGTCGGAGTGAGCTTCTGACCAATTTGTGTAGCTTGTTGTCGACCTTTGCAGCCCGAAAGACAGTTGCATCTGTCAAGTAGGAAATTTAGGTACCACTTTGTGGGGAGGCTAATTTAACTAATTTATGAGGCCATAAAAATCTCCAGCAAGCATGCGGGGAAGGAGGAAGTACTTCATCAGTGTCGCAGATGGACGGTGAAGTGACAGCTCTCCTGCTGGCCAGAAAAAGTTGGAATGTTAAATAGCCTCTGACTGTCTGTCTATATGTGTTGTGTCTCTATGGTATTGAATGTTTGCTATGTATATGTACATTGTAATCCGCCCTGAGTCCCCTGCAGGGTGAGAAGGGCGAAATATAAATGCTGTAAATAAATAAATCACTAACTCTCATTATAGTGAGGAAGAGTATGAGCAGAATAGGGGTCCCATTATCCAAAGCTGGACTTTGGGCGTTGGTAAATACAAAGAAGAGATAAAAAATATCTGTATATATCAAGGTGGGGGCACAGAAATTACAAGTCTCAGATAGATTATCAACAGATTTTGAACTTCTACCTGCCATAAAGCTGTAAAAGTTAACAGCCATAGCTTTTCTGCTACTATTATCTCTAAAGTTTATAGTCCAAACCATGCAGAGAACTCCAATTTCATAAACTATAAATAATCTCAATGCTGCAGAAGGTCTTTCATCAGTTGATCTAAGACTGGCATTGTTACATTCAGTTTAAAAGAAGGTGTGCTATTTGCAGGGTGAGGCAAGATCAAAAGAGACTTAAGATTTATAACACTGTGTTAAATCAACACAATGGTGATATAATGCATGTCGAGTATTCTGAGATGTTTACTTACAGCTAGTTATTCACTTACATTACAATAACCAGTAACAATTTTAGTATCACAGAGCAAAGAGTTGCACTTGTCATTTTTTTTTTAAAAAAAGCAAAATTGATTTAATGAATTGACATGGATCTCATCAGTTAAGTGTTTATAGCACTTAACTCCTGCAAAAATCCTCAAATGTCCCCTGTGGGTAGGAAAGCAATTACTCATATACATAGACACCACATTGCTACCACAATCATCTTAGCATCTTTTCTTCCTGCATTTTCTCTTTTTTTAAACACCGGTACAGTAATTGTGTTTAAGATCTACATTCCATTGTTATTGAATTTGTTGTGCTTATAGAAAATGTAGCATTTTCTGTCAGAAAGAAAAAAATAGCTACTTTTTGCATTTGTGATGGATACATGACACAAAGGAGGGATCTCCAAAAGATTTTCTTTGGTCGTTATGTAGTAGGAAATACAACAGAATGAATACATAACCACTTCCTCCAGGTAATGAGATGAGAACATTACCATTTCTAATATAACTTTTTTTATCATGTCAGAAGTGACTTGAGAAACTGCAAGTCGCTTTTGGTGTGAGAGAATTGGCCGTCTGCAGAGACATTGCTCAGGGGATGCCCAGATGTGTTATCATCCTGTGGGAAGCTTCTCTCCTGTCTCCACATGGGAAGCTGGAGCTGACAGATGGGAGCTCACCCCATCTTGCAGATTTGAACTGCCAAACTTCAGGTCAGCTGTTTAGCCAGCACAACCCATTGTGCCATCATGGCTCCATCTTATTATTACATGATTTCCCTAAACATCATATACATGTGTGACTGGACTCATTTGTTAAACATGCTGAAAGTTGAGAGTGAACCCCTTTCACACAAGGTGATAATTTAGAATTTCCCTGGACAGTTTACTTTTTGCCAGAGCAGAGGCTTGCTTTTAAATACAGAAAAGGGAGGACAGGTTCTGGACCTGACCCACCAATCCTGGAATAGATGCCCTAGTAATTCTCACTTACCAGGCTATTTTTGGTGAGCAGAGAAGCAACTATGGACAATGACGACATGAAAGGCAGTGACTGCAGGTTGGACAGTGTCCAGTTCAGAACTGTATTCTAGCAGTGAGATTATTCAGCAGCAATGATGGTGGTGTTTAAATATGAATTAAATTGAAGTTACATGTCAGCTTTCCTCATAGTTTCCTAATACCAATGTGAAAGCTGGTTGGTAACAGAGAACAAGTAAATATACAAGCATAGAGCCAAACATCATATCTGTCTCACCAACTGCCCCAATTTGGCAGGAACAGTCCTTATTTATCCTCTGTTAATTTCTCTTTTCCAGGGGCATTCAGAATTTCTCTATTTTTCCTTTGCTTTCTGCCCTCATCCTCAACTTTGTTTAAATACTGCAAACTGAGTTCAAAGTATCAAAGTTTTATGTATTCAGCAGGCAGGCATGTAGCCCCGGGGGCTTGAGGGGCTTCAGCCCCCCCCCCAAATTCTCAGGGTGGTCTGCGAGAATGCCTTACTGGTACATTATTTAAACTGTTATGTTTATTCATATCATGATCTGATCACCATGCTCATTATATCCCATATCCATGGGAGTATTGGGATGACGATACAAAAGGTTTGCTAGGGTAGACCCTCTAACTCCGACTCAGCCCCCACCCCCCAATCAAACTCATCCCCTCCCGAATCAAAATCCTGGCTACGGCCCTGTCAGCAGGGCAGAGAAGAGAAGGAGAAACTTTCCCTTTCTTTTTTTTTAAAAAAACAACTTTATTGAGTTTTACAACATACAGGTTTTTAAAAACAGATATACACAGTTAAAAGAAAAGAAAAGACATGCCATAGCCATCTTTTTAACGATGGCCATGGCTTAGAGGAATCTTTCCCTTCCTTGCATGCTCTGGCAAAAGAAATCTGCTGCCATCTCTTTCAGTTTGTGTGTTTTTCATTAATAATGTTTTTCATCTTGACAACATTTTGATGTTGCGCGGCCAAACATCTTCCAGTTTTCATTTGTGAAATGTTTGACATTATGGCATAATATTATTAAATTTATTGGAAACAAGTCTCATCATGCTCAACAGGTTTGCAACATAAGGAACTATACTACTGGAAACAGTAAAAAGAGTATTTCCAGACGTACAAAAGAGAACCATTTGCATGTTGTATTACACAGAGTGGAGCTGTCTTTCATCACTGGTGAAGCCGCTTCCCAGAACCCTGCTCAATATCCTGGGAAAAGGCAAGAAAATATGCCAATCTCCCTATTGGTTTGGAGGCAAACCTGGTGATTTAAGGACAAGTTGATTCTAGTCTGCTACTTGGCAACAAAGCTGTATTCCTTGCAATTGTCATCACGGACCTTCATCCACTCCCTCATTCTACATTCCTTTTCTTGGTACCTATCAGACTCAGACTTTGGAGGTGTGGGCTATGAGGGTTATGCCCAGGAGGAAACTACACAGTGGTTTGTACCCAGTTGGAACCCCAAATCTATCATTTCAAATATATACACCAGGTAGTCTGGGAGAGTTCGTTTCCGTAAGCCAGCAGACATGTCAATCAATGCATGGATCTGGATCGGTGGTTCTCAACCTGTGGGTCCCCAGATGTTTTGGCCTTCAATTCTGAGGAATCCTAATAGCTGGTAAACTGGCTGGGATTTCTGGGAGTTGTAAGCCAAAGCACCTGGGGATCCACAGGTTGAGAACCACTGATCTAGACCCAAGCAGGACCCAGTCTCTATTATTAATTAAATATGTTGTCCCCTTCTATCCAAACAAATATAGTTTGTCCCATTTCTGCTAAGTGTAGCTTCAATTGCTGCTGGACCTGCAAGCTATAGATACAATGGAGAAAATTATCCTGAGTGAGTACGTACAAGGACATGGCATTTACTGTTTGTATCTATATTTACAGCTCCTGATTTTGACAGACGTGAGTGGACTAGTGTAAAGGAGAAACTGGGCTTTGACTTCCCAAATGTATGTAGCAACCCTTAGTAATTACATACCAGTGTCTAACTTCCGTTTTTTGGGCAAGGTGATTGAGAAGGCAGTTGCCCTCCAACTCCAGGCAGTCTTGGATGACACTTACTTCCTTGACCCATTGCAAGCCAGCTTCAGAGCAGGATATGGAGTTGAGACTCCATCTTAACATTGACAGGGGGAGTGTGTCCCTGTTGGTGCTTCTAGACCTCTAAGCGGTTTTCGATACCATCAACCATGGTATCCTTCTGGAATGCCTGTTGGGGGGGGTGGGATTGGAGGCACTGTCTTGCAATGGTTTTGGTCATACTTATCGGTCAGTTTCCAAATGGTAGTGTTTGGGAATAGCTGCTCCTCTAAAAAGGAGCTGCTACATGGTATCCCACAAGGTGTCATTCTATCCCCAATGCATTTTAGTATTTACATGAAACCACTGGGAGAGATTATCCATGGGGTAGGATATTATCAGTATGCTGAGGATGCCCAAATGCATTTCTCCATGCCTTCAAAAGCAGCTACATCTAAGGATAGTGTGTCTCCTCTGAATGAATGCCTGGAGGAAATAATGGACTAGATGAGGAAAAACAAATTGAATCCAGACAAAACAGAGGTGCTTTCCATCAAGGGTCCGAATCTGAGGATGGAGGTGTGTTAACCAGTCCTAAATGGTGTTATACTCCCCCTGAAAGACTGTGTTCGCAGCTTGGGAGTGCTCCTGGATCCGTCTCTCCAAATATCACCCCAGGTAGGTGTGACGGTCAGGAGTGCTTACTATCACCTTTGACCGATATGCCAGCTGCGCCCCTTCCTAGATTTGGAGGACCTGAAAATGGTAGTACATGCACTGGTAGCCTCAATGTAGGACTTCTTCAATACACTCTACATTGGGCTACCTGTGTACCAAGTTTGTAAACTCCAGCTGGTTCAAAATATGGCAGCCAGATTGGTTATGGGGACATCTAGGAACGAGCATATTACACCTATTCTAAAATCACTCCACTGGCTGCCAATTAGTTTCCAGGCAAAGTGCAAGGTGTTGGGTTTGACCTTTAAAGCTCTATATGGTTTGGGTCCAGGTTACCTGCAGGATCACCTTCTCCTATACAATCTGCCCCACACACTTATATCCTCTGAGGGGCAGTTACTCCAACTAACCAAAACCTGACTGGCAACTACCACCCAGAGGACTTTTAAAAAAAATATTGGGAGCAGGTTTATTGGAATATTAAGAACAGTGAACAATCTTCCTTGCCTGTAACTTATTTCTATCTTGCTACAAATAAGATGTAGGATTCATACAGTCAGAAATTCGAAATTGAGGTCTTCCTGGCTAAGTGCATTGTTCTACGTATCACTTATGTATTTTTTGACATTCCCTTCAGGCGCCACATTTCAGCCATATATCTGCTGATTTCAGTGGTCCGACTTGGGAAGTGCACCCTGCTGTCATTGCAGTTGATGCTGATCAAAGGGTTGAAAAACCAGCCAATTTCCTGGCTTTCTGATTGTGGTTCCCTGTATTTCTTATTTGGTTCAAGGACCTTTTAATTGGCTACTCCACGACTGGAATGACCTGCCAGTAGAGCTCCAACAGCTCAATCAGCTGTCAGAATTTAAGATACAAGTGAAGACCCATCTCTTCTGGCAGGCCTACCCAGGCAGTTTTAATGCTGAATTTTAAACTTCCACTGACTGACTAAAGTTTGTTTTGTGTATTTTAATATGTATTTTATATTATAAAATATGTTTTTAACATACTGTATGTATTTTATGAAGTGTATTAAAATGATTATGTGTTTGTGTATGTTTTAGTAATACAGCAACCAGCCTCAAGTGAAAAGAGGTGGGCAAGAAATAAACATTATTATTATTATTATTAACAATGGCACGGAAGTGAAATCAGTGTGCTGCTACTGACTTACAGATGTATGGAAACTGCTATCAGAATCTGAAAAAGTTATTTTTTAAAAAAATATAGCTTATAGGATCTCCTGGGCAGCATTGTTACTGGCCATGAAGTCTGGGATTTTTGAGGAGTTATAATTCTGAAAGTTTTCTAAGTTTGGGTTATTAGCAGAAGTCCTCCAGTGATCTTGGAAAGAGACTCTTTTCTAATCCCTAGTCCATCAAGCAGCAGTCTTTCCTCAGACTGTTTATGCCCTGAAAATCTTCAGATTGCCTTTTTTGGTACTGATTAGCCTAAATACATTGTACATTGTTTAGTCACTTTAGTGTAAATGGTCAGGTGTGCAGATCATTTAAGAATTTCACTAGTATTGTCAATCTTCTTCTCTTTCCTTAGTTGCCATACCTAATTGACGGTGACAGAAAACTTACACAGAGCAATGCCATCCTGCGATACCTTGCTCGCAAGCACAAGATGTGTGAGTGTTTATGAAGCCAGTGATTGTTTGGGTCCTGGCTTAAAACCCAAAGACCAAATGGGTGATGGAAACATTTTGATTGCCTCCATGCCTTGCTACAGGTGGGGAGACGGAAGAAGAAATAATCCGGATGGATATACTTGAATACCAGGTTGTGGATTTTGCAACAGATCTTGCAACAGTGTGTTACAGCCCAGATTTTGTGAGTTTGTGTTTGGGGAAGATTGGGAATTCAGAAGATAATTTAAGTGTGGGAGGATAAAGTCAGTGCGTCAGAAGAAAGGAGGAAAAGGAGCAATGTGAAACTTTTTGAACTTTCCAAAGAGCTCATCTTAAAATGAACCTGTTTCTGATAACATCCTCTTTTTGCAGGAAAAATTGAAGCCCGAGTACATTAGACAGCTACCTGGGAAGCTGAAGCGGTTTTCCCAGTTTCTGGGGGACAGAAAATGGTTTCTGGGAAATAAGGTTAGGTATAATACATACAGAGGTCAAGATTTAACTCAAATCTGTGATTCACTTTACAATGTCTTCCTTTTTTACTTTTTAAAATTTCTTAGATCACCTATGTAGATTTCCTTGCATATGACATTTTGGATCTGCACCAGATGTTTCAGCCAAAGTGCTTGGATCAGTTCAAAAATTTAAAAGATTTCCTGGATCGCTTTGAGGTGAAATTTTCTATGGCTTATGATTGAAATTCCAAAGTAAAGGGTTGTTCTGGTATTAGTGTCAAAGGGATTAGTGGCCAAGGACCTGCTGAATAATTTCTTTTCACAATTTTCCATCTTTTTATTAGATATTATAATACCCATTTTGCAAGCAGCATGTTCTCTCAGGGTTGCTGTGAGTTTTCAGGGTTGTATGGCCATGTTGTAGAAGCATTCTCTCCTGATGTTTCACTCACATCTATGGCAGGTATCCTCAAAGGTTGTGAAGGCTAGGTTGGACTAGGTTGGAAATTAGGCAAGTGGGGTTTATATATCTGTGGAATGTCCAGGGTGGGAGAAAGAACTCTGTTCTGTTTGAGGCAAGTGTGCATGTTGCTGTTGGCTACTTTGATTAGCATTGAATGGCCTCAAGATGCTAATCAAGGTGGCCAACTGCAACATTCACACTTGCCTCAAGCAGGCAAGAGTTCTTTCTCCCACCCTGGACATTCCACAGATATATAAACCCCACTTGCCTAGTTTCCAACAGACCTCACAACCTCTGATAATGCCTGTCATAGATGTGGGTGAAATGTCAGGAGAGAATGCTTCTGGAACATGGCCATACAGCCTGGAAAACTCACAGCAACCCAGTGATTCTGGCCATGAAAACCTTCAGCAACATGTGTTCTCTCATTTAGTCATTTTTCATGGTGTGTGGTGTCAGTGGTTGCTCTGTGCTGAGTTTAAAGCCTGGTTTGGAACAATGATTCCAGGTTTGCCTCATTTGGAAGCAAGATTGAAGATCTTTTGATAGAAATAGCAGGGCATGCTTTCAACTTAGGCTAAACCTGGTAAAGGCACATGGAAGCCTATGTCCCCTCTTTAGAGGCCAATACAGTTAAATATTGTCTTTCTTTAACCTCAGATGTTGCTCCATGTTCCAGGAGGTATTAATAAGTGACAGGTGGCATTCTGTATTGTAACTACGGAAACTTGTGATAACTAATATTATTACAATACTAAGCATTCTTCTGCTGGCTTTCTCTGCAGGCATTGGAGAAGATTTCTGCCTACATGAAGTCAAGCCGTTTCCTGAGAACTCCTCTTTATGGCAGAAATGCCACATGGGGTAATACGAATGAATACATCCCGGCTTGACATTGGCAATTCTGTATCAGTAGGGAGCCTTGAAACACCACCTCGCTTCATGCTTCAGAACATTGTTGCACAGTATTTCCAATGCCCCAAACACATTCCAAGAAACTAAATAATAATAAAAGCTGTTTGGTGTTAAAAATGATCTTGGTTTCCTCTTCTTTTTGCCTGTAATCACACAACCCTTTGGGTAATCTTCCTCTGCTTCTCACCCCCTCGTTTTAAAGTTGGGATCAAATGCCTCTAGCAAAGCTAAACTAGGTATTACCTTCTAATACTGAGGGAATACGTGGCCCACCAAATGCCAATATAGCTAGGGGATATAGCTAGGGGATACAGTGCTTAGAGCTGCAGTTCAAGAACATCTGTATGGCCACATGATTCCCACCCTTTTCAAATGAGAACTGAAATGTTTCTATGATGAGAAGGCCAGAAATCCCAAGACTCTGTGAAGAAGCACACACATATATCCTACAGGGCAGTTTGTTCAACCAAGGGAAAGCAGGGATAGGCAATATCACACTTTCCAGATATTATGGACTATAATTGCCTAGTCCCTGAGCATTGATCTTGTACAGTTTGTGTGGCTGGAAAACACTAAATACTTTCTATTCCCTATAGATGAGGACTCTGTTATCAGTGAAAATATTTCCTTCAAATTGTTTAGTTCTATAATATGCCAGCGGATAGTCTCTTAAGGGAGACATGAAATTAAAGAAGGTATACTGCAGCGTGTGAATGCAGTATCCCCTTTCTAGTACTTTCTAGGGATCTATAAATACAATCTATAAATACTCACCCATTAAGCCAACTTTTAAAAAGAAGCCAATGGTTCATAAATGATACGTTATGTGTTACTAGTTTTCATTGTACAGTTATATAAACTCTTGTGCCATAACAATGACATGTGTGTGTTTGTGTGTGTCTTAGTTTCTGCTTTGCATTGCTGAGAGAATATGATACTCCCATAACCAAATGATAATTTTATGCAGAACAGACTCTTTGCATAACATGGCATGTGTGTGTTTGTCTGTGTAAAAAAATTGCTTGCATTGATATAATAGTGCCCCTAACCAAGATAATTTTATAGTTATAATATCTGGGTAGACCAGTTGTGCTAAAAGGCAAAAAAATTCATCATTGTGCTCTTCAGCTGAATTTGATTCTTAGGAATTGTATCACCTCTGTATTGTACACACAGCTTTTGAAGATGCCTAAGGGGATCCCCAACTCATTGCTTGGGGGGGGGGAGCAAACATTGAGAATTGCGCCTCTAGAAACCTGCAGAGGGCACCACTCTCCTTATTAAATGGTATTTGGGGCACCTATATTTTATAGAGGCCCCAAGAGTATTTTTGAAACACTTCAAGTGACATTCTCATTACTTCTAATCTCCTAAAAATGTGGAAAGGCTGAGACCCCCAGAAGCTTGGGGATGAATGAAAAGGTTATCCACCTTAAAGACTTCAGACCTAGTTATATTTGTCCTGTGGGATTGCAATGTGTGTGAATAGCTGCATGTTTCCTCCTGTAGACAGGATATAGGATAAATACCTGCTGTCTCCTGATATCTGTATGCAACAGCTAATTGACAAGAAAAGGAAAGCATTCCAAACATGGCAGAGAGACATCAACTGTGCTGCTAAGAAAAAGATCTATGCCAGTGCAAAAGTTGAGGTCCAAAGAAGGACAAGAGAACTCAAGAACATCTGGTGGACAAAGAAGGCTGAAGAAATCCAACACCTGGCAGATACCCATGATGTAATGACGCTCCAACTTCGGTAAGGATCACGCGTAGATAGAAGCACGGTCCAACACGATTTTATTGCAGGTACAACACTTGTAAAGCTAAAGCACCGTCCCGCCACCCAAACACACCTTTTATACCTGAACTCCCCTCCCCTTGCCCATGCAATGTCCAGGCAGGGTTGCACCATATCCGGGTGATTCAGCAATTCTCATAGTCCAAAGGGATGTGACCTCATCAGTCTCTGAGTCAGCATTAATAGTTCATTGTCCAATGTCCAAGTCCAGAGGAGGTTACCTCACTTCCCCTGGAGGCACCTGGAAGTTACATCACTCCCAGATTGACTCAGCATAGTCCTTGGATAACTAGAGCAAAGGTCCCCAGAGAACTGGGACAAAGGTCAGCTACCTCATGGCAGGCTGGAAACCTGAACTTCTTCCAAGCTCAGATTTCCCAGATCTGACACATGATGCTCAGGGATTTTTCAAAGCCACAAAGGTCATCTATAGACCAAGAAACTATGGCATACAGCCTCTACGCTCATCAGATGAAACCAAACTTCTGAAGGACAAAAAAATCAATTGCACTATGTTGGAAAGAACACTACCAAAGCCTTCTGAATCGCAGCTCCAATGTGGCCGAAGAGGTTCTCTCACAAATCCCACAACAACAAACCAGGGATGAGCTTGCAGCACTGCCTAGTTTGGAAGAAGTCAGCAATGCCATCAGCCAACAAAAAATAGCAAAGCCAGTGGACCCGATCAGATCCCTGCTGAAATCTTTAAAGAGGGAGGACCTGAGCTGACACAACAACTCCACCAGTTCATTGAAAAAGTGTGGGTGACCGAGAAAATCCCAGCTGATTTCAAGGATGCCACCATCATCACCCTCTTCAAAAAAAGGGAAAGAACAGACTGCAAAAACTATCGAGGTACCTCCCTTCTAACCTCCGCTGGGAAAATCCTTACAAGAAACCTTGCAAACCACCTTCTACCCCTCTCAAGACACCCTCGCAGAATCCCAGAACGGCTTCCGCCCTTCCAGAGGAACAGTGGACATGATCTTCACTGCACGACAGCTCCAAGAAAAATGCAGGGAACAAAATCAACCACTGTACATAGAATTCATTGACCTTGCAAAGGCATTCGACACAGTGAATCGCAGTGCTCTCTGGACCATCCTCCAAAAAATCGGGTGCCCTAACAAATTTGTGAACATCCTGCAGCTCCTCCATGATGATATGATGGCAATGGTCTTGGACGGTAACGGCTCCAAAAGTGACCCATTTAAGGTGGAATTAGGTGTCAAACAGATATGTGTTATTGCCCCAACTTTATTTTCCAACTTCCTCGCTATGATACTTCACTTTGTTGATGGGCAGCGTCCCACCAGAGTGGAAATCATCTATTGGACAGATGGCAAGCTATTTAACCTCAGCAGACTGAAAGCCAAAACCAAGGTTACAACAACATCTATTATAGAATTCTAGTATGCTGATGACAATGTCACCTATGCACATTCAGAAGAAGACCTACAACCCACTCTAAATACCTTTGCAGAAGCATACGAGGAGCTGTGCCTGTCTTTGAACACCAAGAAAACCAAAGTGCTCTTCCAGCAGTCACCAGCCAATTCCTCTCCAGTGCTAGAAATACAGCTTAATGGTGTAACATTAGAAAATGTTGACCACATCCGCTACCTTGGCAGTCACCTCTCCACAAAAGTAAACACTGACACTGAAATTCAACACCGCCTGAGCTCTGCGAGTGCAGCATTTTTCTGAATGAAGCAGAGAGTGTTTGAGGACCGGGACATCCGTAGGAATACCAAGATGCTTGTTTATAAAGCTATTGTTCTCCCAACCCTGCTATACGCCTGCGAGACATAGACTGTCTACAGATTTCACATGCAACTTCTGGAACAATTCCATCAGTGCTGCCTCCGAAAAATCCTGCAAATCTCTTGGAAAGACAAGCAGAAAAAGGTCAGCATGCTGGAAGAAGCAAAGACCACCAGCATTGAAGCGGTAGTCCTCCGCCATCAACTCTGCTGGACTGGCCATGTTGTCCGGATGCCTAATCAGCATCTCCCAAAGCAGTTACTCTATTCTGAACTCAAGAACAGAAAACTGAATGTTGGAGGACAGGAAAAGAGATTTAAAGATGGGCTCAAAGCCAATCTTAAAAACTGGCATAGACACTGAGAACTGGGAAGCCCTGGCACTTGAGCGCTCCAGTTGGAGGTCAGCTGTGACCAGCAGTGCTGTAGAATTTGAAGAGGCACCAATGGAGGGCAAAAGAGAAACGTGCCAAGAGGAAGGCACATCAAGCCAACCCCAACCGGGACCGCCTTCCACCTGGAAACCGATGCCCTCACTACGGGAGAAGATGCAGATCAAGAATAGGGCTCCACAATCACCTATGTACCCACTGCCAGTGCAACGAACCTGGAAGACCATCATCCTTGGAGAACGAGGGATCGCCTAAGTAAGTAATCTGTATGCAGTGCTGGATTTGAACACTGATTGTTGATAATGGGAACTATAGAGGTGTTAGTACTTAATTATGAATCTATTTTGCTTCCAGTGAGATCTCTTAAGAGGTTGATCATATTTGATTATACTAGTACTTATTTACAATTATACGGACCAAGCAGTGGTGACGATTCTCATTTTAATGCCCAACAATTAGTGATCTCTTTTTCAGCTTTCTACCAATAAATAAAGATGCTGCCAGAGTTCTATTTACCTTCTGCTGCCTAAGACATTAATTACACTATAATTAATACATGCATTTTAACACCAATGTAGCAGCTATGGATCAATGATATAGTACCTCAGAGTTTGCAGTTTGATGAGACACCAACAAAGAAGGCTAAAGAACATGTAAAACAACAACTCCCAGGATTCCATAGCATTGACCTATGGCAGTTAAAGTAGTGTCAAAGTGCATTAATTCTACAGTGTAGAGGCATCCCGAGACATATTCTGCTGCAAACTACAACGCCCATTTGTAGCACCCACATTGCTTAGTCAACCTTCAGGTTTTATTGGACATCAGTTCCCATCTTTCTCATTGGCCCTTCAACCTAAGACCCATGAACGCTGCAGTACAACAGTTGTAGGGCCCTCTTTTCCCCTTCTCTGTATTAGGACAACGATGCAGGACTTTAGCACTCCAAATCTTATGAAATACAGACTTTTGCCACTCTCAATGCTGGGCAGCTGCAATGCGGGCTAACTGGAAGACCAAAGTTCATTCACTTCTGTCTTAACAAATAATTAACAACCCTCCCAAATGGGACAGAAATCTGGCCAGGAAGAATTAAACAGTATTCCTCCCATGGCAGTAAAAAATAAAACAATGTTTCTTTGCATTTTGTTAACATGGCCTCTTTATGTGCTTGTGAAGGTTCACTTAAAAGAAATGAATGTTATAACACTCAAAACTACTTTCAATAGAAATTTCCATGGGTTGGGTGAGTAGCAGGGTTAGGTTTTTTTTTTTTTGCAGTAAAAACAAGAGTTTTGTTAGACTTTAAAATATGAACCAGTTTTGTGATGTATTTTTAAGGAACTAATGCACACCATTGTAACAAGATAACAGCAATAGGTACATCTGCACTGCAGAATGAATTCAGTTTTACACAATTTAACCTTGGGATCCTGGTATTCGTAGCCTGGTAAGGGCCTTAGAGTTATCTACTACATTGGTTGCAATCTTTCCAAAGTTTGCAATCTTTCCAAAAGTCATCAATTATTTTTCCCCTCAGCAAGATAATTAACACCTCCTTTTCTACCATCTCAAATATTTTATCTATTCAGTCTTCCATTGAATCTCCACATTTTCCACATTTGTGCATCAAGGGACCATAGTGCTGTATAATAAAATATTTTCATGTTGACGTTTTGATTGATTGTTAAATATTTCTAGGAAAGAATGTGGAACCATTTTTTTCTGAAAGCAGAAAGTGTTGCTTTCTTCAGAGATTAAACACCTTAACATTACAAACACATCTTAACCCACAGATGGCAGAGGTAAAGGTAAAGGTTTTCCCCTAACATTAAGCCTAGTTGTGTCTGACTCTGGGGGTTGGTGCTCATCTCCATTTCTAAGCCAAAGAGCCAGCGTAGTCCATAGACACCTCCAAGGTCATCTGGCCGGCATGACTGTATGGAGCGCCGTTGTCATGTCAGAACTGTTATCTTAACTGCCTTGACAGTTTATGTGCAATGGGATAATTGCCTGTTCTGTATTCCATTTCCCTCTCTGATCACCTTCATTGCTATGTAATTTATGCCTGAGATTTGAATACTGTACTCCATCAGTGTATCTGAGGAAGTGGATTGTAATCTACAAAAACTAAAACCAATAAATCAAGAGGTTTTCAAATTGTATGTTGTGGCACATTAGTGTTTTGACTACAATGTGTAGGTAATTTCCACATACCTAATAAGAAACCTCTGTGTCTGTGTGAAATAAGGAATAAATCATATATATTAAAAAATATGAATTAAAGGTTTTCGTGAGCTATGTTGTGTCCCCATGCATTTCATTAATAAAGTTTATATATGTGTTTTTATCCTTTATAAGGATAAGAACAAATCCTAACTGCACTTCATGCAGTCATGCAAAGGAGAAAGAAAGGAGCACTGGTAAGTTCCTGGGGTAAATTTGTTGTTTAGATTCTAGTATTGTTTTAGCTGCTAGTAGGTCTTTGTTAGCAGCCCGTGCGCCAATCGGCGCGCGATACAGCATAAACTTGTAACAAGTTGGAAAATAAATATCCAAAGACTTGTAAAAAAAATTAAACTAAGTAAATTAAGACCACAACAAACAGTTAATCTACAAAAAAAACATATTAATAAGAAATGGAGGTAGTCAGCCAGCAGTGGGAGGGGGGTTCCCAGTGTTTTGCATCGAGTGTCACATGTATGACTATCTGCCTGCCGGGCAGAAGTCTTGGGTGTGCGTTCGCTGCAGTGAGCTCCTGGCTCTCAGGGAACGTGTTTCTTCCCTTGAAGCCAAGGTAGCAGACCTGGAGAATAAGATCTCCAGAGATGCAATAGGAGCATCCCACTCCGTGCCGAGCAGCCCTCCAGCTGCCTTGGAAAATGGGGGTCTTGGGCAGGGAGAACATCAGTCTGAGGAAGAGGGACCGGCTCCCTTAGTTGGGACCCCTTCCTCAGAGGCTGTGCCCATATCTTCGTGCACCGAAGATACTTCTCGACGGTGGAAGGAGGTGGGCTTCGTGTAGTGGGTGATTCAATTGTCCGGAACATAGAAAGCGGGGTTAGTGATGGACGAGATGACCGCATGGTAAATTGCCTGCCGGGTGCAAAGGTCGCGGACATCACGAGGCATCTAGATAGGCTGGTAGATAGTGCTGGGGTGGAGCCAGTAGTCGTGGTACACGTTGGTACCAATGACATTGGGAAGGCTAAGCGGATGGTCCTGGATGCCAAATTCAGGTTGCTAGGTAGAAGATTAAGGTCCAGGACCTCAAAGGTAGCATTCTCGGAAATGCTACCTGTTCCACGCGCAGGGACAGCCAGACAGGCAGAGCTCAGGAGCTTCAATGCGTGGATGAGGCAGTGGTGTCGAGAGGAAGGGTTTAGATTTGTTAGGAACTGGGGAACATTTTCAGGAAAGCCAGACCTGTACAAAAGGGATGGGTTACACTTGAACGAAAATGGAACCAGACTGCTGGCGATTAATATTAAAAAGATTTCAGAGCAGCTTTTAAACTGATTCCTAGGGGAAAGTCGACAGGAGCTGGGCAGCTTCCGGTTCGAGAGGGTGAAATGCCAAGTATGGAGGACGAAATCTACACACAAATGGCTGAGTCAACAGAAAAGATAGATAGTAGTAGTCGAGAGGTAGGACATGGTAGGCCTTCTACAAATCCTCACAAACAGCCAAAGTTGAAAGTACACCAGAGAAATAAATATAAATGTCTGTACGCAAATGCTAGAAGCCTTCGAACAAAAATAGGGGAGTTGGAATATTTGGCAAAAGAAAAAAAATATTGATATTATTGGCATAACAGAAACCTGGTGGACGGAGGAAAACAAATGGGACACAAAGATTCCAGGTTATAAACTGTACAGGAAAGACAGGAGAGGGAAAAATGGTGGCGGTGTGGCCTTGTACATAAATGAAGAGCTAGAATCTCATGAATTAGAACTTCAAGAAATTTCAAACTCACCTACAGAAACATTGTGGATAAAAGTCCCAGGACAAAAAACTAATCTAGCACTTGGGATCTGCTATCGCCCTCCCAACCAAACTCCAGAGGCAGACTGCTATCTGGAAAATGAAGTTAAACAGGCCTCAAAAAGAAATACATTAGTCATAATGGGGGACTTCAACTATCCCCAAATAGATTGGCCAAATTCTTGTTCTACGCATGAAAGAGAGACAAGGTTCCTCGACGTGCTAGCTGATTATTCCCTTGAGCAGATGGTCATGGAACCAACCAGGGGAAAGGGGATCCTGGACTTGGTGCTAACTAATGAACAAGATCTCGTTCAAGATGTCCTTGTAACTGAGCCCATAGGTACCAGTGACCATAACACAATAACCTTCAACTTAAGTTTGATAGCAAACTGTCAGTGAAAACTAACACGGAGACATTAAACTTTCACAAAGGGAATTTCACCAAAACGAGAAAAATTGTAAAGAGCAAACTAAAAGGAGCAGTAAAAAAATCAAATCCCTCCAAAAGGCTTGGAAACTGTTTAAAAATACCTTAAAACAGGCCGAACTAAAATGCATTCCAATAAAAAGAAAGAGGCATGGAAAGTCCAAAAGGACACCAGTATGGCTTACAAATGAAGTAAGAGATGTGATTGGAAAGAAGAAAAACTCATTTAAGAAATGGAAGGCTCTTCCTACCGAGGAGAACAGAAAGGAACACAAGCTCTGGCAATCTAAATGCAGAGCAACAGTCAGGAAAGCCAAGAGAGATTTTGAGGCACATATAGCAAAGAATATTAAAAAAATAACAAAAACTTCTTTAAGTACATCAGAAGCAGGAACCCAACTAGAAAAGCAGTTGGGCCACTCGACGACAATGGTCAGAAAGGGAAAATCAGTGAAGACAAGGAGATTGCTGAACGGCTAAATGACTTCTTTGCCTCCGTTTTCACACAGGAGGACAGACAACATATGCCTGCAGCTGAGTCAGTTTTTTCAGGGAGGGAATTAAAAGAATTAAAACAGATAGAGATAAACAAGGAGGATGTTCTCACATGCCTTACTAAACTAAATGTCAACAAATCACCAGGGCCAGATGGCATCCACCCCAGAGTTCTTAAGGAACTCAAGTGTGAAATTGCTGAACTTCTAGCTAAGATATATAACCTTTCTCTAAGATCAGGCACTGTACCCGAGGACTGGAGGGAGGCAAATGTAACACTGATCGTCAAGAAAGGTTCCAGAGGTGATCCAGGAAATTATAGACCAGTCAGTCTAACCTCAGTTCCAGGCAAAGTGATGGAAACCATTATTAAAGAAAATATTACTAGGCACATAGAAGAACAGGCATTGCTGAAAGAAAATCAACATGGTTTCTGCAAAGGCAAATCATGTCTTACTAACTTGTTAGAATTCTTTGAGGGTGTAAATAAACACATAGATAAAGGGGACCCAATTGATATTGTTTACCTTGACTTTCAAAAGGCTTTTGACAAAGTCCCTCACCAAAGGCTCCTAAATAAGCTCTTCAGCCATGGAATCAGAGGACAGGTCTTGTCCTGGATTGGAACCTGGCTAAACTGTAGGAAACAAAGGGTGGTAATAAACGGACATTTCTCTGGGTGGAAAGAGGTGAGAAGTGGCGTACCCCAAGGTTCAGTTTTGGGTCCGTTACTTTTTAATTTATTCATTAATGATCTGGATGTAGGAGTGAATTCTGAGGTAGCAAAGTTTGCAGACGACACTAAATTGTTCAGGGTAGTTAAAAATGAAAATGACTGTAAAGAGCTCCAGAAAGATCTCTCGAAATTGAGTGAATGGGCAACAAAGTGGCAAATGCATTTTAACCTAAACAAGTGTAAAGTCATGCACATCGGGGCAAAGAACCCCAACTATACCTACCAATTGATGGGGTCAAAGCTTTCCGAGACAAACCAGGAAAGGGATCTTGGGGTTTGGTGGTCAGCAAATGTTGTATTACCTCTCTACAAATCTATGGTAAGGCCACATTTGGAGTACTGTGTACAATTCTGGTCTCCGCACCTTAAGAAGGATATAACGGAACTGGAAAAGGTACAGAAAAGGGCAACAAGAATGATCCAAGGGATGGAACGGCTCCCTTATGAAACCAGGTTGCAACGCTTTGGTCTTTTCAGCCTTGAAAGACGGCGTCTAAGAGGTGACTTGATCGAAGTGTATAAAATCATGCATGGGATAGAAAAGGTGAATAAAGAAAATTATTTTCTTTGTCACAAAACACTAGGACTAGAGGGCACTCCTGAAGCTCCAAGGTAGGAAAATTAGGACTAATAAAGGGAAATATTTCTTCACCCAGAGGGTCATTGGGTTATGGAATTTACTTCCAGAAGAGGTTGTGACAGCTGTCAGCCTGAACAACTTCAAGGCAGGATTAGACAGATTCATGGATACCAAGTGTATCGGTAGTTACTGAAAAGGACATTCAAGTGCCACCTCGGAGTTGGTTGAGGTAGGCAGGATATCCCTGGGTACTGGTTGTGGGGGGTCGGGAGCAGGTTAGGGTTTTGCCCTCCCTTCTGCTCGAGATCCCCGTGTACAGCTGGGGGCCACTGTGTGATACAGAATGCTGGACTAGATGGGCTGAGGTCCAATTCAGCATGGTTCTTCTTATGTTCTTACGTTCTTATGCCTGCCACATGACCTAGGATTTGTCTACGGACAATGCCGGCTCTTTGGCTTGGAAATGGAGATAAGTACCACCCCCACCCCTCGAGCCGGACACAACTAGACTTAATGTTACCTTTACCTTTTATCCTTTATAAGGGATTGAATCAACCTTTGGTTTGCTAGTAAAACTGAATGAATGTGTTGTGAAATGATGCATGTCTAAAAAGTGTGTCACCATCATGAAATGTTTGAGAAGCTCTATAATAAGTCATATTATAGAGACATGGCTGGATTTGTTTGTACCAGCCTACAAGCATATTAAGATTGAATGTTCATCGCATAAGCTTTCATAGACTCAGGGTGCATCTACACTGCAGAACTAATGCAGTTTGACCACACTTCAACTGTAGTGTGTTTGGAAACTCCCCTGCCCCCCTTTATGGGTCCAAGAAAAATTATTTATTTTAAAAATGACCCTGGCTCAAATTACTTTTAGGGGCCCAGGAAGTCCGAAAACATATCTCTATGTCTTCTAGTATTGTATCAAATCATAAAGCTGGTCGAGTGCAAAGAATTTCAAGAATCTCCTATAAGACTGTACTGTTGCCAAGGTTCTCCCTTCTACAGTTATTAAAACCAATGGACCCTGTCACCCTCGATTTTCTGGCCCTTCTCTCCCTGTATGAATCTGGAGCTCTAAAACTCAGTTGCTTACAATTTAGGGAACTGTAAACTGTAGACAAGGCTTCCATAATACAACTATAAAAGAAGGAAATCAAGAAGGAAGTAACAGCCTCTTGATGGTTCTTCCACATTTGCTTTGCTTGGGGTTGTTTGCCATGTGTGCTTCAAGATAATATTATGTCCTTCTCAAAGCATACACACTCTTAACTATTTACAATTCTGAGAAGCAGGGAGGGTGTCATATTTCCTCCAAAATTATAAACATCCTTTAAAAGGAATTAAGCCCCCTTCCACACAGCTGTATAAAATCCCACATTATCTGCTTTGAACTGGGTTATATGACAGTGTGGTCTCAGATAACCCAAGTCAAAGCAGATATTGTGGATTTTCTGCCTTGATATTCTGGGTTATATGGCTGTGTGGAATGGCTCTAAGACTCTAGTAGCAAAAATTTGCAAAACGGTAAGAGAAACTGGGGTCCCTTCCACACAGCCCTATATCCCAAAATATTAAGGCAAAAATTCCCACAGTATCTGCTTTGAACTGGGTTGTCTGAGTCCACACTGTCATATATTCTGCTTCAAAGCAGATACTGTGGGATTTTCTGCCTTGATATTTTTGGATATATGGCCGTGTGGAAGGACTCTGGAAGTGAGATTTGCAGCTTTATGCGTATACAGTGTAAGCAGGGGCGGATCTTAGTGGAGGCAAAGTAAGCAGCCGCCTCAGGGTGCCACGTGGCCAAGGGCACATCCGGCCGCGGCAGGCATGTAGCAGGGGGGCTAAGGGGCTTCAGCCCCCCCGAAATTCTCAGGGTGGTCCGCGAAAAGGCCTTACTGGTACATTATTTAAACTGTTAAGTTTATTCATATCATGATCTGATCACCATGTTCATTATATCCCACATTAATGAGGTTATTGGGATAACAATACAAAAGGTTTGCTAGGGTAGATCCTCTTCCACCCAGTCTCAGCCCCCCCCCCAAGCCAAACTCAGCCCCCCCCCCAAATCAAAATCCTGGCTACGGCCCTGGGCCGCGGCCTCCAGGTTCGACGCAGCCATTGCTGTGGGTGGCATGCATGCGTGCGGGAGGCTCTGCCCCGGCTGCAAAATGTTCCCTGGCTTGTCCTTTTCATCCTCTTGGGAGTGCTCTGTTTTAATAGCGCATGCGCGAAACTTTCACGCATGCACTATTGGGACTGAGCGCTTCTGGTGGAGGGAGTTGCTAAACGTACTCCCAAGAGGCCAAAAAGGACAAGCTAGGGAACATTTTGCAGCCGGAGGCGGGAGCCTCCACTCCAGCTGCAAAATGTTCCCCTGTCCTTTTCATCCTCTTGGGAGTGCATTTTACTACTCCCTCCACCAGAAGCGCTCGGTCCCAATAGCGCATGCATGAAACTGGCTGTTTGCGCGCATGTGTGCTCTGGCGCACGCGCGCCATCCTCACCACACTGAAGACCCAGGGGGCGCCAAAAAAGGTTGGCTTACTATAATTTTTTACCTTCGTCCGGTCCTGAGTGTAAGCAATGTATTGCTGTTTGGGCACTTTACATGAGATGTCAAGGGATACGATAGCCCCATGGAGATTAGGGGCCCTTCCACACAGAATATCAAGGCAGAATATCCCACATTACCTGAGTGTGGACTCAATCTAGTTCAAGGCAGATATTGTGGATTTTCTGCCTAGATATTCTGGGATATAGAACTGTGTGGAAGGGCTCTGGGATTTACGTGTTACAGGATCCCTTTGCATACTGATGTTCCAGATGAATTTAGGGCTATAAATCAAGGCCAATCCCCCCTAAACCTCTCCAATATTTTGCATTGGTCATGGGGGTTCTGTGTGCCAAATGTAGTCCAGGTCCACTGTTGGTGGGGGTCACAGAGCTCTGTCTTGATGGAAGGTGAACTACAACTTCCATAATGTTGAGTCAGTCCCCCAAGCCCTTCCAGTATGTTTGCTGTGCCAGTCGAAAAGAGTTGGAAAGGGTCATGGGAGAGGCAGTGGGTGGGATCATGCAAATTCCACACCAATGGAGAGAGTCAGAAACACTGAGATATCTGTGGGGGAGGAAACACAGGAAATCTAGGATGATATTGTCCCCGTATGAAAGCCTCCATCTGGGTGGTGGGCAGTCTTGTATTTCCGGAAGACATTGTCAGGAGTTGCACATGTTCACAGCTCTCGCTATAACCTGCAGTGTCATTGGAGGGAGGGCTTTTGGTGGCTCCTCACAGATGGAGGTTATAGCTATTTGTGGAAGTGGGAGCCTGTCTATGAAAGTGGGCACCCTAGCCACACACACATTTTTCACTTTTATTATGGATATAGATATATAGATATAGATAGATGTTGCTTGGTCCCCTGGTGGTGCTGCAGGTTGAACTGCTGAGCTGCTGAACTTGCTGACCGAAAGGTTGGTAGTTTGAATCTGGGGAGCAAAGTGAGCTCCTGCTGCTAGCCCCAGCTTCTGCCAACCTCGCAATTCGAAAACATGCAAGTGTGAATAGATCAATAGATACCTCTTCTGTGGGAAGGAAATGGTGCTTCATGCAGTTATGCTGGCCACAAGAACTTGAGGGCATCTAGGGACAATGCCGGCTCTTCAGCTTAGAAATTGAGATGAGCGTTACCCCCCAGAGTCGGACACAACTAGACCCAATGTCAGAGGAAACCTTTACCGTTACTTAGATATTGTTTAGACATTTACCTTCTGGCTATAAGGTGTACAGTGTTCCCTCACTACTTCAGTTTGCTTATTGCGGACTCGCTGTTTCGCAGATTTAAAAAAATATTAATTTAAAATATATAACATATATTTGCTGTTTTGTGGGGTTTTGCTGCCGCCACCACTCTCCAAGGTGCTTTCCCTCCTCAGTCCTCCCTCCCTCCCTCCAGCCTTGAAGGGCCTTTCCTTCCTTCCCTTCACTTTAAGTTTATAAAGACTTAAAATAGTGTATAACTACTAAAATAATGTATAAACATTAAAATAAATAGAGCATCCCTACATCGTGGTTTTTCACTTGTTGCGGGAGGTCCTGGAACCTAATTCCAGCAATAAGTGAGGGAACACTGTATATGGGGAAAAAATTGATTTTCATTGTGTACACATACTGTATGCAAATACAGACAAAATCCAAAATATTTCTGATCCCAAGCATTTTGGATAGGGGAGACTCAAACGTTATGAGCTATTAAAGGTTGCATATATTGGGGGAGGGAGGGTTATAGTTTAGGGTGCATCTACACTCCAGAATTAATGCAGTTTGACACCACTTGCTTTGGAATCATGGAAGTTGTAGGCAGTGGCACTCTTGGGCAGAGAAAGCTAAAGCCCCTGTAAAACGACATATGCCAGAATTCCATAGCATAGAGCTAAAGTTGTATCAAACTGCATTAAGTCTATAGTATAGAGGCACCCAAAGACAAAGACACTCCTTTGTGTGCGTGTAGTTCTGAGTCAAGCGGGGAACGATTTCCCTCTGTTCTTTTCTGCTTCAAAGGGGTTCCTTCGAACAGCGCCCCGCCCCCTTGGCCTGCCAGAAATAGGCTCTGCGCCTTTAAGGAATCAAATGCAATCGACGCCCCCTTCTTTCCCTCCCCCTCCCCTCCCCCAGGACTCGCTTTTATCCCAGTCCCTGCCAGAGGGCGCCTCCCCTTTTGCAAAGGAAGAGCCGCAAGCAACTTGGACGCAGAAGGCGAGAGGGCGACCATGGCAATGACTTTGGGCTACTGGGATATCCGAGGGGTGAGTGAGTGGCCCTTTTGCAGAGGGGTGGGTCTGCACAGCGAGTCAGGAGGGGCGCCCCGTGGAAGGAAAAGCTATTTGGATGTCTTTGGGAAGCGATAGCAAAAGGCACAGCTCCTAGGAAAGGAAGGGATGGAGCCTTGCAGCAAGTGCAGCACGTTTGGGGTCAAGGTTCTTTTGTTTGGGAACACACACACATATATGTATATCTAGTGTGTGTATACCAACACACACTCATATATATGTATAGATCTACACACACATGTATATGTATAAAGAGATAGATTCAAAATATATACACATGTACTTACAAAGTGCAGTTGGTGGTCCTTTTTGTTTCTGTATGTGTGTATATACACACATATATCTTTGCATTTTGCAGATAGGTAGATCAATATATACATACAAGGTGTAGCAAAAGTCGGCTCACAGGGGGAAAATGGGGCGTTGTAGATCAATAGACCTTTCTTTACAAAATTTTACAAAACTCTTCCAGTATATACAAAAATATAAATATGTTTTTAATTTGTTAAATATAACATATGCTACGGTTTTTTTCTATGTATGCAGACTTTTGGGACACTGTGTGTATATGTATACACACACACATACTGTACACAGCTTGGGCAAATTTTGGGCCTCCAGGTGTTTTGGATGGTAGGCTGTTAGGAATTGTGGGAGTTGAAGTCCAAAACACACACACACAAATACAAAGATTTTAACATTGCATTAAAGGATATACATGTACACATGTGCACATACATGCATGTATACATACAAAGCTTTTAAGATTGCACTAAAAGATATACAGTATATATCTACACACACACATTCATACAGAGATTTTGACACTGCACTGAAAGATATATGTAAAAAGAGAACTGAAAGAAATGGAGAAGAGGAAAAGAAAGAAAGAAAGAAACGACTTCCGGCCATGTTTTAAGCAGTTATGTTTACTTTACAGTTATTAATGCTTCCTTCTCATCACATGAACATAACTTCTCTTTTTTATAACCAATTATTTCCAATGATCAAGATGTAAAGTTATCAAGAGTTTTTTCCCGGGGGGGGGGGGTGCAAAAGAAAAAAAGGGTTTTTTCCCGGCATTTCAGAAAAGCTATTCCTTTGATCGTACAAAGCAACGTGTCTTGTTTCTGCCCGGTCTTAACTTTTGCAAGCCACTCCCCCAGAGTAGGCTGTAAATAATTATTTCCATGTTGGCAAATGCAACCAACTCGCTCCATTTCGAGGCTGCCTTGTGGTTTTGTAGCTCTCTAAGGGCAAGCCTTATGGTCCCCTGGATTTTTTGTGGGTAAGCAGCTGTGGTGGCACAGTGGGATAAACCACTAAACTGCAGAACTTGCTGATTGGAAGCTTGGCGGTCTGAATCCAGGGATCGGGGGTGAGCTCCCGCTGTTAGCCCCAGCTTCTGCCAACCTAGCAGTTCAAAAATATGCAAATGTGAGTATAACGACAACAATAACAACAACTTTATTTTTGTACCCTCCTCCATCTCCCTGAAGGGACTTGGAGTGGCTTACATGGGGCCAAGCCCGATCAAATCAGTTAAAAGTGACACATTAAAACATAACATCTTAGCACTTCCTAAAAAAAAGAAGCTGTTGCAATAAAATGCAAACACTACAAAATATCTTCAGTTAACAACCAGAGGGAGAACAAGTATGTTCAAGTTCTCTTAAAAAACACCCAGAGGTACACAGTGGGTTTTGTACAATGCGCAAATAATTATAGTATTTCAAGTTTGTGTGCTTTCATCTTGCAAAGAGAGGTAGGGCTCAGTATGTGTTCAGGTATGAGAGCGGCCCTAAGTACAGAGGGATTTTGGCAAAGGGAAAGGCTTTGCTAACACAGAGAGATGGGTTTAACCAGAAGCATTGGGAAGGACAGTAGGGAAGACTGGAAAGGGATTTTAGGGTAGTAAACACAGTTCATAGAATAGAAGAATATGGACCTGGAAGGTGTTGAATTTTCTCCCATGGCCACCCCTTGCAAACAAAGTCTGTAGTTACACAAAGTAAATTCTTTTCGGTACAGTGTCTCCTTTTAATGATGGTAAATCCTGAAACCTATATGTGTGACTTCTCATACTTTATCCTTTGTTTCTTTCAGCTTTGTCATAGCATCCGCTTGATACTAGAATACACAGACACGGCCTATGAAGATAAATTATACAGCTGTGGGGAAGGTCTGTATTGCAAAACACAACGAGGCTTTAAAAAGCCAAAGAACAACAAAAGGGAACCTAGGAGAATGACCTCCCAAAGATAGCACAAAACACAATGATATAGATTAAGATAATCAGATGTATAATCAATACAAGGTACAATACCAATCCGGCACGTCTGTGGGTGTAATTACAAGTATATTATCGAGAGGACTGCCTTTATGTTTCATGGACCTTTCACGGAGACGGATATATCCTATGTGCCGGGACTATGTGCCCACAGAAGCGCCCGATTGGTATTGCATCTTGTATTGATTATACATCTGATTATCTTAATCTATATCTGTTTTGTTATCTTTAATAACTGAGTATGTATAATGGTTTACAACCAGGAATGAAAGCTGCTGGTTTATTCATAATGTCCTGGTTACTCCTAACCCATTTGGATAAAGGCATTCTAAGCAAGCTAGATACAGAAACCGTATCCTATGTTTTTTGTTGACATTTTACAACTATGCTTAACCTCTGCAAATTTTGGAAGTCTGTAAGGTTGCTGGGTGGTGTCAGTGGAAAGGCTTGTGCCAAACGATATGCACCTGTAGAGGTCATTTTGAAGAGGGTCATTTTGGTATCTAATAATTCGGACTCTATGCTCTTCTTTACTACTTTCTTTGAAAATAATCTCCTAATAGATATTAGTTGTGTTGCTCAATAATATGACAGGGATGGATTTTGATGGACTAAGCATCTCGTATATTAACAGCCTACTTTTATTTATGAAGAGAAACGGGTATCTAGATGCAAGTGTGCAGGAAGCATCTACTTGATGTTTGAAATTGCCATGATTCTGCAGTCTCAAGAGAGTTGTATGTATGCAGCTCAGGGCTAAAGTATCTGGAGAAATAGGAGACTTTTTCGTTATTGAGTCTCCTGGCACAATATTTGAATTGGCTTGGAATATGGAGATAACATAAAAGTTATATGCAGAAATATATTAGAAGGGGGGGGGTAGGAATTGTGTAACCCTCCAGATGTTGTTGAACTGTAACTTCTAGTATGAATCACCATTAGCTCTTGTGTTGTGACAAGAGCTAATGGAAATGGGAGTATAACTTCTGGAAGGACATATAATCCTTACCACTGCTGTAACAAATGCTTTAAAATAGACCTTTCAATATCACTAGAAAATAAAATTTGGTTCCCTGCCACTTGCCAGTTCAATGCAGCCAGTGTAATAACAGCAACAACAACCATCTGTCAGCAGCAAAAGGCCACCCTACTGTGATCCACACACATTATTTGCCGATAGTCAAATAGTCCTAGACACTTAGGAAGTGTCCAATGTGTGATGCAATACAACAAGCAGCATAGTGATCTTGTTTGCTGTGTACTAATCTTATGTTAGAATAATAATAATAATTTATTTGTATACCGCTCTATCTCCCCTAGGGAACTCAGGGCTATTTCCACATAGGCAAAGTAACACAGAAACATACAGAGTAGCCATTTAAAACATAGACACAAAACTATGAACACAAACATATACATTTAAAACCAGTTCCAACACCATTCTATCAAGCAAAATAAGCTACCATCTCCAAGCCGAATTCAAAGTGCTGGTATTGACCTATAAAGTTCTATATGGTTCTGATCCAGCTTTCTTGTCTGGAAGTATCTGCCTCTATGTCTCATCTCACAGCCTAAGATCATCTGGAGAGGCCCTACTTTCACTCCCGCCAACATTGCAAACGTGTTTGGTGGGGACGGGCAGCAGGGCCTTCTCAGCAGTGGGCCCCTGCCTATGGAACTCCTAAACGAGATAAGATCGACTCCATCCTTCCTAGCTTTCAGAAAAAAATTAAAATCGTGGTTCTGGGACCAGTCCTTCGGGCAGCAGATGTAATTTGCACTTTATTGGACATTGACTGGTATGGTGTTGCGGCAGATGACACTGTGCTTTGTCTTATGGTTTTAACTAATGCTATATATATATAGGTTTTAATGATTATGTAATTGCTTTTAATGTTTATGTATGTGACTTTGATTATATTGTTGTATTTGTGGTGTAGTGGCCTTATACCGCTGCCGTCCTGAGTCCCCTTTCGGGGGTAGAGAAGTGACGGGGTACAAATACAATACAATACAATAAATAAATACCAAAGGCCAGAATTCCAAAGTGGGCATAGACAGTTTGAGAGAGATGGGCCAAGGCTAGTGCAGTGATAACATAGGGCTGGGGGAATGGGTAAAGTGCAAAGAGCAGTCCTGACTAATGTAATTCACTCCCCAAGGATCTTGGGTTACTATCTTGGAGATTAATGTTGCTGTTCCAGTTGGAGACCAGTCTTGAATTAAAACTGGTTAACTTCTCCAGAGGTCTCTAAATTACAATATTACTCAGTTGCACAGTACGATAATTGTACTACTTGTTTGAAATGTTTATACTAGGATGTTTATACTAGGATGATATTAGGATGATTTAATGTTTATACTAGGATGATTTTATGCTTGTCTGAATGTTTTAATGTCAATGTATGTCTTCTGTTTAGTGGTTTTTAATTGATTTTAAGTTTAATGGGGTTTAACTGATTTTACATAGTTATATGTAGTAATTAGTTATTATGATTTATTTGTGTACTGAATTTTTGCCATTAGTACAGTATGTTGTCAACTGCCTTGAGTCCCCCCGAGGGTGAGAAAAGTGGTATAGAAATACAGTAATTAAGTAAATACAGTTCATTCTACTTGTTTTACTTTATAAGCCTCTTTGAATCTTGTTTTAAGGGGAAAGCTTAGGTGATTTTTAATTTTATTATTTCTCGAATGATGGTACACGAGATTGCTTTGTATATTAAGCAAACTAGTATGGTATCAGTTATTTACTGGAGAGTGACTCTGATTGTGCTGTCTTCTTTAAAAGTAAACCAAAATACATGGTGATGGGGTCTTTCAGGGGCCACCACGTCACATGATACATAATGTGTTCCATATGGTGACTGATCTTGAATGAAGCGCGGAGGCTTCCCCAATTATCGCATAATACATTTTCAGCGGTGAGTGAATGAGCCATCCTTGCAGCTGAACGACTCACTTTAAGCAAGTTGTCTCCATCCGAAAATGTGCAGGGATAATCACTCGCTGTGTGCTAAAGAATAGATTGTCTGGAAAAAATGTCCTCAGTGCGCCCTGTGAGAGAACACAATGGAGCCTTTGTCTCCGAAGCATCCCAGCTCCAACCTTGCTGTTTGTCACATTGTGGCTTTCTCTTGCCAAGTTATTTTCTCAAAATCTAGGTGGTCTAGATAGGAAATGAGGGCAGCAAAGAACAGCTCCACCTAAGCAACTCTTTTGGAATGTCCTCTGGTTTTAATATTTCAAGAGAGCAAGTTAATGAGGCTACTGTCTGTCTGTCTGTCTGTCTGAGTTTATTACCAGCTACAGCTGTGTTTGCTGCAAGGCTGTCAGCAGGCCAACATGTATTTAACAGCTTCCTGACAAATAATAATTTACCCTAAAATTTACAGCATGGCATAACCCGGGGTGAGCTCTTGTTGTTAGTCCCAGCTTCTGCCAACCTAGCATTTCAAAAACATGCAAATGTGAGTAGACCAATAGGTACCGCTTCTGCAGGAAGGTAACAGCACTCCATACAGTTATTCTGGCCACATGACCTTGGAGGTGTCTATGAACAACACAGACTCTTCAGCTTAGAAATGAAGATGAACACCACCCCCCAGAATCGGACACAACTAGACTTAAAGTCAAGGGGAAACCTTTACCTTATAATCAAGTTAACTGAGAAATAAAAAAAATAGGGATAATTCCTAAACTGGGGTTTTCTTGGGGTTGTAGACTTGGCAACATGATGGACATAGATTTTTTTATGCCTGAATTTAATGCCTCTTATTTCTCCCCCAGCTCCTGACTATGATAAGAGTCAATGGATGAATGAAAAGGAGAAGCTGGGACTGGATTTTCCGAATGTAAGTGACTTTATTATATGATACAGAGAAATACCACCTCATTTGGTTATCCATGAATTCCAAATGGGAAGAAATAGGCTTTTCTCCATGGTAGTCATGTGCACAACCTTAAATGAAAAGGAGACAAGGAACAATTATGAATAGACTGAATGGATCATTAGGGGTGAACTTGGAAGCACAAGGCAAGGATTTGGCCTTGAGCTGATCTCTCTCTCTCTCTCTCTCTCTCTCTCTCTCTCTCTCTCTCTCTCTCTCTGTTTTCCAGCTTCCTTACCTAATTGATGGCAAGACCAAGCTTACACAAAGTAATGCCATTCTCCGGTACATTGCACGCAAGCATAAGCTTTGTAAGTATGGCTGAGTTCTCCTGGGGTCTGGACCGGTAAAACCTGCATACTTATCTCCATGATTTTCTCATCTCTTGTGTGTTGGCTGCAGGTGGAGAAACCGAGGAGGAAATAATGAGAGTGGACATGTTGGAGAATCAGGTGATGGATTTCCGCATGAGCCTTGTGATGATCTGCTACAATCCTGATTTTGTGAGTAGTACTGCTTCCCACCATTTACACCTACTGTACTGAGCCAGAGGAGAAGAAGCAGTGTTTTGCAACATTTGCAAAAGGAATTATAATCCATGTTTTATGCAGTAAACACTCCCGCAGTGTTTCTTCTACCCGAAGCATCAAGTGATGCACAAACATCTGTTTCTGGGGATTGTGATAAGAGTCTCAGAAGACCAAGATATTTAAAGCATGTATGGACCACCCTCCCTCTTTAGGAAACAAAAACATACACAGCATTGTGTAGAACACAATGGGTTTACAAAATATGTGACTTTAACCATTTTATAACTTGGTATTGTATTGCTTTATTTAGTTGTACGCTGTCTTGAGTTCACTTGCAGAGAAAGGCGAGGTAAAAATATCTTAAATAATAAAGAAATGAATAAATAAGAAATAGAGCACTCTTTTGCATGTTGTTGTAATGGCAAATACAGCTTGGGTTGCTGTGAGTTTCCCGAGCTGTATGGCCATGTTCCAGAAGCCTTCTCTCCACCTCCGAGGATGCTTGCCATAGATGTGGGTGAAACATCAGGAGAGAATGCTTCTGGAACATGGCCATACGGTACGTAAAATTCACAGCAACCCAATGATTATGGCCATGAAAGCTTGGACAACACATTGAATACAGCTTGGCTGGAAGAATAACATTCTTGGGCTGTTAGGAACAGAAGCTTCTCATCAATAACTCTATTCTTATAGTAAGTTCATTGGATTCACTCAGGTACTTTCTCCTAGTCATTTTGCCTCATTCAGGTATCTTACCTGTTGATGATTCCAAATTCCATAGGTTCATTGGACAGTAGAAGTTCTTTTGAATGTTAACCATGAAAACAGTTTATCCCTCAATGATTTTGCCTGTTTTTTATTCTCTTTTTAGGAAAAACTAAAACCTGGATACGTAGAGCAACTGCCAGCGAAGCTGAAACTGTTTTCGCAGTACTTAGGGGACAGAAAGTGGTTTGCTGGTGACAAGGTATGTGCATATTCAGACCTGGTTACCCAAGGGTAGGCTCAGTCCTATTAGAGTATCACTATTGCTCTATTTTTTTGTTTTATTTCCAGATCACATTTGTTGACTTCCTCGTGTATGATGTCCTGGATCAAAACCGCATGTTTGAGCCCAAGTGCCTTGACCAGTTTAAGAACCTTCAGGATTTTCTCACCCGTTTTGAGGTTGGTTTTGGCTTTGAGATACGCAATTGTTTGCAGGTCATTTAATGCACCTTGTGATTGAGTTTGTTATTTCCTGGCAAGCAGACCCAGGCAGATTAACAGACAGCAAGGTTCCAAAATGTCTGGAGCAGCTGTCTGAGCTGGCAAAGACAGGAATATATAAGAAATATTGTCTGTTTCCTTTAGGTACACACAACACTTCAGGCAGGTTGTTAAAATGTGCTTTGTTCTAAATGGGCGTAGTAATTTCACTTTTATCCCTTTGTTTAATGAGCTCCTTCCTGCGGTGATATGGTTGTTAGCAGTGGGAGAACTTACTTACTGCAAGCTGTAAAGCCTCAGCACCCACCAACTTACTGTGTAAAAGGGTGGACTGGTTTCTGTATGTGTGTGAACTTTGTAGACTCATAAAATTGGAAGAAACCACATGGCCATCCAGTCCAGCTCTTTGCCATGCTGGGACACAGAATCAAAGCACCCTCGACATCCAGCCTTTGCTTTTAAAAGTATGTATGTATTTATTTACAGTATTTATATTCCGCCCTTCTCACCCCGCAGGGGACTCAGGGCGGATTACAGTGCACATATACATGGCAAACATTCAATGCCATTTAGACATACAACATATATAGACAGACAGAGAGAGGCAATATAACATTCCAGCTTTTCTGACTTCATGAGGGAATGCTCAGTTCTGGCCATAGGGGGGAGCTGCCACTTCACCATCCAGTTTGTGAGACTGGGCCCTTTGATGGGATACTTCCTCATTCTTCTGCACGCTGCTGGAAGGTTTTATGGCATCGTAAATTAGTTAAGTGAGCCTCCCCTCATAAAGTGGTACCTAAATTTCCTACTTGAGAAATGCAAATGTCTTTTGGGCTGCATAGGTCATCAGCAAGCTAGACTATTAATGCTTGGGAGCTTACTCTGACCTGGGCTGGCTTCGAACTCATGACCTCTTGTCTTCTAAAACCCTCCATTTTTTTTTGTTTTCTCAGGCCTTGGAGAAGATTGCAGCCTACATGAGCTCCAGCCGATTTATGAAGACTCCCATTAATAACAAAATGGCCAAATGGTGTAACAAGAAAGAGTAGAAAAAGCGGGATGAAAGCTTTCTGATGCTGGATGGCACCTTGCTTTGTTGGTGTCTCCCCCCTTCTAGAATTTGATGCTGTATTTCTGTAGAATGATGGTTTAAGCTTTTCTATTTTGAAGGCTGTAGCAGCTAATAAAGTGTCTTGGAATGAATTGGTATTGTTGTTGTGCTAAGTATAAAACTACATCCTTGGTGGCTTATTGCCTTACTCTGTTTTTTCATTAGATAGAGCAGGGGTTCTCAAACTTTTTCAGCTACGGAGCCCTTTCTGAGACAAAAGCTTCTTGTGGAGTCCCAATAAATGTTTATATATTATATTACATATTATATATTATATATAATGTATATATATATATATATCAAGCATGGACAAACGTTTTAACACATTGTGTTTTAAAATTTGACAGACGGGCCGGAGCTGTGGCAGATGGATGGAGAGTGTTTGTGTAAACTAATTGAAAAAAAGATGAACCAGTTCCTATGCACACTGCACATATCTCGCTTTTAATGCCAAAGAAAGAAAGAACAATACAATATTTAAAATTAAGAACCATTTTAAGCAACATAAACTTAACAGTATTTAAGTGAAAGACTCCAGGGACAATCCAGTCCAAACCTCTTCTACCATATAGGAAAAGCACAATCAAAGCACCCCGGAAAGATGGCCACCCAGCCTTTCTAATAATAAGAGCAACTCCAGGGGCCATCCAGTTCAACTCCCTTCTGCCATGCAAGAAAAGTACAAAGCATCCCTTGAAAAAAGGCTTTTCATGCCAAGGGAGGGGGGGAGCAGAAAAAGGAGGGAAAGCTTGGAGGGAGGAGAAGGAGGTAACCATAAAGCCCCTCTGTATGCTTCAGAGAGCCCCCAAGGCCTTCCTGGAGCACATTTTGAGAACCTCCTACAGATTTGTGGAAGAGTTGATTTTTGTCTCTTAGAAATGTTGACCTGCTTACCCAGTTATAGGGAAAAATTGGCCCTCTGCATGTTGGACTGCAACTGCCATCATCCCTCAGCATTGCTTATATACCTACTTATATAGGTATATAGTTCTCAAGAGTATGATGGTTTTCCAAGTGTAGTGTCTTTGTAGTGGGTACATAGGTGACTGGAGTACTATTCTCGATTCGCATGTTCTTCCACAGTGAGGGCATTGGTGTCCAGGTGGAAGGTGGTCCCTGTCAGAGTTGGCTTGATGCACCTGCCTCTTGGCACGTTTTTTCCTTTCACCCTCCATTCATATCTCTTTAAATTCCACTGTTGAAAGAGCACTTTGGTTTTCTCAATGTTCAATGAGAGGCTGAACTTCTCATATGCTTCTGCAAAGCTGTTTAGAGTGGCTTGTAGCTCTTCTTCTGAATACGCACATACTATGTTATCAGCATATTGGAGTTCTATAACGTGACCTTGGTTTTGGCATTCAGTCTGCCGAGGTTAAATAGCTTGCCATCTGTCCGATAGATGATTTCCAGTCTGGTGGGAAGCTGCTGCATTTCCTTCTCTCCTACATCCCATCTACAATCTACCTAGTCAATTAGTCAAAAAGCATAAGCAAAACTATATAATGATCAAATTCAAAAGAATACAGCTTATTTTACTTTCCATATGATCAAATAAACAAGCTTCTTCTCCATACAGTTCGAAGGAGAAGATGTAAATATGTGGAAATACCTGAAGAAATTACTGGAATCAGAGGTGAGCTGATAAAAAAACCCCTCACTTTCTATTTTAATTTCTCCAAACCAGCTTGGACATCGAGTTCAAAACAGTGGAGAGGGGAGCATAAGCTTAGAATTCAAAAATAGGGTGCCTTTATTTTCCATATTAGAATTGCATTGCATTCTTGCACAAAAATCCACTCCTGTTTTTCTTCACTGAAACTTTCTGACACTTTATGTATGCTTTCACATATTTATTGTTATTAAGCCATGCTGGTTTAAGATTCTGGTACTTGTAGTCGAAATAGGAACCTTCCCAAGCTCTGTACCTGTGAAACATGTCATTTTGTGAGTGTTCTTAAAATAGTTCTGGAGTGATTGCCATATTAGGCAATTAAACACAAACACATCTTAAACAGCTTAATAGATTTATTGGACACAAGTATTGCACAAATAAAACAAACACTTTAAAGCTACTGAGAAAACAATGAACCTCCTGAACACCAAATGATCTCAAAGTCAACTTTCTCCTGCAGATTAACACTGAACAGATATTTTGCAATAGTTGGATTAGAATTTGGTAAATCTGTTCCTTATTGCTTCAATCAACAATAACCGTCTCACACAGTATTGAGTTTAAAGTTACTACTATGAATCTTGGAAAACTAATCAATTAGACAATGCTTTTTAAAAAATGTATATGAACAGCATGTGAACTATGTTATGTTGAGAATGCTTCTAGAGCATGGCCATACAGCCCAAAAAACCAACAACCTAGCATTTGAACAGTTTAAGAAATATCACTATGGCCTGCTGGCCCCTCTCTGTGCAATTTAATTCCTTTAATAAGACACAGTACTTGGAAATGCTACTGTTTGAGATTACAATAATAGCCCCCACCTCAAGCTAGATTGACCACTAACTATCCTACCTATTTTAAAATTAGCTTTTCCAGATTCTGTAGTGCTCTGTGTGTGTGTGTGTGTGTGTGTGTGTATCTGCAAATTAGTGTTGCTAGACTTAAAATAACAATTATGGATATGAACATTTACTCCATGATATCCAGGAATGAAAACTGGGATGTATCCAGCCACAATTCTACCTATATACTAAATGAAAGCATTTGGTTTTCGTTAACTTATCCATGTGTTTCTCTGTAAAATTAACATGTTGTCCACATTGATAAATTACATGAAGCATCAATTTCTGTCTTTACTGAATTAGAAACTACAGATTTTTTTACATCTTTATTCAGTCTATATAAAAGTAAAATAAGAGGTATCTTTTCAATAAGAGACACTTGACAGTCTTATCATGGGCAAGCTTTCTAAATTGCACCTAAGGAACATCCTGTATTATAAAGGCCATATTAACAGAAGAATAAGCATCCAAAGTTATGTGCTGGAAAAGCAAACCATTTCTGGTCGCAGAGACAATCTCTTAGAAGGGAACTATGCAGTGGCTGAAGGCTGCTGAAGAATATTACTTCTGTGGGTCTTACTGTTAAAGGGAAGCAGAGAAAGAAGTATTAGTAGTAAGAACTGAGTAAATACTAACCTAACCACATTCTAGTCATGTAGGACATTATCTTAATTTTGCAGCAATGATGTATTTATTGACCCTAGTAATATGAATTGGGCAAAGGTTGCCCTATATACCCTACCCACAGATGAAGGAGGATCCAGGTCTCACTGTACAAACCGAAACTAGTGCAGACCCATGTGGTCTGAATACAAAGATACAACATCTGGAGGGCTACATGATCACCCTGCCCTTTCAAAAGTATACTGTATTGCTTCTGAATTCATTTGCCTCAATGGGAAGCTGAAGTTAGCTATGGGACTCTCTCCAATCAAATGTTCCCTCTAGCCATTATCTTGTCATATGACAAACAGGTTTCCTGACTTTGGAAGCGATCTTACCTTTAGTGTTGATTTAACTGCCGAAGCTTGAGGAAAACACGTTTCCCTTCTTCCGGGCAGACTGTTTTCAGTTCGTCTTGGCTCATTGACAGCAGTTGCAGTCCGTTAAGGATGCCAAGAGATTTAACTGTACTGTTGAAAGATGAAGAGAGGGTTATGTATGTTTGGGGAGAACATATTCTGGAACCCAACTATCCCAATCCTTTCTACCCTTGTCCTGTAATGATCACATATTTCTATATTGTTTGAGTGTAGAACAAATGGCGGATGCTAATTAAGAGTAGACACACATTTATTTCACCTTTAGACTCTATGGAGCCTGCCATCCAGATAGGGAAGGGAAAGCAACTGCTAGGGTTGTGAGCTGCATTGCATCCCCAGGACACTTTGAGGATTTACCCCACATTGACCCCAAACAGATGCAAAACATTTAGGCCCCAAATAGAGAGACCTAAATGAGTATTAGAGAGCATTAGAACCATTTCACCATGCTTTTTTCCTCTCCCTGTTCCATGAGAGGACTTTTAAAAACAGGAAATAAACCAGTAGTCAAAATTGGGATGGGGATGCTGAAGCCTAGAATATAGTACACAATAATGGTGTCAATGAAAGGGGCAGCATCCTTCCCACACTCCCCCGCAACATGGAAAGAATAAAATAATATTAGAATCTGGCTATGGGACTTTCAAGTTTGTAAAATCTGGGAACCCTTTCACACCACACAGTTTTAGCACTATGACTTCCCTTTAACTGCTATGACTGCCCCCCTGAGGTTTGTAGTTTTGCAAGGCTAGGAATTCTAAATCCCCTATTGTAAACTTCAAAGTATGAAACCAAGGAAATTAAAATGGGAAATAGCACTGTATTTATGTAATGTCAAAGGCCTGTAGATGGGAATTTCAGTACCTTTCAGCAGAATGGACAACACTGCGAATTATACTTTACTGCAATTTGGAAAGATATGGGGCTAATAGCTATTGCTACAATACAGTACAGCACAGAAAAGACAAGGATACTTGATCAGCTAGAAGGCAACGTATGTAGAAGACCACATTTCAGATGGAAATACTCAATAAAGGAAGTCATTGTTCTGCATCTGCAAAACCTGAGCAGGGGCTCTTGACCATAGGGTGACTTGGAGGTCTCCCATTCATGGAGTTGCCATAAGTTGAAGCTAACTTGATGGCAGTTAACAACAACAACTGTTTCTTTGGGAGGGTTATTAAAGCAACACCTACATCTTAGAAAAGCCGTTTGTCCTGAGCCAAACAGTGACTTCTGCTGGTGAGGAGCGTGCGTTGAGGTCAGAGATGTCTCTTGAGACCTGAACGAAGACATATCACAAGAAATACATATCACATTTCATAGTAAATAGTTTACATCATCAACACTATCATCTAGTCCCAGAGGACTAATTAATAGAAGCAATATAAAATTTTTTGCATACTTTAAAACTCTGACTTATTGCAGAAGGCAAATGCTACCTAGCAGGGATTCATTGTGGTCATCCCACAGTGGTGCAGCAGGTCGACTGAAAACAAGGAGCCTGATGCACACAGTAACGCAGACTTTTTCTTTAAAACAAAGCAGTTTGCAATATTTGGTCCTCCAGTTCTTTGGACCTCCAACTTCCAGAATCCCCGATCATTTATCATATTAGATAGAGTCTTGCACTGTTTCTGATTTTGCATTAGACTGCTTATCCTGAATGGTGGACAGCTGTATGTTTGAATATAACACAGAGGAAGCAGACTCTCCTTCAAGCTTCTAGCATCATTTCTTGGTGTTGCTCCCGTGTCATATTGAACAGCAAAGAATTGTACTTACTTGCTCTGTGTAATTTCCCTTAGGTGCCATCTGATCTGTTGGTTCCAGAATGTTGTTAGGGATATAACCTTCCTCCCCTGCAGAATTTCTGGCAAGCCACCATTTTTTCCGTTGATCTAAAACCTAAACAAAGAAGAGTTATTTGAAAGTCTGCACCCTACTATATCCAAAGCACTAGACCTCACTAAAAAGGAATTACTATTCCAATAATCAGATGCTCATCTCTAGCAAAAGTGGAATATAGCTGGGAGGGAGAAAACACCAGTGGCATTAATAGAAACTGAAATTGACCAGCTCGATATTCATGTTCTGCGATATATGATAGTACAGCAATCCAAAAACTGTCTTAAATTTACTTGAGCAGCTCTTTGGAAGAACAGATATTTGGAGACATTTACCAAGATTCTGCTGGATGCTTGAGAAGCATACTTTCAACCAGTGTACTTCTGTTTGGCTTCTGTGGAGTAATTGCTAGTGGCATCAAGCAGCACCCCACTTGTATGGCTACTCACTGTCCAGGGAAATGGTCTGGGGTGACTCAGGCACCACCCCTGCACCTTTTCAGTCATAAGGGGGAAAATCACTACCTTCCTATACCTCCAGCAAGCATGACATATGGAGCCACCCATCCACTAATTGACAATGGGGGTTGTTCCCTGATATCAATCAGCTAAACTTTGCATGTGGAGGTGAAGGTAATTATGCAAGGAGATATTGAATACCTTCTTCAGCAATGAGAAAAAGCGCATATTGATTGCAACCATAAATAAAAGCTTGGATAAACTTGTTTTGGAATAATGATTTACTTTGCAACTCTTAATTCTATTAAAAACTTGGCTTTTCCAGTGTGTCTTTAAGGAATGAACAACAAATCCCCACACCATGTCTGCCCCAGTGCAATACTGTCCTTCTGATGCACCTTGTCTCATCCCTCAGTGAAGATTATTTGTCTCATCCCCATTGTTCATCCCATCTGGGTCTCCCTCTAGTTACACTATTTATCTATCTCATTCAGGGATTTTTATAATTTTAGCATTTTATCATTTGGCCCAGACCACTGTGTTTAATTCTTTTATCATGTTATATCTTATGTTTAATCCATTGTATTATTTTGTTATTGTTTGCACTTTAGTTGATGTTATTATCTGTTGTATGCATTTTATTTTGCTTTATTGTAATCCTTGGGCTTGGCCTCATGTTAGCTGTCCCAAGTCCTCTTGGGGAGATGGTGGTAGGGTATAAATAAAGTTTATTTTTGTTGTTGTTATTATTATTATGTCAAAGACCAAATTTATCTGCCTCATCTTCATGATAATGATTAATGCCCCCAATCTTCAGTGTGCTGGTGGTTTTTCATTATGCATAATAGCTAGAAGCCACTAGTTTGTTTGTTTGTTTTTAAAAAAGAATTGTGATCTACATCTTTCTGTTCCTTTTGATTCTCCTGTTATCATTAACATCCATCTGTTTTTGTTGGACATAGTCTTTGATACCCAAGAGAGTCAAAATACTAAGCTACCCATTCACCTTTCTTGTCCTTGCTCTTTCCTTTTCTCCCTCTCCCTCTTTCTCTATATAAACAGCAGCAATCTTGCTGACGCCATGTAGAAGGAATAAGGGAGGTGGCCTCTCTTTCCCTGGAGGTTATACTTTCAAAGCAAAGAGCTTACCTCTAATAAATCTCCTTTGGTTACATTAAGTTCCCTGGAGTTTCTTGCATGGAACTCATACATGGCTTGCATGAGCTGGGGAGGATTAGACACCCTGAAAAAACAGATGAGATCACTACCGAGGGCAGGAAGAGGGACAACAACCGAAGAGTCACACCATTCCTGTGCCTGATTCAAAGAAAGTAGATAGTAGTGCACAGAGCAAGTTGATGAATGCTCTCAAGGTTTTGTGCACAAGAATGGTTCAACAGCACCCCAATACAGACTTTATTCCACTTCCTTTATCAATGGTTGTAGGAAGGTTTAACTCTTATTTACACCAGTACAAACAGAGTGTGTATCTGTAGGCCATATTCAAGTATGATATCAATAGCTTTTTGAGATGACGGTATGGGATTTACGCAAATTCATTACCCTAAACTTCATATTGGGGGCATATTTTCTGCAATGCTAACTGAACAAGTTTAATAAGAGGCCATACCTGTCTGAGAAGCCATTCTTGTTTCCATTCTGGGCCTATGCAAAGAACAATACAATACACTGAATATTCTGTGAAAGTGAAAACTAACACTACTACTCATGACACAGATCTTAAAAAATATATGGTACAACACATGTTAAAAAAATTGCACAATCCTTAGTATGTGGCACTCTGAATCTGCTCACCTAATTTTCTGAATTATACAATAATCTCATGTATTTGCAGCAGCGGCCCCTTATTCAGCCACATGAAAAACGTCGTTGTCATAGTTTTCTAGGATATGCTAGTGAGGGATGTTGCCTTATCATGTGGAGCCCCTGGTGGCGCAATGGGCTAAACCCTTGTGCCAGCAGGACTGCTGACCAATAGGACAGCAGTTCAATTCTGGGTAGAGCAGTAAAACATCAAACATCCAGATGTCCCCTGGGCAACTTCTTTGCAGACGGCCAATTTACTCACACCAGAAGCAACTTGCAGTTTGTTAAGTCGCTCCTAACACGGATTTTAAAAATGTGGCTGTAGAATATCATAACTGACATTATACATCCATTTTTTATTTACTAAATGTCCCAAGAAATACTTTGCTTTCTTTTGAACCATGACTAACACTGTGGCACACAACTTTTGCCAATTTTCCATCTACAGTAGTTTGTCTAATTGACCTAAATGAGGATTTTGAAGAAAATTAACCCTATCTTTTGCACATTTTTTAATACAGAAAGGTGGGTCTATCTCTGTTCTTCCCAGATTAGAACCTATGAGGTGACTCTGCTTTAGAAACTTTTGGGTTGGTACCTGCAGTCCATGTTGTGGTACTATATTATAGACCACACATGTGAAATGCAAGGCCCGTGGGCCAAATCCATCTTTTCACATAATTTCATGTAGACCCTAAGCCATTCTATGACAGGGAAACATTGTTACATTTATACAGTCTTACAATCACAAATGGTCCTTTGAACGTAACCATAAGGTTGAGGTAGCCCTCAGTGAAAATGAATTTGACACCCCTTTTATGAACTGTGGGATGTGATTCTGTGTTGCTTCTATTACTGTCACAAATCCCAAAGAGACGCACCTTATCAAAATCCACGGTGCCTTGCCGCTGAGTAGGCATGGGTGGCTCCCATCCATCTGAGAATGTGGGTTTGTAAGGGGGGACGGATTGTCCCTCTGGAAATTCCTCCCTGTGAGGAAGAAGTGGCCTTGTAATGTAAGTTTTCAAAAATCAAAAAGTGAAGCGATTTACAAATGTGACCATAGTTAATTCAGGTCAGAACAGAGTAATAGAATCATAGAGTTGGAAGTGGTTTTGATGCCACCTAATCCAACCTCTTCTCAAAATTTCCATTATGCTGGCTTCATGCGATATGGTATGTATCACCATAGCCAAGTCTGACACCACAAAGAAAGGACACAACTGATGCTAAAGCCTTAACTGTGTAAACACACTCCTGAAAACCATCAACACCTAAGTTTCCAGAGTCATCCTTATAGAGTTCTTTGATGTCATCCAAAGGCAGCATTCACATTGGTCAAAAAATATAAAGTTAAGAATAAAAGGATAATCTTGATAAGTCAGATCAAAGGATTAAGGCTGGAATTCACTATCACAGTTCTGAATGTGTAACCTAAGGCCCTAAGATATTACACCACTTTGCACTGCTTTGGGTCCCGTTCAGGGAGAAAAGTGGGATACAAACAAAGAATTGTTGTTGTTGCTGTTGTTGTTATTTTCTACTTTAACAGCCATGGCAACATTCGGTAGAATTCTGGAGCCTGTCGTTTAGCTCTTTGGCTGAGAACTCAAAACGCCCCTCTCTAAATGGCAAATCCTAGGATTTCACACAATGTTGCTATGGCTGTCAAAAGGGATAACAACATTATAGCAATGTAGTGTGATAGGGCCTCCAGTTAATAATAATAATAATAATAATAATAATAATAATAATACACTTTATTTATATTCTGCTCTTCTCACCCCGAAGGGGACTCAGAGCGGATTACATCACACATACGGCAGACAATCCCTGCCGGAAGACGTACAGTTACAATACAACACATTCAATTTTTGAAGGATTTCTTCTGGCTGTGTCACAGGGTGCGTCATTACGTCACAAGTTACACATCTGTAACTGATTCATACTCACAATCCTTATGTATTCAATTGTGTAGAACAGTCTTTTTCAACCTGTGTGCCTAGGCACACTCCTGTGCCTTTGCAGAGCTCCAGCTGTGCCTCCAGAAAAGCTTTTTGCCTCCCTTCCTTCCCCCCTCCTTTTGCTGCCGCTATTATTTTGTCCTCTCCGTGGGAGAAAAATTCTTCCCTTACCACGTTGGTATTAGGCTCTGTTCCGCAGCCGCCCCCTGCTGCGAGGGAAAAGCATTACCCAGCATGCAAAGGAGCAGAGGAGCCCAATGGACGGCTCCAAAATGATGCCACGTCATTTTGGAACCGCCCACTTGTGGATAACTTTTGGAACCACCCTCTTGCGTTCCTCTCCTCCTTTGCATGCTGCCCTCTGTTTGTGGATAACTCCTATATATTGAACTTCTATATATTGCAGATTATCCAGTACAGAGCCTAATCCAACACGGTAAGGGAAGATTTTTCCTTTTTCTCCCATGGAGGGGCCAACATCATGTGGGTGCCAAACTGTACTCCGTGTGTTTAAAATTCACTATATTGATACATTAACTTTATAAAACTTGTAATTGTGCATATTGCTAGTTTCACTATATTATTATTATTTTGCCTACTCTTTGTCCCCTGCATATGCAGCCTGTTGTGAAAAAGAGGTGCCGAAATAAAGGCTTGACGCCATAAAAGAAGAAAGGCACCACTTTTTACAATGTAATGATTTATTTTGAACAGAAGAGCACCATCTGGTGTTCAAGATAAATCATTACATTACAGATAGAGTAATATCCCTCTTGTGGAGTACAAACTACCTATCTACTACTACTGAGATAGGCAGAAAGGATTTCTAGAAAATTCAACAGACCCTGTGCAAATTAAAAATGGACCAAAAGCATCCTTCAAAATTACTGGCAATTTATTTGAAGCAAGCTACAATGTATTACTGTGTTAGAGTGTCATTTTGTGTCATTTTGGTTGGTGGTGTGCCCCAGGATTTTGTAAATGTAAAAAGTGTGCCTCAGCTCAAAAAAGGTTGGGAAACACTGGTGTAGAAAATATGAATAAATCATTAAAGCCTCCCAGTACTGGCTTATTAAGCGTCAGCCATGAAGGGAGATAGGGGTCTGTTCTCCTGTTGATCAGGGCACAACAGACTGGCATTTCTTTTTCGGAGGAATTGTGATAAGGATTCTGTTTTTGACTGTTGCACAGGAGAGAATTCATGGGAGTGGAGTGGAAATGTTAGTCCGTTTTGTCCCGATTGAAAAGAGAACAAACGAAGTGATGAGAGGCCAAGATTTAGGAGGGGTTAGTCCAGAAGATGCTACTTACATAATTGACCAAGAATCTTAGAATCACATCAATGTTGATTGTAACATTGGTCAGACTGAGGCTGGAGAAAGGTGTTACAGGATTGATCAATATGCCACATTGCTTACCCTCCGTTTCCTAAGCTACTGTTATTTTCTGGTATGATGGAAGATGGTTTCCTGATGATGGTGTTGAAGAAATATTCAATTGCCAGTCCATTTGGATTATGTACATGGTATAGGGTGAGAGCAACATCTTATTCTTTGCTTCAAGTAGCAGAATATCTTATGCTAACCCTGACTCACAGATGTCCCAAAAGTATCTCAAATTGGGTAATCCAGCTGGCTGCCTTCACAAGGTATCTAAGTAGCCTGTACAACAATCTATTCTGATCAGATATCAAATTCAGTTTGCACATGCTGTTATCACCCTTACCTGGTCAGATTCCAAGCAGGTCCCAAATTCTTCCAAATAAGCTGTTCATCATAATTCAGGGTTCGCTTGAGCAGGTCAATACCTGCAGGATTCAGCAGAGGCGAGACTACTGTTGAGGCCAGATTTCCCCAGGGACAAATGGACAAAATCTACAGAATAACAGTATATGCAATTCATAAAAAAACCTCTTTGGGCTTTTCTCATCTGTTATACTTGAGTCTACAGGGGCTTCTTATGCAATTCTGGGGATTGTAGTTGTATTTAGAACATTTTGCCAAAGAACTCTAGTGCCTCAACTTTAAACTACAAAACTACTGTGATATTTTACATCCCTGGTTACATCCCGTAGACTACTGCAACACGTTCTATGTGGGGTTGCCTTTGAAGACTGTTTGGAAGCTTCAAATGGTCCAGTGGGCAGCAGCCAAGTTGCTAACCGGAGCAGTGCTCAGGGAGCACACAACTCCGCTGTTGCGCCAGCTCCACTGGCTGACAGTTTGCTACTGGGCACAATTCAAAGTGCTGGCTTTAGCCTATAAAGCCCTATACAGTTCTGGCTCAGCTTACCTGTCCAAATTTATCTGTCCTTATGAACCATCTAGGAACTTGAGATCATCTGAGGAGGCCCTGCTCTCGATCCCGCCTTCTTCGCAGGTATGTTTGACGAGGACGAGAGACAGGGCCTTCTCAGTGGTGGCCCCTCAGCTGTGGAACTCCCTTCCTAGGGATATTAGATCGACCCCCTCCTTCCTGACTTTCCAGAAAAAAGTAAAATCCTGGCTGTTTGAACAATCTTCTGGAAATGCAGTGTCATAGATGAATACGGTATTATGAAAGAGTGAACACGGAATGGCATAAACGTTGCTAATGGAAAATGAGTTTAACTGGAAGAAATTGGTGTTTATAGTTTTAATGGTTTTCATATGGATTTTTACTATGTTACGTCAAATGTTTTTAATGGTATTTATTACTGTTGTGGCATCAAATTGTTGCCAAATTGTAAGCCACCTTGAGTCGCCTTTGGGCTGAGAAAGACAGGATAGAAATACAGCAAAATAATAATAATAACAACAAATTTTCAGTAATCAAGATAAACAGGGTGGCAAAATGCAGCTTTGCCTGATCCTCTTGCAGTTGGAAATCACAGAATTTCTCAGTATTCCTTGTACTGAGTACAGAAGAATCAAGTTCCGTGGCACACTCATTTCTTTCCATAGCTTTTAATGCTCTACAACAGGGCTGTCCAACCGGCGGCCCGGGGGCCGTATAAGGCCCCCCAGCCCCTTCCCTGCGGCCCCCTAAGCTTTTTAATAAAAATAAAATAAATTAAATAGTAATATTTTAAAAAATTACCCACTTCCGGGTTCCGGAGCAAGTATCGCGAGACTACGGAAGCCACACGGGATTTCGCTCTCAACACGAGATCACGCCTGCGTTGAGAGCGAAATCCCGTGTGGTTTCCGTAGTCCCGCGATACTCCTGTTGCCGAAATCTTGACTACTTAATCCCTGCGGCCCACGCAGACGCGATTTGGACCTTCTCGGCTGCTGCCTCGGTCGGTCGTCGCCTCTGCTCGTGGTCCGGCTACTCCTGGATCCTGCGCGTTTGGGAAGGTAGGCTAACCTTTATGTTATTATCATGTAATTATGTATGGATGCCCCTTATGTATTCCCTACCTGCATTTCCCCTTAGTAAAAGATTATATTTGATTGTATGGATGCCTCTTATGAATTCCCACCCTGCATTTCCCCTTAGTAAAAGATTATATTTGATTGTATGGATGCCTCTTATGAATTGTAAGTAAATTGGAGCTGGGAGAGGGGTGGGGGCGGAGCCAGGGTGGGGGGCGGAGCCGGGGGCAGACCCTTCGGGCCCCCCAGGTCATCAGTGACTGGAATTCAGGCCCCTGGGCCAGTAGAAGATGTAGAGCCCTGCTCTACAACAAATAGGATATAAAGTACACCCCAATTTTCTTTTGAAATTATTTGGTACTCTCCATTATCTAACTTTGAAAGGGTACTTAATGGGAAAAGGATTAGTAGAGGTGATCATGAGTCCTTACTGGCTGCAATACTCACAGATGATAAAGTCGAAAAGATGAGCTGAACCAGCTCTGGAGCACTGGGTTGATTCATGGTTGGTTCCAGCTTCCCCTGCAGAAACAAAGGAGAACAGAAAAGGCAGGCTGCCCTCACTCTTCGTCATCCTGACATTTCAGAATTAATTAATGGACAGGCTCAAGGGTGAGGGAAGCAGAACTTTGAGCCAAAGGTGATGCAAGTTTTTGTCAGTCCCGGAGTAAGGGGCCATGGCCCCAACTCCCACTACCCTGCTCCTCTTCAGACTATTGAAGTACATGTAATGTGGCTAACCAGAACCCACTTTATTGTTTAATGTATGGGGACCCTGTGCTTTGCTCAGATGTTATTTAGCAGTGACCCTGCAACAGAAACCAAGGACCCTGATGATGATAGGTGGGAGATGGTGAGATTGGTAGCCCTCCAAATTACCATCCCCCAACTCTGATTCTGACCAAGTCCAAGAAGTCATTGATTATGGTTGCAATCTTAGAAAGGTTTTCTGTTCTCTAGATACTGGTATTTTGGACTTGAGTTTTCACAATTCCTTTGGTCATATTATCTAGGGCAGATGGGGGCTGCTTTCCAAAACCTTTTTGAGGGACTCATTTTTTTTGGAGAATGTTAGACCACAGGACGATTGTATATTGTATCTGCTCTTTTCCAGTAAAGCTGCAGCTGGATAAAAATATGCATTGCTGAATTATCAGATTGTTCTGAGAAATCAAACTGACCTTTTTCCTCTGCCTTCTCTTTCTGTAATTGCTTCTTTATCTTATCTTTAAGAGGGACAGAAAGATTTGAATGTTGCACTCTTGCTACAATCTGGATCCAGACTGAACTCTCTCCAATTTGCATGGAGAAAAATGCCTCTATTGGCATCAATGCCATTATTTTCATCCTGTGCTAATAGGAGATACAGGTGGGTCTGACCCAGATCAAAATAGGAGAACAGGGTTAAAAGCTTATTTATTCCTTACACAAGAATCCCAACTTCAGCCAGTCCTTTCATGCCTGCTGTTTAGTTTCAAAAATCTATCCACCCATTGCTAATTATGAGAATAGCCTCTCATTTTGTTTGGCGTTTCAGTGATTGGTCTAAAAGAAAAAAACGGTGTCATTTATGGATATTTGCCAGCAGCATTGTGTGTTGAATTTTAATTGCCACAAGTTGCTTTGGAAGATAATTTCTGTTTGAAAAACATGAGGGAAAGTGGTATAAGGTACCATAAAATTTAAATCTCATTTTGTTTTCATATAGCATTGAGCATAAAGATGGATTTTATCCTCTCCACATCCCTTATACTACATTCTTGGTTGGGGGGGGGGGGGGACATTGGCAAAGCAAATCCATTGGCAGGGAACAGGCGCAGCAGCTTGAAACAATGGTTGTCTTTGTGCTGCTGCCCTAGAAGTCCCATGCTATGAAGACTAGAGAGGTGCAGCCAACTTTGCAAGGTCAACACAGGTGGTCAAAAGATTTACCAATAAATTGAAGCTATACTTGATCTTCTGGAAACAGTCTTCAAACTCAGGTCTTGGAGGCAATGCTGAAGAATCAGAATGATAATAAGAGGTTGGTCAGCTGCTCATTCCACAACATGAGACAAAAGTGATACTATAAGCAGAAGAGCCCTACTATATTCAGAGAAATTCTGGGCAACTCCACGATACCACATATAGAACCATGAGAAACATATCAATGCTGGCACACCATTGCAGCTCTAATTTACTATCCCCTTATGCGAAAATCATTGAAATATAACATTAAAAGGAAATCCAACTAGTTCAAATGGGCAGAGCCTGCTTAAGCCCAATTATTCTGTTTAACTAGTTTGCAAGAAAAGGCCAGTTCCTTTTCACATAAATTATTCACAATGATAACAACAAAAAATAGGCTTTGAACAACATCAAAAGAATATTTCTGTTTAGGTTGAATGAGCTATTGTGGTTCAGTTTGATAAGTGTAGAGTGATATAGATCAGAATAAACAATATTGGGGGGGGGGGGGTTTAATGGCTAAAACTAATAAGGAAATCAAGCTGCTGGTGCAGCTTCTTTTTCTCCTTCCTATTATTATTATTATTATTAGTAGTAGTAGTAGTAGCATCAGCAGCAGTAATACAGATCCCTGCAGGTAGAAAGAAGTTGTGAGTGCAGAGTCCCCCTGCAGGGGTAGGAAGAGCGGGGTAAAAATGACGTAAATAAATAAATAAATAATAAAAGCTCTAGAAAATACCTCAGGAGAACATTTTTCTTGGTAGTGGAAAAGTGAAACTGCAGGTTTGGGGTCTACAGTTATTGGGGGGGTGTCTTACTATACATTTATTTATTTATTTGGTGCCATCAGTGTACATGGTGCATTATATGAATGGTTAGAATTGTTAATTCAGTTTCCTGTCCTCAGGTTTATAATCTAACGACCTCATCAAATTACTGATTTTCACTGTTCTAGGATGTTTGCATATGGCACACAGCTACTCCCATGGAGGCTCCATCCTTTCAGTGTGTTACAAGTGTTCTAGGACGCTGAAACACAGTATAACGGGGCCAGTGGGGGGTGGGGGGAGCCAGGCAACATTGTTTCCCCTGTGGGAAGAGTAAGTTGACAAGGCAGCCAATGTGGGGCGTGGGGTAACAGGTTACCTTGATGCATAGTGCATTCCCCTGCTATTGACTGTAAATTGTGCCTCAATGTGTTGAGATCCTTAGACATACGAAGGAAGGTCCAGATCTAATGGGGTATCTAATTATTTCATAACAAACCAAGGAAACCCTGGTTTGTTCCTAATTAATTTGGTTTTACCATGGACACCTCTGGTAAAACTGAGACAGGTCCCATTTTTGGGCCTGTTTGGATGGGCCCTTTGTTCCATACAAAAAAGACCTTTCCACCTTCTAGCTAGTGTAATCAGTGTAGATAAGAAAGAAAGTAGCCCAGCAACAGGCTCATGATACTATAAAGAAAAGGCAGCCCTTTCCCATGGCAAAAAGAATTACAGCAGGTTGCTAACATAACTTCCAGGACCTCAAGGACAGTCTGAGCGAGTATCTGTTATTGAATGACTACATGGGGCACATTTTCTGCTATATATTTTGCTACATTGTTTCTTTGTTCAACTACAGTTGTCCTGAGTGCAGGGTGTTTTTCATAAGGATACATTTTGGGAGCTCGTGATTCCCTCTGTACCATTCTTACACACCTTTGTTCATTTCATTTTTCTTTTTCTTCAACCTTTTCTTCGTATTTTTCAAGGAACCACTTGACTTCTTCAGCTTCTCCGCAAAGATTTCAATATCACCCAAGACATGATTAAGGATCTCCTATGACCAGGAGAAGAACAAGATTAGGATGCACACCTATACTCTGTTAAAACACATTCTTAAAAGCATCTGGGATCATTGCATTCTTAAAAGCAGAATACAGAAACTAACATGTAGGGCTGTGTGCAGTTGTACCTCTGTCAGACTGATCAATTAAAACTTTATTAAATACAAGCAGGTACAAAAATGAAGGCAGGAGGAAGAAAAGAAAATAGCAGAACATATGAGATTGTTATTGCAGTAGAGCTCTTATAGGAAGTGTAATACTGTTGGAAATAACATTTTTTGCTTCAATCATAGGATGATTGAACCATTAAACAGACAAATCTGTAAATCCAGCTGCAAATAGGCAATATTCACCATAACTTGCCTAGCAGTCCTGACTTTTCTACCTTTAAACCAGCTCTAGAGTCCCTGAAAATGAGTTACAGTGCTGTCCCACCCTTATGGCCTCAAAGGATTGGCTGCTTTGAACAACACAGGATGCAATCTGATGACTCAAATGCAGTGGCAATTCTTCTCTGTCCTTCCTTGTTAGCTTCCTAGATCACACAATTCTTCCGTCTTACTTTATCTCCTGCATTCCAGGTTCTCACAGGCTAGAAACATTGCTGTAGAAAGAGATCTTGTTTGAAAAAATAGTAAAAGCTGCTATCCAGGAAATGATCCACTGTTCTTACAATATTTCTGTCAAGGTCCTGCATCATCAGAGGAGACCAAGGATCTTCCCATGCTCTCTCATTTTTCTGCTTCTGTTGTCCATTGGCTCCTGCAACGATCAGACACCCAAATCAACAATGGATGAGCCACAACACAAGTGGTTCTTATCCAGATACCCTGACCAGGGCTAAATGCCCATTTACCGTGTTTCCCCGAAAGTAAGACGATGTCTTACTTTCTTTTTACCCCCAAAAGCCCCACTACGTCTTACTTTCGGGGTACGTCTTATATTGGACATACCCTGAAAGAATTCTTCACCCAGTAGGGCAACGGTACCTGTGAGGGGCAACGGTACCTGTGAGGGGCGCCGCGCTGTCGCCACACAGCCGGCCACACGGGCCGATTGCGGCACGCCTCTTGCGCGGCACGCCTATCCATTCGAGTGAACGAAGGGAGGGGGAAGGAGGAGCAGAGCAGAGGCGGGGCGCGCAGCGTCGCGTCAGAGGCCAGGCCTCTGACGCAACGCCGCTCTCGCCCGCCTCTTGCTCCTTCTTTCCCCTCCCTTCCTTCGTCCATTCGAGTGAGCGAAGGAAGGGAGGGGAAAGGAGAAGGAGCAAGAGGTGGGCGGCGGCGTCGCGTCAGAGGCCTGGCCTCTGACGCGACGCCGCTTCGCCCCGCCTCTTGCTCTTTCTTTCCCCCTCCCTTCGCATGGACTTTCGGGGTACGGCTTACTTTCGGGGTACGGCTTACATTAGCCGACCCCCATGACACCCCCGATACGTCTTACAATCGGGGGTGTCTTACTATCGGGGAAACACGGTAGTTCTGATCCAGAACTTGAACACTTCACAGTTTTTGACTGCAACTCTCAGAATGCACCGCTACCAAGTTGTAGGTTTACCATGATGTTCCAAGAAATGCTGCCACCAATTTCTTGTTTTAGAAAATATAGGCCAAGATCCTGAACATGAATTACTGTTGGTGGAGTTACACTGACTACTACTGTAACGTAATGTATGAAGAACAACTATGCAGTTACAAGCATGTTCATGTGGAGCCACATAAACAATAGTCCCATATGTACACTTTTGGTTCCACCCCTATCAGCAGGCTACGGCTATGGCACATTGTGCAATAAAAATACTTTGCACGCATGACACAACATAAACTTGCTTATGTCACTATCAAGAAGCCTGCAACCCATTTCCTGATGCATTTGCATGGTAGGAGGCACAAGTATACTGTATCTGTTATTACATGGGAGACTTTGTAATCACCAGTATTGTGGTCCATGTAGAATGAGTTATCTTTCCAATGATGTTGTTCCTGCCTCTTGGAATGTGCTTCTGTTGGGGAAGTTGGATAGGGAGCCATTGGGGCTTTGCCATTAAATGATGCTTGGTTTTGTTGATACAATATGTTTTCCAGGTTGCTTCTGGATAAGGAATTAAGAAAGGAGTGCATTAAGAAAAGAATTTGAGATTAGGAGATGAGACACAGTTATAAATAATCCAGTTCTAATCTTTACCATGTTGTGGGGAGAGCATCACTAGGGTGGAATCACTTCTAGTGAGTTTAGTTAAATTCATGTTAACTTTGAAAGAAAAAGTACCAAAGCATGGCAAAGTACTTTTTGGATCACATCTCCCAGAATAACCATGTGACAAGTGACCGTACTACATATGGATCTAGGGAGTTGTAGTCCAAAAGGTAATAAGCATATATTTCAAACAAAGGAGGAGGAATTCCACCACCTGTGATTTTCTAGGTGGCAGAAAATATACTTCTCCAGATATTGAACTGCATCTCTTTTCAGCCCTAGGTAGTATAAGTAAAAAAATTTAAAAAAATGATGAGAACTGCAATGCAACAACATCTAAAGGTCAGCTTTCCATCTCCATGTTAGGCCCCAAGTGATAGACAGAAAAAATAATAAACTTTTTGTGTGTGTTTGCAATCCATAATACTAAATTTCCATGGATTTTAAGGTTAAGAATGCTCTCTTTAGCTATGTATTCTGTATCAGAAATTATTACACAAGATTTGCAATCTAATGGATATGATGCGGAGAAGGAATTGAATCGCAGCACTGTAGATCCCAAATTCTGTTGTTACCTGAGCATGTCATGGTTCTGACGCGATTCCTCAATTATCTTCTCCAGTTTAGTTTTCAGCAGCTCAGCCTAGACAGGAAAGTAGAACTGTAGGAGATCTATCACTTTTCAGTTCAGGTCAATCAGATTTACTACTGCATCTCTGCAAATAATTTCTTGTACTCCTAACTTCAGGGGTAACCGAAGAGGCTGATGCCACATTTTCAGTTCCTGACACAATAGCAGTAGGAAGGAGTGTTTTGACTTGGATAGATCTCAACTCCTTAGGAATATTTTTCCCATCTCATGACAGAAGTTCGCTGAGCTCTTGGCTATGTGGGATCTATCCATGTCTTTGAAAAAATTATTTACCATATTTGTACCCTGCCCTTCTCACTCCGAAGGGGGCTCAGATCAGGCTTACATGTCAGCAACAATTCAATGCCATAAAAACAACATACAATTAAAATAAACATTTACATTAAAACCAAAGAATTAAAACATCTAAACATTTCACCAATTATTAAAAACCACACAGTCCAAGATCATAATACGGATTATGGTTTCTATCACATTCTACCAATTGAGGGATAAATCCAAAATTAGTTCCAACTACAGTAGACTAATGAAATGGATGTAATTATGAGTAACAGAAGTTTTATTGATTTCAATGAGTCTACTTGAATAAGGATTAACATTGAATTTAGCTCTGAAATGGCACAGTAACTCCATCTCCAATTATTGAGGTATATAAAATAGATAAATATAAATATATAAAGACCCAAACATTCCCAATCTTGCCAACTGGCAATTTCTTCGCTGTCTTTCCACAAGCAGGTCAAAACCATTTTATTTAAGAAAGCTTTTTGGGTTTTAGTGTGTCATGGCAAATAAGTATTTTCATGGTGGGTGTAATATGTTTTTAAATTTTGTTTTAAGCATATTTTAATGTGTTTGTAACCAATAGTTTTTAAATAAAAATAGTTGAATTACATTTTAATTTTTGTACTATTATACACACATACACTACACAGTGCTTTGAAAATGTTGTATGTTACCTCGGGGCCCATGCTGGAAGAAAGGCAGGATATAAGTTAAATAAATAAATAAATAAATAGGGAAAATAAGCAGGACTGGACAAGGCTGGTTAATGCTTGGAAGGAAGAGTACCAGAAAATACCCCCCCGGACCAATTTCCAAAAAAATGTTTTCCCCATCTCCCACTCTTAAGTCCTAGAAATACTCACTCCAATCTCTTCACACTGAAAGAGCAGGATACTAGTCCTGCGCAAGTTTGGTTCTTTCACGGTGATGGCCAAGATGGAATTGTAGTTGCAGCTACCAAGGAAGCAAGCGCAATCCTGGATCCAATCCAAGGAGTAGCTGTCCAGTTCTTCCTGTCAATGAAGGAAGACATCAGCAGGAGGAACTGTCTATGTTCTTGGCAGTTCAGTCCAAAATACCCACACACCCATTTCTAAAGCTTTGTTTATATCTAGCCAGAAATGTAGAACCAGTGGTCCTAGATTTCCCACAATGGAACTAAGTGCCCAACTGAGTGTCAATAGTTTGTTGCCTCATTGGCCCAAGTGGTCTGTGTGCAAAGTTGGGCAAATAAGATCTGCTCACCTCTGCCTCAATGTCTGTCAGCAGCAACTTCTGGTCCTTCACCTGCAAAAACATGCCTTGTCCCCACACCTGGCCTTGGGCATCCATCATCTTCAGTCGGTCGATACAGTTTGCTGCATTCCTGATGTCTTTGCCATCGATGTAACTAGTGAGAAGGTGCTGAGGACAGAAGTCAGCGTGCAATTGTCATCATAGATAGTATGAGCACATACAGAGTTCTCATGAGTCAAGAAGCATTGCATAGAATTGTACTGGGATGTATTAAACTCTAGCAGCATCCGTTCCTTTTAAAATGATGCATGGCCCCTAAATGCCTTCCTTCCAAAGAAAAGGAGGCCTTTTTAGTGCTGTACCTCTTAAATTTTGAAAACGGATAGATTGGACAATGCAGAAACTGTGCACACGCAGCCCACTTCTTTGGTAGCTTATCTATTAAAATGTAAGGTTATCAGTAATTAAAATTTAATTAATCTGATTAGTAGTTAGTAAACAAAAACCTCAGCTGATTAATTGGTGGATTTTGTTTTAATTGGCAGAATCCAGTTATAATTGAATGGATTATGAATTAAGGAAATTTGATTCTGCCCCATGGTTTGTATATACACACACTTACTGAAACCAGACACAATGGAATGAAACAGGCTGTGCTCCATCAAATGTCTCCTACCTCCACCCGGTGTTGGCATTCATGTTGCTGCTTTATTACAGCTTCAGTGTAACTCTTCCTCTGATCTGTGAGAACAAAATAAAAGGTGTGGCATGAAGAAAGCAATCTGCCATTGTCAGATGCATTATATGGAAAAGAGTTGCATGTATGTTCAAATATCAAAGACTTTGCCTGAGGCATTTATTTATTTATTTATTTATTCGGTTTTATATTCCGCTCCTCCCTGCAGGCATGAGATCTTTACTAGTTTCATATGCAAAAGTAGGCATATTCTAGATTGTTCTAGATTTGAAACTGCATTATCTGGTCAGTGTAGACTCAAATAATGCAATTAAATGTAGTTAACGGCATTATATAAGTCTACACTGACCATATAATGCAGCAGTTGATCCCCCCAACCCTCCCAACTTCCTCCTTCTCCTCTTCTTCCTGGATGAAAATTCTGGGCAAAGAACAGCAACCACACTGATGAAAACTTTGAGATGATGAAATTACAGTTTGATAAACCAGAATCACTGGAAACATGGAAGAAAAGAAGAGGAAAAAGATTGGCCTTACGATATATGGACTTTCCACTTGGCCTGGACATGCTGTTGGTTCTCTTGGAGTTGCTTTCATTTTCACTGTGAAAATGCAAACAGATACATCAGTCTGACATGCCACCTAGTTTTTGAAATATTTCTACAAATTTTCAGACCCAGGGACTCATATCTCAGTCATCATGATTACAGTCCATGCTGACTGTAAGATTACTGGGATTGTGGTCCAAAACTGGGATTGTGGTTTTCAAGATCTGGAGAAATTACTTTCTGACTTTAAATTTGGTTATTCCTTCACTGCAGATACCATGAGGTGTAATGCATACTGATCACAACTTCTGTCTTGAACTGTATATGTCCTATTTTTCTCAGACTGGCTCCAGGTCTTGGAAACAGAATCAGCAATGGGGTGGCTTGCGTAAGATAGAACTCTTGCACCTAATCTTTTACTCAAACTTTACCCAGTGGGAGCCTCATAAAATGAAACTGATCTACAGTTGCCATCACACTACTTAACATACCTCAGAGGCTATTGTAAAGATTAAAATGTGAGGGAAAAGAGGCATGCTTTGAGCTTCTTGGTTGAAAGATGTTTATAAGAAACTCCTATGAGAAGCATATTAGAGAGAGTTTGATATGTTATAGCAAAAGAAGAAAAGGTTAATAGGTGGCACGATTACCATGTTTTAATCTTTGAAAGGATGCCCTAATGAAGCGGGAGCAAGTTTGTTTTCTTCTGCTCAAGAGAGTAGGACACAGAGCAATGGGTTCAAACTACAGGAAAAGAGATTCTACCTAAACATCTGGGAGAGCTTCATGATGGTAAGAGCTGTTAGACTAAAATATGCTGCCACAGAGCATGGAGGAATCTCCTTCTCTAGAGGTTTTTACACAGATGCTGGGTGGCAATCTGCCAGGAGTGCTTTCATTGTGTATCCCTGCATGGAAGAATGGGTTTAGGCAGGATGGCCCTTGTAGTCTCTTACACCCCTATAATACTATGATTAACTAATTTTAGCACTGAAAATTTAAACCATTCATGGGACATAAGTAGAATCCTTAAAATCTCTCTGTGTCTTTGAAGTTCTTTTCTTACTCTTTTCATAGATAGCATGATTTAATCAGTAGGCAGTGGCATCACCAGCTGAATCTGTGTTGATACTCAGCAGTAACAGAGGTATGTGGCAACCAAATCATTGGGTGTTAAACTTTTTCAGGCATAAAGCTACTGTGACAGATGATGCTTACCTACAAAAGAAAATATTTGAATGCCTGATGATCCTCTCAGTTGCCTCTATTGCTAGACTCAGAGCACTTATCCTCAGGAAAAACTGAATAGTGCTACTAGCCCAGGCATGAGAAAACTTTGGCCCTCCAGGTGTTTTGGACTTCAACTTCCACAATTCCTAACAGCCAATAGTTAAAAGTGGGAGTTGAAGTCTCAAACACCTGGAGAGCCGAAGTTTGCACATGCCTGAACTAGCCTATAAGAGCATTCTTCTTTACATTCAAAGATGACGTTCAGATTGTATATTGTGTAAGTCATAATTAACTGCAAAGCACATTCTAGTGCAACAAATAGTGCTGTTTTAAATGAAATGCTTATTGTGACCACAGCTCCAGTCTTATACTGTGTATTATGCTTCTTTTCCATTTGCTTTAAAAATGGTACAAGGCCTGAAGCTGAGAATGAATACTTCTCAGAATGAGACTACCTAAAGTAAATGCCAAGATATGGGGGGAAAATTCCAGGATGTTGGCAGAATCAAAGGCCTGATGTTGACAGAATCAAAAACTTGAAAAGGGAAGAAGCCACATGCAAAAAAAGGCTACAATCTGAAAAAGAGCTTACTGTATCAAGTAGTGTGTCCTCTGCAATAACCAGGTAGCTCCTTAGAACTACATGGACTTACCTGTAATAATTGTCATCTCTAAAACGATTTGCCATCTTGAGTTCAGGTTCTGTAGATAATATTAAAATTCAAGCAAGATGTTCATGACAGTTCAGTTCAATTTTTAAGAGATACTAGTTTAAAAAAGCAAAAACACAGTATAAGAGAAGTAGATGGGTGTGATGTAAGACCACCCTGTTCCGCCAATCTCTAAGGTGCGTTCCATTCTGGTCCTAATCTGTTTTTATTCTGTTTTTAACTACACTGTGTTGTGTATTCATTGTTGTGAACCACACTGAGCCTTTTTGGGAAGGGTGGTATATAAATTGAAATAATAAATACATAAATAAAAGACTGTTGTATTTGCATTACACTTATTTTATTTACTTCATCAAAGAATCTTTTAGCCCCAATGTTTCAAATTCAAGGGCAAGAGCTGGGAAATGTTTTTCATTGGGTCCATTAAGTGTTTAAAAAGGTATATATAAGTGCTACACATTTTCAATCCATTCCCTCTCAACTGAGTATGGCACTTTATGCAACTGACAAAGTAACTAAGAGTGTTTGTTTTATATTTACTTTATGCATAAGACAGATTTGTAGTTACAAGAGTAAGGATGCTATTATTAAAGTTGTGGTACTGTATAACTTGTGGCATTTATATAATTTAGATCTTTTATCTTGTACCTTCATGAAGTATGTATCTTGTGCTTTGTAACATCCTCTGGATAAGACAAGTCAACTGAAATAATTAATGAGACCTTCTACTATAAAGTTTCTTTGTGTGGATTTCTTATCACTGACATTTTGACTCCTTTGGAATTTGTCTGATGATCAAATGTTTCTATTCAGTTTAGTCTTGTGCTATTACTTTATACAATATCAGCCTTATGGCAGCTCTTCCGCTTCAAGCCATATGTTCCTTCTCAGCCTTCCAATAGCTGAGATGCAGTTGCAAACCAGGAATGGGTAGAGTTTGGGATATTTGTGTACAAGAAGTGTTGTGTAAGACATACTGCCATTGTAGCACATTACACAATTATAGCACTAAGGTTCCACTTTAACTGCCATGCCATGGCAACATCTATGGGAATCCTGGGATCTGCAGTTTAGAGAGGGGCATTACAAATTATGATCCAGAGAACTCTTGTGCTTCCCAACTGCAAACCCCAGAATTCCATAGGAACTGTGTAGTGTGAAAGGGTCCCATGTGACGTGTCATATTTGTTGGTCTAGCTCACTATTGTTAATTATGAGGGTTGAATGAAAAGTAACGCCTCCACCTTCGTTATTTGGATTTGAATGGGAATATTTTAATAAATCAAATGCAGAAATAATCCTTAGAATGTGCTCTTTAACTACCACGATTCGCTTTTCCACATAATCACCAGACAATTGGATACATTTCTGCCAATAATGAACAAGTTTTCTGAAGCCATCATGGAAGAAGTCAATACTCTGTTTCCGCAACCAGCGTCAGCATCCTGGGTACCCATCGTGCACAGATCTTCCAATAGCCAAGCAAAGCCATAATGTGACCCACACGTTCTTGTGAAATGCCGATTATGCTTGAAATTTCTCTCTGAGTGATATGACGATTGTCCTGAATCAATCTGTCAACCTTTTGCTTGTGAAACTCGGTGGTTGCTGTCACACTACGTCCAACTCTTTCTTTGTCATGCAAGTCAGATGTTCCCACCTCAACATCCTTAAACTTACTTGCCCAATGACGCTCAGCACTCACATCAACACAATCACCATAAACAGCTTGCATTCTCTGATGAATTTCCTTTGGGGTGACACCTTCTGCCATCAAGAATTCAATGATTGTACGTTGCTTAAGTTGCATTGACCTACCGTCGCACAGGGTTTCATACTTCGCACTTTAACAATGCAACCATTCAATGCTGAGACTTCCTACCAGAATGGAACTGTAGAAGAGAGTCTACTGAACAAGCCCATGCCTGCCGCATACCAGTACTGCCATCTGTTGAGGAGTTACGAAGGTGGAGGCATTACTTTTCATTCAACCCTCGTATGTGACCTGCAGCAATTATCTAATTTCTCAGGGCTGTTCCCTTTTCCAATTAGTTGATCTTATGGGGAGGACAGGGACTGAACCTATACTGTTTTTGTGTCATAAGCAGATACACGTTATTATAAACAAAAGTGCCACTTCCCTTTGCTTGTAAGGCACACATATCAAGGAGGGCTGGGGTATCTCAAAGATCTGTACATTTATTATAGCATTAGCTTTTATGAGGAATAGCACACTTCATCAGACACATACATTGCTATCCACCATTTCAGATTCAGTATAGAGAGTCCTTGAAATTATATTGACTGCCAAAAAGAGGAATAAATGGATATGAGTCACTGTGGTGTAGTGGTCGGAGTGTTAGATTATGATTCTAGAGACCAGAGTTTGAATCCCTGCTTGGCCATGAAGATGCATTGGGTGACCTTGGACAAGCCACACTTTTTCAGTCTCAGAGGAAGACAATGAAAAACCCACTTTGGACATATCTTGTCAAGAAAATCCTGTGATAAGTCTTCCACAATGTTGTCGTAAGACAGAAATGACGATAAGGCACACAAGAAATCAAGATGGAGTGACTCAGTTAAAGAAACAATGCCCCCAAATTATTAAGACCCAGCCAGGGCTGTTTATAACAGGATCTCTTGAAGACTTCCCAATTGTGAAATTGCCATATATTGAAGTTAACCTCATGGCACATAATACCAAAAAGCACAGTATATATAGTAGGATATTGTGGTTGGATGTCATTGTGTGCCTTCAGTTTGTTTCCTGACATATGGCAATCCTAATGCTCATACTATTACACCATGTTGATTCTTACATCATGTTAGTGTGTGTGAAGGTGGAGTGGGTGGGTTGTGTTTTGTTACACATTTAACACATTTTAACCCATTTCCTTGAAAATTCTAATTTCAGTTCATCTCTTTCCCCAGCTGTGAATAATCCACCCTCACTTTATACCACAACACACCTCAAATATATTTCCTGTCGCTAAACCTCGGGATGATCAATCACATCAGAACTCTCTGGAACTTGTCAAATTGAGAAAGAAGATCATAGAAAACATAGCAAAACAACTTACACTCTGGCTTGCTGAGGCGAATTTCTACTCTAGAATAACCAAAGATCTTCCTCTGCTGGGCAAAACATCAGCACAAAGACCAGGAATGGAGCGACGTCTATGCATGGTGCAAATTTCAGACTTTGTCCCCTCTGCGCAGGGAAGCCTTAATAATGACAAGAACTGGGAGAGGTCTGAGAGGCAGGGAGCAATCAATATCCCTCACAGCTTTACAGTTTCGTGATGCAGCAACCACACCTTTTGCTCTTTGGTCTCTCTATGAACAAACCGTTCTTGTCATCAAGAAGTTTCTTCCTCATGTTCAGGTGGAAACTTTCCCCCTGTTATTTGAATCTATTGATTCATGTCCTAGGGTGCATTAAATCACTGGCTGTATAGAGACTACCAATCCTGGGATCGCTCTATGTGCCTTCTTATTTCATTGGAAGACAGACTGTTAGTGGAAGAGCTGTTTTCACATGAGCCTCAAGTAAAGCAGTGAGGCATTATTTTCAGAAAAGTGCTTATGGACCCAGCGATTCGCCCTTTGGTCATTGGGCTAAGATTACAATCGCAGACTCCAAAAAGCCCCAGTATTAGGGAAGAAGGTCCATCCATCAGAGTTCCACTTTCAGACTCCGCCCCTAGTTTCCATCCCTGCCTCTGCTAATTTCCAATCCTACCTACAGACACTTCCTTTGTTCAGCCCCCTCTCCACTCTGGATGTTTCCTTCTCCTTATCCCCAGTGGAGATATCCTCCTCTTCTAGCCAAGCAAATTCATTAGGAGGCTCCCTGTTACTGAAGAGCTGACTAACTCCCCTAGAATTCAATTCTGAGCAACCTACTCACCATGTGGGAGGGGTTTCAAATGGGATGGGTGCTACTGAGGTGGTGTGGGGAAGGAGGAAGACCGGTCACCTTATACCCAGGGAGAAGCGCAACAGAGTACTTGCAACCCTGGAATAGGATAGATATGGTAGTCTCCATGACAGACCCCCTGAACTTAAGATCCTGCTCCTGAATGCCAGATCTGTCAGCAGTAAGACATCTAACATTCAGGATCTGATCCTGGATGAGAGAAGGATCTCGCGTACATCACCGAGACGTGGTTGGACGAACTGGGTGGGGTAAATCTCACCCAGCTGTGCCCACCGGGTTTTGGGGTGCATTAGCAGGCCAGGTTCAGGGGGCGGGGAGGAGGGGTCATGGTGATCGTTCAGCAGTCCATCGCCCTGATCAGATGCATCGTTCCGCAATCTACAAGGTTTGAGTGCGTCTACTTGGAGATGGGAGCACAAGATGGCCTGGGGATCCTGCTGGTGTACCGTCCACCACGCGAAACAGCAGTTTCCCTGCCTGAGCTAGCAGAGGTGGTCTCAAATTTGGCCTTGGCCTCCCAACAGCTTATAGTTTTGAGAAACTTTAACATCCATGCCAAGACCACGTTAAGAGGTGCAGCTAGATGTCCCTTGGTGGGTTCTCTACTATGATTTCTGTTCTCCATCAATTTAATACGGTTTGTGCCACACAAACAAAGTTTCTGGAGTAGAACAGCTACTTTCAAAGTAAAGACCACCCAATGAAACAGGAAATAAAGTTAATAAATAAAATAAATAAATAAATAAGTGACTTTAGAATCGAACCACCAGTGCCCCCTATATCCAAAACGAGTTTTGAACCATTTTTTGGATCAACCAAGCCTAGTGCCCATGGAGCATGAAATTGCTTTTGGTCATCATTCATTGCTACTGTTGGCACTTGCCAAAGCACCAGCTCAACTCAGAAAGGAGGAAGGGAAAGGAGAGATTGCCCCTTCCTTTCCTATTGCTGACACTTGCCAAAGTGCCAGTACAACTCAGAGAGCAGAGTGGTGCAAAGGAGAGATCAATCCCCCTTTCCAATTTTCCATCCCCTGAGTCATGCTGGTGCTTTGGCAAGCATCAGCAATGGTGATGATCATATGGGCACCAAAAAGTCAATTCATATGCCACTTCATTTGGTCTGTGTGTGGATGGTCCCTTAAGACCTCATCACGTTAATGGTGGGATTCGCCATGCATTGTGGTGAATCCAGTAGGGCCCAATGTGGAAAGTGAGGAACCCATCACCCCATGCCCTGCATCGCCTGGCTTCCCCTTCACCCCATCCCAAGGTGGGGAGTGTCCTCTGCCTGGCTTTCTCCTGTTGTTGCCTATGCAACATAAGTCTCTTATGTTGCCACAGCAGCAGCTTACTACACTCCCTCTTCACTTGCACCATGGAGCCCGGCCATCAGTAGATCTATGTTGTGGGATGGGAGCCAGTGGGCTCTGTGCTGCAAGTAAAGAGAGAGCATCATACGACGGGCAAGTTTGCCTATCTGGTGAGGCTGTGAGTTTCTGGAGCAGTAAAAAGCAAACCTGCTTTGCTTCAACAGGATATTCCCAATATGGCTATTGTTTCCCTTCTTAACCTTTTGTCCTTCAAGCTATACAAACCCAGTTGCTTAACTATTCCTCATAGGGCATAGCTTCTGAACATTTCACCATTTTGGTAGCTCTCTTCTGAACACATGTAGTTTCTGGCTAAAGTAGAATAGAGTGACACTATATTTTCCCTCAATTTAGGAACTAATGCTCCTATTGGTACAACTTAAGTCATATTGGCTTTTTAAAGGTAAAGGTTTTTCCTTGACATTAAGTCTAGTTGTGTTCGACTCTGGAGACTGATGTTCATCTCAATTTCTAAGCCGAAGAGCCAGCATTGTCCATAGACACCTCCAAGGTTATGTGGCTGGCATGACTGTATGGAGCACCGTTGGCTTTTTTTACTCAAAATGAAATAACATCCGGGGTGCAATACTATCTGAAGAAAACAGGGTTCTCATCTCTCACTCTAGGAATCAACCAATACAGGTAACAGTTTGGAAATATTAGTTTTTGGACAACAGCTCCCAGATTCCCAGAGTTCGGGTCCAAAGAGTAACTTTTCAATATTTGCATTAAATGCATCTTTGCTTTTGCTGGTGAATATTATTTTGATTTATTTAACATACCAGTTACAGATGACCTTGTTTTGTATTGGGGCCTTGACAAGGTTAAAGCTGTCTAAATTGTTTTTGGGAGCACAGTTGTACTGAGCCCACCTCTAATTATGAATTTAGCTTGCGTATTTATAATGGTCCTTCCACAAGACAACAATTTGGTAGGTTGACCAAGAACTCCCACTGCTTTAACTGAAAAATACATATTCTTAAATAGTAAAATATTTTCTTTTCTTCCCTCTTTAATGTATAATCATTCTTTCACTGCTGGCAGTGTTGATGTTGTTTTCTTTGGCAACCACTGGATGCTGCAAACGTCAGACCAGAAATACAGGCAAAACCACATGAATTTTGTGGTGGGAGGGAAATAAAACTGCAAAGTGATATATTAATATAAATAGTGTGCCCAGTACACTTCTGCTACTTACCTGTTCATTAGCCTCCATATGTGTTCATATGCCTTGTTCCACAAGGTCACTTTCAGGAGCATTTGGAAGCCTACAAACTGTGAAAGGACAGTCCTCATAAATTAGAATCTGAGAACACTAAAGCAGAGCCTTCGAGGAATCAGGAGCTCCAACAAAATTGTATATGAATATTAACAAACACATATTTAAACCAAGAAGCATGGTAACCGAGATGAACACAAATATATCATTTCAGAATGCATTTGTCTTTTCTGACATCTTTGTCCTTGTAATAACATTGGCAACGAAACATGTTCCAGATTGAATTGCTTCATTTTGGAAACTTGGATAGAGTACTCGGATGGAGAGCAGCAGTCTCGGAGAGTTCCTTAAGCAGGAGGGAAGAGATGACGACAGGAAGTTCTAGGGGAGACGACATCGAAACATCAACTTTCACATTGTGATTGCCAGGCACATCTTACATCAGCTATTATGAAACAAGTTTTTCATCCTGAACTGTGCAAAATGTTCTTATCATATTAAAAATGACCTTCTATCCCTTAGCTGACTATTCTGCTTCTACATAGTTCCTGCATTTTGCTACAAAGAATCAATACCCCAAGAAATACAATAACAGCAACGGGCTGCTCCATGAATTGCCATGGAGCAATTCTGCGTAGAATCTTGCATGCCTTGTTTTGAATGGAGCAGAAAGGGCTCTTCTCTAACCTCTTGAATCCTTTCAAAACCATCATCTCCACAGCTTCATAAACTGCTGCTCTGAAGCAATGGAAAAAGGAAGGCAGGAGGTGGCTAAGCAATGGGAGCTGTCTCTCAGGTCCCTTCTACACTGTCAAATAAAATCCATATGATCTGCTTTGACCTGGATTATGCAGCAATGTAGACTCATAATGTGGATTATCTACTTTGATAATCTGGATTATATGGCAGTGTAGAAGGGGCCGCATTCCCATTGCAATTCCTGTGTGAAAGAGGCAGAAGAATCACATTCTTTCATTCCCCCGCTCCCTCTCTTGAACAGCCTAGTTGTTTTTGTCCCCTTTCTCTATGCTCATTTAACACCCATAGCATCTTCTCCATAGGGCTTGGCACCTACTGCAAGGATAAGCAATAGAGATGCATACCACTCTGCATGCACCATATATATCTTAGCACTCAACTTTTCACAAGCAAGACCTCTCAGAACTGGGACATGAACAGAAAAGTAGTAGACCACTCTACCAATCTAATGAAATTGGAAAAACGGAATCTGAAAAACAACTACTCTCTCTCTCTCTCTCTCTCTCTCTCTCTCCATCTGCTCTGTATACATGATATGTCACAGAGAAAGAAAATACATTAGTTTTACATATGAATTATTGATGCATTTTTGGATGCCGGGTTCTTATGCAGGAGAGAGGAAGGAGAGTGGCTTCAGATTAGTAGATGTAATTTTGCACTTCAATGGACATTGACTGGAATGGTGTTGTGGCACATGACATTGTGATTTGTTTTATGGTTTTTAATGAATGCTTTATATACTAGTTTTAATGATTATGTAATTGTTTTAATGTTTATGTAGGTGATTGTGATTTATTATTGTATTTGTGATGTAACGGCCTTGTACCGTTACTCATGTAAGCTCTTCCTGAGTCCCTCTTTGGGGGTTGAGAAGTGACGGGGTACAAATGCCAGAAATAAATAAGTAATAAATAATTAAATGGCTTGTAAAACAAACAGCATGAACTCTATAAACTAGGTCTGCAAGTTTATAGAATTCTATAAAAGACAGCCCCCTGGTCGTGTAGCGGGTTAAACCGCTGAGCTGCTGAACTTACTAACCAAAAGGTTGGTGGTTCCAATCCGGGGAGCAAGGTGAGCTCCCGCTTTTATCTCCTGCTTCTGAAAACCTAGCAATTTGAAAACATGCAAATGTAAGTAGATCAATAGGTACCTGAGATCTGCAAAGGTTACAACTCACCAGTATTTCACAGATCAAAAGTGTGGCAGATGTGGCCAAGGAATATCAGAATGAGGTCAAAATGTCAAAAGTTCAAATTGAGGAAGAATACATGGGTGAAAAGAATTTGCCTCTGTGTTGATGGAGGCAGGCAGGTTTGTACTGGTTTTACTGAGAGCCTCTACTGTGGAAGGACTAGAAAAGTTTACTTATGTTCTATGTTCTCTACTAGAGCCCTCTTCACTCACTGCTGAATTGACTGAACGTAAACTACATTTGCACTTTGAACTCATTCTGAGGCAACTGAAATAAGTTGAAGGCAATGAGTGAAAGAAGGAGTGGGAGAATAGAAAAATGGTCTCTGAAAAGGTGGAATAACAAAGGATTACCTGGGTCTGTTGGAAGATATGAGGTTGCTTATTCTAACTCAGTCATTAGCCTCAGCTACAGTAGACACTTTGAATCAATCACTGAATAGTAAAGTAATACACACACACACACACACACACACACAAACCTCTAATTAATTCAGTAAAAAAATCATCCTCTAGAGCAATACAGGGAAGCCAATGTTGTCAGGCAGTATCAGGGCCCTTCCACACAGCCCTATATCCCATAATATCAATGCAGACAATCCCACAATATCTGCTTTGAACTGGATTATCTGAATCCACACTCAGATAATGTGGGATTTCCTGCCTTGATATTCTGGGATATAGGGCTGTGTTGAAGGGCCTCAAATGGTCCCCTTGCCTCCCTAACTCCATACACACCTATGAACAAATATATTGCTATCTGCTATCTCATTCCTATATTAAGGATATATCTGAATCAGGTCTAGTTTAACCTAAAGAGCAGGAGTGGACTCCAGTTAGATCTCCGCTGTTCTTCTGAGCTTACTCAATATTTCATACTACTTGAAACATGAAGTATTTTTGTTTTCAGAAAGGCAAAAGGCCAGTGGTCTGCCCATTCTTTCAGCTGCAGGAAAAGTTATGTTTTAGGGGACAATGTGTGGCCAGAAAAATAAGAAGCTCATTGTATTTATTTGAGATTATGTATGTACGTAGGTATGTTTGGCCTGTGAATGCTGGCGCAAAATGCAACATAGTTATCAGGGCCAAGATATTTTTGGCAAACTGAGGCTACCACTCATTTGTGTAGTGCCATCTGCTGGCAATGGCTGAGAGTGGACATGTCTTGAAATCAAACAGATGAAATTTTATAGAACTGAAATTTGTTCTATGTTACCATAACCTGCTGTACCAAAACAAGCAAAACACAGTAGATAAAAACTACTCAGTGTTGGATTTTTGTGTTGGAAAACTGCAACCCTTCATCCTATGATACAGGGACAACCTTCCCAGTGATTAAAATAGCACAGAGCATTTGTATATTACATGAAATTCTGCAATCCTTTTCTGAATTCTTTCTTTTACTCTGCAAAGATACAGCTTCAAAATAAATGGAGATTTAGCTACCGATAGTTATGAGCCAGTGTGAGGGACAAGCAATGGAAGAGAGAAAGGACCTTTGTAATTCTTTCCTCTAGTCTAGCCAAAACCGATTCTCCTAGGAAGGCAAAATAGGTGAGAATATGTATTTGCTACCCATAAAGAGGCAAGAAGAAGGGTTCTGACGCAACAAAAGCCAGAATGAAAACTGTTCTCACAATTGCTGTTAAGAGGAAAAGTTTGTGTGCTGCTAAGACATGCATATTCCATGTGTATATTTTCATATGTCTACATGTAAGTACACATATAAGAAGCCTCCGGTGGTGCAATGGGTTAAACCCTTGTGCTGGTAGGACTGCTGACGTAAAGTTGGCAGTTCGAATCTGGGGAGTGGGATGAGCTTCCGTCTCTCAGCTCCAGCTTTTCATGCGGGAACATGAGAGAAGCCTCCCACAAGATGGTAAAACATCTGGGCATCCCCTGGGCAACATCCTTGCAGACGGCCAATTCTCTCACACCAGAAGTGACTTGCAGTTTCTCAAATCACTCCTGACATGGGAAAAAATGCACACATGCCCCGATCCTTAGTGTAAGAATGGAAGGAAAATCTTCAGAACTTGGAAAAGGAAGCATTTATGAGCATCAAGAACTATAGCAAATATTACTACAGAGTGAGGGCCATTACAAAAAAAAATCCTAAGAAGATGAGAAGGGACCCAAATGGACAAACAGCAATCAAGAATTTATTTTCTATATTGCGTGTAAGTACAAAGGAAAAGTCCCAGATATTCCATTAACAGGATCACAGGCCTTTGGTATTCACTAGGGGGCTTGGTTCCAGGACTCTCCATGGGCAGCAAAATCAATGGATGCTCAAGTCTCATTGTATATAATGGCATAGCAAAATGATGTCCTTCATATCAAACAGTAAAATCAAGATTTTAAATGCTTCCATTCCCCCCACCCCCGGGTCCTCACTTTTCTCTTTTATTCTTGACTTACTTCAATTGCTTCAAAATGAGTCCAAAGTGAAAAACTAGTGCATGTTTATCAATTCAGGTGGGAGTGGAATCAGTACCACAGTTCACAAGTATCTACCTTCCTTCACTCAGCCTTCCTTATGGTCCAGCTCTCACATCCATAGGTTACTATGGGGAATAGCATTGCTTTGACTATGCGGATCTTTGTTGTAATGTGTGTAATTATCCAAATTTGGCGGTATCTTCTCCAAAGCTGTTTAAAAATGTGTTCTAAGCAACAGCTGGATCTTTGTTTCAGGATTGTTTCTCTTTTGCTTGTTCTCTTTGCTCCAAACAAAGAGTTTCTATCACAAAACCACAGTTAGATTGATGTTTAATTAAAATATTAAATTGATGTTAAATTAATCAATTAAATGTTTAAATAAAATGTTGCTGTCCTTGAGCAAGCAGGGATCAGCAGCATTGAGGCCATGCTATTGAGAACTCAGCTGAGCTGGGCAGGGCACGTCTCTAGGATGGAGGACCACCGCCTCTCAAAGATACTACTCTACAGTGAACTCATCACAGGTCAGCACAAGAGAGGCGCCCCAAAGAAGAGATATAAGGACTCCCTGAAACAACATCTCAGGCTTGGGCAGATTGATCACCAAAAATGGTCCACCTTGGCCTCACATCGGGAGGCATGGAGACGCAATATCCATAATGCTGAGGCCTCTTTCGAGAAGACACGCCGAACATGTCTCAAAGAGAAACGACAACGCAGAAAGAACCACAACTTGGAAACAACATCACCCAAGGAGACATTCTGCTGTGCTTTCTGCAACCTGACTTGCCTATCTCGGATTGACCTTCTTAGTCATCAACACGCTTGTAGAAAGCATGGGATGAATCCTTCCTGATTCTTAGTTTGCAAAGAAAAGCCAATAATTAAAATACTGAGCTGCCTGCCTGTAACAGATATGAACTTCATCCCTATAGTGCCACCTAGTAGGAAATGCTGGTAGCACTGAAATGTCACCCAACACAAAGGCCACTATTTGTCATGTTGTTTGGTAAAAAGTAATGCAAGCATGTATACTTCTTCCTCATCTCATACTTCTTATGGATCAATGGATTAAAAATGAGATTTTCAGAATTCCCAGGGCCTTTCCACATAGCCATATAACCTAGAATATCAAGGCAGAAAATCCCACAATACACTATCTGCTTTGAACTGGGTTATCTGAGTCCACACTGCCATATATTCCAGTTGAAAACAAAACCTGTGAGATTGTATTCAGCTGTGTGGAAAGGGCGCCAGTATTAACTCTAGGTTTTTCTCACAACCAGGTGTAATTATAGAAAAGCCACAACAGCATCACTTCTACAAGGCATCTAAGAGTTTTGTCTCAGATGACAGATTGGGAGAGGAGGCTGTTTGGGACTCCTCACAAATACACAGTTGCCATTTTCTCCATTGCCACTGATTTGCATCAGTATCCCTTGCTGGACAGATATGCAACCTGCCTCTTTCAGCGGTAGGTTGGTTGCTGGCTGCATTTGCCACTGCCATCAATCACTCACTCCTTGCCATGGTTGCTGCTATTATTTTCCTTCAAATCTCTAAACTGATTTGAAAGCTAAAAATTATCATCCACCTTAGACTTAGCCATAGACCCACAGGAAGTTTCCAGTAATTGTCAATGTTGCCCCTTGCAACTGCTGTTCCCATGAACCTATTTCGTGTGTGTGTGTGTGTGTGTGTGTGTGTGTGTCTTCAGAACTCTTTGGCAGACTCCCAGCTTGCTCATTCCCCTTTCACTATGAGAGATGCCACTTGTGAGAGCCAGACAGCTAGGTGCCAGCAACAAAACAGGCCAATGCCTAAGCTGAACTGGGAGTGAGGGGTGAATGACAGTCCCTGAACCCCTGTCCTCCTTCATAGACACAGAACTAAACAGGCGCCCTTGGAGTGCCCCTGTGTGCAACAGACTGCCCTCAGGCATTGTGCAAAAGGGGGATTCATGCTGGAAAGAGGGCAGTCGGTGGGTGTGCTCCACTTTGTATACAAAGGTCCCTTTAGCCCCTTCTCAGTAATTCTGCAAGTAATCCGAAACCTGACATTCATTCTTGTCCTTTGATTTCCTTTGACTGCAGCAGTAATAAATGAGTCTGCAGGCGAGACCACTGATTTTCCCCAGTCAAAATCCAGGGTTGCTATGGTACCCAGAGAAGGAATGAATATGCCTGCACAGTAACTATGGAGACGGATTCCTAGAGTCCCTGATGGAGCTGTAAGGATCATGGTTATGACAGAGCACTTTTTACAGGTTTTCTTCTCTTTTGCTGTAAAACTTCAAAAATAAAATCATTGCAGTTTTGTAAGATTTGTGCATTGCACAGAGACCTCAGCCTACGGCTTCCAGCCAAAGCTAAATAACTTCTTGTCCCATCTTTTTAGAGTTAAGTGTCCACTATGTTAAAGTCAGGTATTTTAAAAATTATGTTTTGATATCTATCTTTCTTGTAACACTTCACTTCAAATCTCCTTGGTCCATGTTAGGATTTTCTACTTCACAAAAATCTCACTAATTTTTACTGACTGCAGTGAATTTGAACCACCTCCTCCTGAATAGCGATTCCAGTGAACAGCAGGGGCTGGAAATCAAAGAAGTCTCTGACTATGCCTCATATTGTGTATCGTTAACATCCTCTACCAAGTCTCTGGTGGACCACAATTGATCTCTGTTGACTAACATGAGATTATGAAAGGATCTCAATGTAAGATCCTGCAAATAAAAGTGGCAAAACTTTTATTTGCAGGGTAAAAACCACAAGATAATATTGCGGCACCTTAAATGGTTGCAGGTTTTTTTTGCCATAAGCTTACATGGACTGTAGACCACTTCATCACTTAATTATTTTCAGCTATCACACAAAACTGTGTTGAATTACTACAATTGGATTTTCTCCAGTGAGTGTATTTTCACAGGTGATCGGTAGAGGGCTCTGCTCCCTAAACTTGCTCACCAAATGGGACTGCTGGTTTATTATGAGTAATCCCTCCATGCTGCCAACTATTTTACATTCCTGACACAGCATGACTGTGTTTTATATAGAGGTGATTCCTGATGGAAAAGGGAGGTAGTAGACTGAGGGAGAGATGGTATCATGAAGTGCAGCAGGAGTTAAGACTGAATGTCTTGATGATTATTAGGGAAGTGACTGGAAAGGAAGCAGGAGCCGGCGTTATAATACTTTCCTGCCCAAAGGCAGTAGAATGAGCTTTATGGCAGAGGTGGGCAAAAAGTAGCCAAATGAATTAATGGACACCAATTTGCCACCTCACCTCAAAACTTCAATATCCCCAACAGCTACATATTTTGTCAAAGGCTTTCATGGCCAGAATCACTGGGTTTTTGTAAGTTTTTCGGGTTGTATGGCCATGTTCTAGAAACATTCTCTTCTGACGTTTCACCTGCATCTATGACAGGCATTCTCAGAGGTTGTGACCTCACAACTTCTGACAATGCTTGCTATAAATGCAGGCAAAATGTCAGGAGAGAATGTGTCTGGAACATAGCCATACAAACCAGAAAAACTTACAAAAACCCATGTACATATTTCTTAGGAAGGCAAGTTTCCATCCCCAAACACACCCAAATCAGTCAAAAAGGCTGCAAAGCACAGTGTTTTTGTTTGTTTGTTTGTTTTGTCAAACAACCATGCTAAACTTTCCACACATACCCCCTCCATCTTTTAAAATCTCCAAAATTGGATGGAAATGAAAATGGAATTGATGTGATATCACTTCCAGTCATGTTGGAGGTCCAGTGGTGGGACACAGGGGCAAAAAAATGCCTCCCAGCCTCTTCCCAGGTTAAAAATTAATAGATTTCAGTCTATTTAGAATTTATCCAAAAAGGGAAATGTAAATACTGGCTGTATCTTTCTGAACATGAGCTGCTATACCAAAGGGTTGTTGGGGCTTATGTTTAACATATGGAAGGCCACATAAATCCCCTCCTGTTCTAAAGGCACAGGCATTCTGTCACAGGGAGGGGGTATAATATATTTAAATCATACATATCTATTTGAAACTAGCCATCCCCTGCCATGCATTACTGTGGCCCAGTCTGTGTATATGTGTGTGTGTGTGTGTGTGTGTGTGTTTGTGTATATATGTTTTTGTGGGTGCGTTGTAATTTTTTTTTGCGTTTTAAGTCTCTTCTGCTGTGTTTTTCAGTATTTTTATGAGTGATGGTCAGTCGTTGGCCTGATAGGTGTATTATGTTCAAATTTGATGTCAATTCGTCCAGCAGTTTTTGGGTTATGTTAATCCCACAAACAAACATCACATTTTTATTTATATAGATAAATAATTGTGGAGTGTGGAGTGATTGGTGAGAGGTGGGTTTAAGGAAATGTATGGTTCACCTGAATATGCAAGTAGCATTAACAGACAAATAGACATACAAAAGTCAAGCTTTTAGAACCAAGAAGGAAATGTATTAAAATGTGAGGATTATGTCAACAAACACAGATAAGCAATCACTCCTCCTAACTGTTCGGATTCCTATAGGAAGATGCATTTTCTTGTTAATTAATACCCATGAATTTTTCTTTTATTCTTGCAGTTGACTTTTACTGCAGTGTGTGTGTGGACTGAAAATGCAAGTGTGTGGTAATGGCTGCCACAGGACTTGTAATACATTGGATGAAAGATGCTGTAGCTGGTAACCTGTGAATGACCTATTTTGAACAACACATAAGGTGCTATTCTCCAGCATCTTAGCATTATGTCCCAAACCACCTTCCCTGGACATCTATCAAATGGTGGAGGAGACAAAAGGAAAGAGATTGGTGGCTGATCAGCTGGGCTGCTTCTTGCCCTGCTGCAGTTTGGTGAAGAAAAGGTCATAGGAACAAGGTTGTTATCGAACAGCTGCCAATCCCCCAGGCCGGCTGTCTGACAACCGGACAAGTCCCGCAGACCGACTGCGGGACAGAGGCCGCGAGGGTTCGGTTAACCTGGCGAGCCAGGAGCGGCTAGGTCCTCGTAGCCTACCCGCCTCCCATAGATCCAATTATGCTCACCAATCTGCAAGGTAGATGCCACGAAATTGTTTATTCTGCTCAGCTGAGAGGATGCGAACCGCAATACCCTGATTCCCCGCGAAGAGCATGCATATACATTCAAAACATTGGTTTTTAAAGGTTACAGAACTGTCAAAACAATTGAAATTCCCACCTGCCCCCTTCTGAGCCGGCTCCGTCGGTGATTGGTCGGAACGTTGAGATCAGCTGATGGGCGGGATGTTGACCGGCTCTGGGGAGCCTATCGGCGCTTACTCCCATTTGCCATCCCAGCCAATCAGGGGTCTGTGGCCATATATGGATTTCCAGGAAGGGGAGCTCAGATGGAAATGGCTGTCAATATTGGCATATGAGTAAAACAAAAGAGTCCTAGCTAGGTAAACGACCTTAAATGACACCTGGGAGTGATAGGATTAGTGGACTTGAGGATGAATGGGAAAGGAGGAAGAGACTTGACGACAGAAACTCACTCAAGCCTTTGTGTGACCGAGGGTCTATTTTGGGACACAATCTGGGTTCCGAGGCCAGCTGTGGCTCCCGCTGTGTGAGCAAATATTTCATGTCCAGGTCCCAGAGGATGAATTAATTGGACTAAACTCCGATGATTAATACTTCCTTCAGGCTGATGGAATGTGGGCCCAAGACAAGAGCCTGGGTGGCCAAAACAAGATTTCCATCAGAAAAGCTCATGCAAAGAGAACAATGATGATCCAAAAAAGAATTAGGATGGGAATCCGGTTACTTCCTCTCAGCTGACACAATAGCAAAATATAGGCAATCCTTCTTTACATGGGAAAGAGGGGGAAGGGAAGGGCTACAAGGGGTCAAAGGGAAAACTTATGAAGCCACACTGTATGTACAGGGATACAGGGGTACAGAAATGAGTCTATGATCCGTGTCCTTGGGCGAACTACATATCCCAGCCTGCAAAGGCTTGGGCTGCAGGTTCAAAACCCTCAAAAAGCCCATAGATGTATTTTTGGCTCTCTGGCTGCTTCCAGCCAGGAAGGGATCTTGAGTTCGCTTCAGGGTCCTTGATGAAACTATCTTTTCCAGGGCAGGAGGGTCCATGATGAATAGCGAGGAGGCTTCTTGGCTCAATCAGCCAGGGAGAAGCGTCAGGAGCAGTCCAGGAGAAGAAAAACAATCAGAAAAAGGCAAATAGAGGCACAGTACTTGGGAGAACTAGATCTTCTTTTTGGCATCAATCTCTGCCCATCACCCACCCCCTGAAGAGATCTATTTGGGCCAAACTGCCAAAAAAGTTGCCGTTTTGAGCTGGGATATGTTTCCCCCAGGCCGGAAAAAGGATAGGGGAGAGAGGAAGAGAGAGAAGAGGGAAACGATGGGAGAAAGCAGAGTGTTTATTTAGACATTTTTTGTAATGTGTGGCCAAAATGTCTTCCATACTATGTGCTGTATGAAGTGTTGTAAATGTGGAGATGGGAGGTAATGGTGGCCGGGTTTACTGGGAGGGACGAAGTTGGTGCAGTGTGATGTATGGAACTGAGTGAGGCAGAAGGGAAGGGGGAAAAACAAAAAGGGTCTGGTACTGGTGCAACTTAGGCCATGGGCCAAAAGGAATACTGGGGACTCTCTGCAGTTGGTTCTTTTTGGGTTTGGGGCTCCCTGGCTCGACTACAAATCCCCACTTTGGAGCTGAAAGATAGAGGCTTCTATCTGACATGCTCCAACATTCATGAAAACATTTCAGTTTTTTCCAAGTATGATCTGGCCATCTCTCTGGGGGTTTTGCTGGTGTATTACTCAAACAGGCCCCACTTCCGACTAGGAAAAGGGGCAACTACAGGCAAACCCGAGGCTAAGGATAGGAAATTAGCAACCCAAAAATGCCTAACTACAAACTGTGTATGCTGATGATGCTGAATTGGTACAGGGCTGAAGGGGGAAAAAAGAAAGTGTAGGGATGGAAAAACAGGAGGAAAAGGGGCATAGAGAGGAATAGAAGCCTGGAGGGAGACCTTGTCACTCACGCTCAGCGGTGGCCACCCAGTGAATATTGTGCCTGGTGTTGTTTGGCAAATGTGGAGGTCCCATAGGGTGAATGGGAGTTCTTGAAGGAGGAGGAAGATGCAGGAAGCTGGTTTCTCAAGTAGCAGTGAAGATGAAGGCAAAAGGCAGGTCCACAGGGGGTGAAGCTTGGCAGATGTGGTCCTCCCGTCCTGGTCCCTGGCTCACAGACGCTTTGGGTCTGGGTGCAGTCTCCACTGGGGATTTTCCTGAGGGGCATTTTCCGGAATAATGTCTCCCAGGTTTCTCTCCTTGGATTCCGCCCATGATCTTTTCCGTCTGGCAAGGAGCTGGTCCATCAGGATGAGGTCAGCCTGGCCTCTTAAACGTGCCCATTTTGCAGGATTTGGGAAAGGATAGTTCTAGAAGAGCTCAAAGAGAGTCATAGTTTCCTCCCACCCAGCCCTCCCTTCAGCCCTTGGGGAAGTTAGTACAAGGGAAAGGGAAACCATACATACCTATGTGAGGATTTCCACCTGTCCCCTTTGCATTCTTCCTGACACAGCACAACAATGGCAGGCCTTCTCCTGGCCTTCTCTAGCAAGTCTTTTCTGCAAGGCGACCCATCCTGGCTCATGGCACCATGTAGATTTTCCGATGGCACTCTGGGTGGTTCAGCACTCCTTCGCTGGGGGCCCCTACCCTCCAGCAGGGGATTCCAGCCTCGAACGCTGAGGACCGACTTCCTCCAATGGTGGCCAGGGATTCTGGGTCCTGCAGTCCGCTCTTTCCTTGGGTGGTCTTCAGCTGTGCCAGGGCTCCTTCTCCTGGGGACGTTTTCTAGAAACCTCCTGACATACATCTTTTAAAGGAAAAAACAAGAACTTCTTCCTCCCTTACTACAATTCCCAGGAGGAGAGGTTTGAAGATCAGAAAACACAAGGATGCCCTTCTTTCATTGCTTCAGGGAGACAAAGGGGAAGACAAAGAGAAACACACCAACTAGAACTCACACACTGGCCCTCTATCCCTAGGGCAATGACTCAGAGTCCCATCCTACTGGCTGTGATTTCCTACTCTTTCCTTAACCCTTACCACAATGAGAGAAATAGCTAAGAGAAAACACAAGCAGGACCCACCCCATTTCCCATAGGGAAGAAAATCACATATTCATACATTTGAGGAGTTTCAGAAGAGAAAGTGAGTGTAGTAAGGAAAAAACAAACAGGCAGTCCATTCTTCCTTTCCACTGAGCAGGGAAAGGAGAAAGGGAGAAACCAGTGACCAGTGTATAGGCAAGAAGGGGCAAGGGGGGGCAGGAGGCCACATAGAGTATTGGTAGGAATGAAAAAGGACCTTAGTCAAAGGGAAAGACCAAGGCTTGCCTTTGGAAGAAGAGAATACACAAGAGGGTAGAGGCAGATTTACAGAGTAGCAGAGGGGAAAAGACATGTGGCTTTGGAGAGACAGCAAAGGATAGGAATCACCAGATTTATCCAGAAAATTAGGGAACAAAGACTCAAACAGTTGTAGAAGGGAAAATAGTGATCTCCAAGGACCAAGAGAGATGAGAGTGAGAGTTCAAGAAGGAAAACTTGGCTCAGAGCAAAGCAAAAGGAATCCAAAGGACTGGGAAAAACAGACAAGGTACATGGGAAAGAAACCTTTTTCTCTTTGGGCCCTTAGAGGGGCAGAGAGGAGAAGAGTCAAGAAAACCAAAATGTGGAAGCAGGGATGCGTAGTTTGCTAAGGGCAAAGGAAGGAGGGAATTTGAGGCAGGAAACTTTGGGGATGGAAAGGTTAGGGGTTCTGGAAAAGGATACGGGGGGTTTTCTACTTGGGGCCCCTGTAACTAAAGCAGGGGGCCATGTGCCTGATGAAGCAGACACACAGAAAGGAAAAATAAGGAAAATGATGCTAGAGGCGAGGCAAATTTTGGCTGGCAGGCATGGGAGAAAGAAAAGGGTTTCTCAAGGGGACAGGCAGGGGGAGAAAAAAGAGATCTAAAGCATTTTGGCAGAGTTCCAATTTCCAAGAGTGGACAAAAGGTGAGGAAAGTCACCCTCTAAGGTTCCCCTTGAAGGGGGCAGAGAAATACGGTGGGATTCAAGGGGAGCTGTAAGACAGGACTTCATGGAGCAGGGAGAGGAAGTGGGAAGGGACGGTCTGTGGGCAGGAAGGCAAGGAGAATGGGACAAGGAGAGATTGGGGGCAAGCAAATGCAAAAAGGGTTTCTTCCTCCGAGGAGGAGAGAATAAAAGGGTCTGGAAGGGATTTCTGAGGGGGAGGGGTGACCCCAGCCTCCTTGCATGGCAGAGATTGGTGACTTTTCCCTCTCGGCTCACCTTCCGGCTGCAATCCAGCAACACACAACACAGTCTAGCTTCCTCCACTCAGTTTCCTAAGCCAAGCTGCCCTTACCACCACAACAAAAGGCCGGAGGGGCCGTTCCTGCACACATGTTCTGACCACTATCTTGGCAAAGCAAGTGATTTTCCTGCTAGCTCATCCCAGACGCCAAGAGCCTTCCTACCGCTGTTTCCTCTGGGATGAGGCGCATTTTGCGGCCAGAGCAAGCTCCCATGTTAGTGGTAAGCCCTCGACCCGTGGCCGATTAAGGGGACGCCTGACGACAGCCGTACACACTCAAGGATCCCAAAGTTCGGTGCCAGTAACCTAAGAGGCCAATCGCCTGGGGAGATCCAGACAGGAGCTCGGGCCTAGTGCGCTGGCTGCTTCTTTCCTCTCCCCAAGCCTGTAACCGCAAGATTGGACTGCCCTAACTCGCCGTGAGCGCCAGATGTTACTGCCCGGGACCAGGGTCCCTTTTGTTACAGGATACCTGAAGACCACGCAGGGATCAACCGACTCCATCAACCTACGCGCGGGGCGACTCTTCCCGGCTGATTTTTACCGGTTTGCACTTTCGGGGGCACTACCTTTTGGGAGTCAAGGCGCTCCCTGGCTCCTTTGGCCAGAACTTGAAGGCCAGCCAGATGTTTGGGAATGTGATCTGGGCGAGTCCAAGGCTCTTGATCTTGGAAAAGGCGTCCCCTTCCCAGGAACCCAATCGCTTTCCCAAATAGTCTGGCCAAGAAGTTCTTGGACCAGGTGCCTTCTGGAAATTTAGTTGTCCCTGAAATTTGCTCGGAAACCCCTCCAGAAGGGTCCCATCTGGGTAAGCCAAAAACTGTTATCGAACAGCTGCCAATCCCCAGGCCGGCTGTCTGACAACCGGACAAGTCCCGTGGACCAACTGCGGGACAGAGGCCGCGAGGGTTCGGTTAACCTGGCGAGCCAGGAGCGGCTAGGTCCTCGTAGCCTACCCGCCTCCCGTAGATCCAATTATGCTCACCAATCTGCAAGGTAGATGCCACGAAATTGTTTATTCTGCTCAGCTGAGAGGATGCGAACCGCAATACCCTGATTCCCCAAAGAACGCATGCATATACATTCAAAACATTGGTTTTTAAAGGTTACAGAACTGTCAAAACAATTGAAATTCCCGCCTGCCCCCTTCTGGGCCTGGCTCCGTCGGATGATTGGTCGGAACGTTGAGATCAGCTGATGGGCGGGATGTTGACCGGCTCTGGGAGCCTATCGGCGCTTACTCCCATTTGCCATCCCAGCCAATCAGGGGTCTGTGGCCATATATGGATTTCAGGAAGGAAGCTCAGACGGAAATGGCTGTCAATATTGGCATATGAGTAAAACAAAAGAGTCCTAGCTAGGTAAACGACCTTAAATGACACCTGGGAGTGATAGGATTAGTGGACTTGAGGATGAATGGGAAAGGAGGAAGAGACTTGACGACAGAAACTCACTCAAGCCTTTGTGTGACCGAGGGTCTATTTTGGGACACAATCTGGGTTCCGAGGCCAGCTGTGGCTCCCGCTGTGTGAGCAAATATTTCATGTCCAGGTCCCAGAGGATGAATTAATTGGACTAAACTCCGATGATTAATACTTCCTTCAGGCTGATGGAATGTGGGCCCAAGACAAGAGCCTGGGTGGCCAAAACAAGATTTCCATCAGAAAAGCTCATGCAAAGAGAACAATGATGATCCATAAAAGATTTAGGATGGGAATCCAGTTACTTCCTCTCAGCTGACACAATAGCAAAATATAGGCAATCCTTCTTTACATGGGAAAGAGGGGAAGGGAAGGGCTACAAGGGGTCAAAGGAAAACTTATGAAGCCACACTGTATGTACAGGGATACAGGGGTACAGAAATGAGTCTATGATCCGTGTCCTTGGGCGAACTACATATCCCAGCCTGCAAAGGCTTGGGCTGCAGGTTCAAAACCCCTCAAAAGCCCATAGATGTATTTTTGGCTCTCTGGCTGCTTCCAGCCAGGAAGGGATCTTGAGTTCGCTTCAGGGTCCTTGATGAAACTATCTTTCCCAGGGCAGGGAGGGTCCATGATGAATAGCGAGGCTTCTTGGCTCAATCAGCCAGGGAGAAGCGTCAGGAGCAGTCCAGGAGAAGAAAAACAATCAGAAAAAGGCAAATAGAGGCACAGTACTTGGGAGAACTAGATCTTCTTTTTGGCATCAATCTCTGCCCATCACCCACCCACTGAAGAGATCTCTTTGGGCCAAACTGCCCCAAAAGCTGTTGTTTTGAGCTGGGATATGTTTCCCCCAGGCCGGAAAAAGGATAGGGAGAGAGGAAGAGAGAGAAGAGGAAACGATGGGAGAAATGGCAGAGTGTTTATTTATTGTTTTGTAACGTGTGGCCAAAATGTCTTTCATACTATGTGCTGTATGAAGTGTTGTAAATGTGGAGATGGGAGGTAATGGTGGCCGGGTTTACTGGGAGGGACGAAGTTGGTGCAGTGTGATGTATGGAACTGAGTGAGGCAGAAGGGAAGGGGGGAAAAGGAGTCTGGTACTGGTGCAACTTAGGCCATGGGCCAAAAGGAATACTGGGGACTCTCTGCAGTTTGTTCTTTTTGGGTTTGGGGCTTCCTGGTTCGACTACAAGGTGTTGCTTTGCTTCCTCTCGCCATAGACCACAATCCTCATTCCCTTCTCCTTCACAGCTGTGGAAGGCCCATAACAGCGCTATTTGCCAGTTGCTTGGATTGTGGGCATGGGAACAACTAAGACTTCAACCTATATTTTAGTTTTTAAACAGAGAGGATAGCATAGGTCAATATGGCAACAAAATTGCTGAGCTTTCTTCCTCCTTAGTCTGGCTGTGTGACATGGTGTAGGCTGGGAATATCTTTCTGAAGGATCACTTTAGCCCTGATCCTTTTCAAACAGGATGTCTCTTCACCAGTAAAAATTCAAAATGAGGACTCCTCTAAACTTACCCTAACATGTTGGTGCCTCCTGTCTTCTCTGTTTTAGGGCATATGTGGGAGTGTTGTTTCCTTGATGAATATCTTGCAAATTATTTTTCCACAAGTCCCTGCCAGATACAAGCAGTTCTCATCTCCAAGTCCTCATCAGCACAATGAAATGGCTCAAATATTCCCAAAACTCCTCCTGATTGTGAGGAGTACCAATGAACTGCCCAGAACATTCCCAGGTTTATAGGCTCCAAAACTAGTTTGGCTGAGACAGTATGATGGATCAGGCGACAGGGATTGAATCTTGTCATTCATCCAGAGGGTGAAGAGCTTCTGAGATTTCCTTTTTCTGCACACTCACATTTGATTGCATGTAGGGATAGAGAATGAGGTTGGAGACACTAATATGAGGATAGGATGCCTTTTTAAAATCACAAAGTGTATTGTTTTCAGTCAAATCAACTCCAGGCAGTCTTGGATAAAACACACTTCCTTGATCCATTCCAAACAGAATGGGCTGCTGTGGTTGCTTTAATGGATGATCTCCATCTCAACACCGACAGGGGGAGTGTGTCCTTGTTGGTGTGTCTAGACCTCTCATAGGCTTTCGTTACCTCCAACCATGGTATCCTTCTGGAACACCTGGAGGGGATGGAAATCTGAGGCACTGTGTTGCAGTGGTTCCAGTTGTACCTCTCAGGCAGGTTCCAGGCGGTGGTGCTTGGGGAGTGCTGCTCCTCAAAAAAGGAGCTGCTATGTAGTATTCCACAAGGTGCCATTCTATCCATAATGCTCTTTAATATTTACATGAAGCCGCTGGGAGAGATCATTTGTTGGCATAGGGCAGGGAGTTATCAGTATGCTGATGATACCCAAATATATTTCTCCATGTGTTTAAAAACACCTTCAACTAAGGATAGTGTGTCTCCTCTGAATGAATGCCTGGAGGAGGTAATGGGCTGGATGAAAAAAATAACCCAAATTGAAACTGAATCCTGACAAAGCAGAGGTTGTAACAGAATATAATATAAGTTATAATTATAATCAGGGCCGTAGCCAGGATTTTGATTCGAGGAGGGCTGAGTTTGATTCGGGAGGGGCTGAGTCTGAATAAGAGAGGGACTACCCTACCAAACCTTTTGTATTGTTATCCCAATAACCCCATGAATGTGGGATATAATTAGCATGGTGATCAGATCATGATATGAATAAACATAACAGTTTAAATAATGTACCAGTAAGGCCTTCTCGCGGACCACACTGAGAATTTGGGGGGGGGGCTGAAGCCCCCTAAGCCCCCCCCCCCCCCGGCTACATGCCTGATTATAATATAAGTTTTGATTGTGATTATTAATGTTGGTATATGGCAGGGCTGTCCAACTTCTTCGGGCCAAGGGCCGGAATTCAGGTGACTGATCACCTTGGGGGCTGGAGCGGAGGGCGTGGCCGCTTACGGGGGTGTGGCTGCAGCGGGGGCGTAGCCGCTCATGGGGGGCGGGGCCGCTCCCACCTTGGCGCGCATGCCCAGCGTCCTGCGCGGCCCGCCCCTTTTCGGCGGGGTGACGTCAGGCGCCATGCCTGACGTCACCCAGCCCCGCGAGATAAGTGTTGGCACGGCTGTGAACAAAGAGGGGTGTTCAATCATATGATATGGGAATGTGATAGAGTGCAAGATTACTGGAAAATGATTGAAGGAGAAATCAATAGAATGTTAGATTTACATATTGTAATAGTTAATAGAAATGTATTACATGCACGGATAATAGGAGTGAAGAATATGCAAAAGAAAAATTGATTGATAAATTAATAGCGTGTGCACAGATAGTTCTAGTGAGGGGTTGGAAGGATAAAACAAAATGGACATTGACCAACTGGTATAACTATATAATTAATATGTTAAATGTGGAAATAACAAATTGTAAATGGAATAATATAGATAAAACTGAAAAGATAATAACAAAGAGGATGTGGGAACCAGTTAGAAATGATTTAGAAAATGTGTTAAGTCCCCCAGGGACTGCCCTCACTGCCCCCGCTTACTCCACAGTATCCTAACCTCCCTTCCCCCCTCTCCCCCTCCACCACCTCCTACCCCTAATTCCCGAGTTACCACCCCCACTCCCCCTTTCCCACCTCCTCTACCCCCCCCTCCCCCATCACCACTTCCAACCTCTCCTCTCTCTATCGTTCCTACTGTCCTCCACCTGAAATTGTTCCCCCACTTTTACTGTCTATGGAAAACCCTAATAAATATATTTTTTTAAAAAAGAAAATGTGTTAAGAGGTGGAGTAGAAAAATTAACCTCTGTAGTTTGATGTATAAACTGTATGTACAAGGAGGGGAGGGTGGGAGAGGGGGAAAAACCAATATTTTTTTTTAAAAACAAACCCAGCCCCGCCGAAAAGGGGCGGGTCATGCAAGAGACCGAACTTGCGCGCCAGGGCGGGATCGGCGAGCCGCCCTCCGCCATGTCCCTAGCTCTTGCAGCGGCTGCGCCTGAAGGAATGTAAGCTCCTGGGCTTACCTTCCTTCAGGCGGCTGCTACAACTAGCTGAAGAGGCGGCTCGCTGATCCCCCGGCCCACCTCCCACCCTGACGCGCATGCCCGGCATCTTGCATGACTTGCCCCTTTTCGGCGGGGTGACAACAGGCGTCAAAAAGGGGTGGGTCGCGCAAGATGCCGGACATGCGTGCCAGGGCGGGAGGCAGGCCGGGGGATCAGCGAGCCGCCCTCCGCCGTCTCCCTAGCTCTTGCAGCGGCCGCACCTGAAGGAAGGTAAGCCCGAGAGCGGCCCTGTGCGAGCGAGGAACAGGCGGGGGGAAGTCCCACCCCTAGGGCATCTGACGTGGCTTCCCTGCGCCTTCTCCTCACTCGCACCAGCCCCCCTTGCGCCACCCCGAGGACAAAATTTTTTGAAATTTTTTTTTCAAAAAAATATTTTAAAATAAAAACTGATGTCTTGCAGGAGGTTGGGGGCTGTAGGAAAGGGGCTCGGGGGCCGTGTACGGCCCCCGGGCTGGCAGTTGGGCAGCCCTGGTATATGGCAAGCGGAGGCCAGATTGGTTGATGTGTTGCCGTAGTCACGAAGCTCCTGCAGTAGAAATGTATTCACTTCAGAAGAGCTAGGAGGAAAAGGAGTGGAGCTAACTGACAGGAGAAGAGTGGACATTTAAAAAATATGAGCCAGTCTTTAGCCGTGTGAGCTAAAGGGAAGTTGTCTCTGGCTATGTGAGAGCTGGAGTAAGGAAGTTAAAATCTTCAGCCTTGATATGAGTTAAAGTGTTAAAGGAACAGCCTGTGAGCTAGGGGAAAGAATTCCCAGTGCTGTATTGTGTCTTCAGTGGCAGAACTGAAGTAAATAAAAGGATAATCTGTGCATAATTCTCAGTCAGTGGGACTGAGGAGAATAGTGTTCTTTGAGAAATAAATTTACAGTTAAACTATTGATAAGAAGAAGGAACTACAAGATTTAGGATACCCAGTCAGGAGACTGAGAAAAGAATTACATTTTAAAGTAAAAGGAAGTTACTAAACCAAGTTGGCATAAGATAAACCATTCTGAACGTTATATAGTAACAGCTTCATGTGTTCATAATAATAAAGATCGATTGTAACAAGATTCAAGAAGTACTGTGAAGAAAAATACTGTGTAACCATTACTTTTTATGTGCCCTAGAATCCATAAATAAACATTTCTTTGTTCAATTCTTACAATAAAGACTTGTGTCAATACCAACCCTTTCAACCCTTTCTCATCCCCCACTTCCTCTTTCTTTTTAACCTATTGTGTAACCAAAACCTAATAAAAATCATTTAAAAAAGACTTGTGTCAAGTTACTGACGTGAAGATATTCTACAGGAAGATGGCTGAAGATCATATTGGAGCTGGATACAGTTTATGGTATTGGGTTACACATATTAAAGAGACAAAAACAAGCATTTTAAAGATCAGGCCTCTCACAAACATTATATATATAAATATAAAAGTGATCAGCCACACCACTCTCCTCTTTGCCCCACAGAGGTGCTTGCCATCTGGGGCTGGAGGTGTGTTAATTAGTCCTGGATGGGGTTACACTCCCCCTGAAATACTGTATTCACAGCTTAGGAGTGCTCCTGGATCAGTCTCTCCAAATATCTATCCAGGTAGATGCGGCAGTCAGGAGTGCTTACTATCAGCTTCAGCTGATGTGCCAGCTGTGCCCCTTCCTAGATTTGGATGACCTGAAGTTGATAGTGAATGTGCTGGTAACCTCAAGGTTGGACTTCTGCAATGTGCTTTACATTGGGCTACCTTTGTACCAAGTTTGGAAACTCCAGTTGGCAGCCAGATTGGTTAAAGTTACATTTAGGGGTGAGCATATTACACCTATCCTAAAGTCCCTCCACTGGCTGTCAGTTAGTTTCTGGGGAAAGTATAGGGTGTTGGTTTACAAAGCCCTACGTGGTTTGGGTCCAGGCTACCTAAAGGATCGCCTTCTCCCATACAATCTGTTCTAAACACTTAGGTCATCTGTTGAAATTAAAAAAACCATCTAAAGACCCATTTCTTCTGGCAGGCCTACCTAACCAATTTTTAAGCATAAATTTTAAATAAGTGTCCTTTGTTTAATCTCTGTTTTTAATATGTATTTTATAGAAATATGTTTTAATATGTATCTTTTATAGAAATACATTTTAATAGGTACATTTGTGGTATTTTTACAATGTTTATGTATTTTAATTATTCTGTAACCCGCTTCGAGCCATAGATAAGAAATAAAATATTAATAGTCTAAAATTAATTCACATTCTAATAAGATCTCTCATGAATTAATTTTTAAAAAGCACAGAATAGTGTGTAAGCTTTTGAACCATCCAGATCTCTTCCTCAGGCAAAATGCTACAAAATCAGACAGAGGAAGAAATGGTAGGGAGGCCACACATTGCAGTCTTAAGCTGTCA